>JAAGEH010000293.1:32843758-32926594 GCA_011751065.1 Lasiurus cinereus | reverse complement strand
GTATAGTTAATGACAATAAATTTACAAAACACATACTGAGGGAACACAGTTACAAGTAAAATGTATAACTAGCTAATGAATTCTATGTAAAGAACAAAATGAGAAAAGGTTAATGTGTACAAAGGATAGACAGTTCCCAAATCAGAAACCCTCAGTGTTTATATGGGAATGTACTATTTGTAAGAATATGATAGAGAAAAAAATTTAAGGTGATAGTAAGAATCACAGATCAAAATAAACTGAAAAACATCAAAGTAAATTGAATATATAAAGGAAATGAAGTATCTCTTTCCTGCTAGTGATTTCATTTAATAAATGATGCCTATAGGCTATGTAGATAAGACACATAGCTGAAGATGTGAGATATTTTTATCAACTTTACAATTCTTATCCAACGGTTACTGTATAGCTTAGTATGTCTTAATGAGTTTCAGATGATTCAAAGGATGGATTAAATAACAGGCAATATTGAAGGCTAAGGGATACAGTGGACTGAGTTAAGTTACTAATTTTAGTTCCTTCCTAGGATGATCCAGATAAATTTCAACCCAATTCCATAGTAGTACCTGGCTTCAGCTGTTTCTGGGCAATGATAGAAGGATAACTTTATTTACTTCAAATAATGGCTCTCCTTAAACTATAGAATGCCAAATAATCTTTAGCTTAGAAATCAGGTCATAAACTACTTTCTTAAATGTTGAGATATTAAGTGTTCTCTCTTGTTATATGATCTTCAAATCCTATAAAGTCATATTCATTAAAATGAATATAATGATGTTTTACTAAGAAGTTTCCCAAAAATATTTTACTCTTCTTTTTTTCCTCCTTCTGAACTGAGAGTTCTGTAGTATTAGTGTGTGTGTTATGGTTCA
Source organism: Lasiurus cinereus (assembly GCA_011751065.1). Taxonomy (NCBI): domain Eukaryota; kingdom Metazoa; phylum Chordata; class Mammalia; order Chiroptera; family Vespertilionidae; genus Lasiurus; species Lasiurus cinereus. Next base: position 32,925,722 of record JAAGEH010000293.1, on the reverse strand, counting down.
TAGGATGTGGATACAGGCTATGTCAACACAACACAGGAAATAGACACAAAGAAAATGTTCAATATTTAGATACTCACCTGGGGGTCACTTCGCAGGGAGGCAGTGCCTCTACTACCGAGGGATTTTTTTTTAAACAAAGTTTAACACATATATTCCTGGCAAATCATATCTATGGAATTAAGAAAAGAAAGATGAATTCTAACAATAGATTTAGTCATAGATTCTTCCAGCCACCATCCTTACAGTATTGGCAATGGCAATGACACCTTTCACCTCAGTAATGGGCTTATACCAAACCTAAACTGACTTTTTCCCACTATCAGTGACAATTGGTGTGAAAAAGCCTTATACCTTGGTACAACTTGCATCTTCACCCACAGAAACATCCTTCCAGTTTTCCTTGCTCAGGTTCAGCACTAGCACTGGCCTTGGAATTCAAAACTGTTTGCCAGGACACAAAACTGGTGGTGGAAAGGAAGAAGTCCACACGTGGCATATATTGTGTTAATCATGAGGCTGGTATTAGAAAGTATTTTTAGTTTCTTTTTTTTTTTTTTTTTTGCTTCAAGCAGTATTAGTCTTTGATCATGGACTTAACCATAGACCACAAAGTATATGCTGATGTCAGAATATCTCAATAGACAGTTCATAAGGGAATATTTACTAATGATCACAAGACAAACTTACATTGTAATTTCTATCTGGTGCTCAATGTGCTTAGGGCATGGGAAAATATGCATACAAACACACATACACATATGTTAACTGATGTATGTGCACACACATACTTATGTGCACATGCATGGAAATACTTCGAAGACCAAGGTGTGTATCTGTGAAGAGAGTAGAGGCAGAAATGGGGAAATTAAATGAAAAGGGAAAGCTAGCTGAATTGCTTGGATGTAGGGTAGGTGTATTGTCATCTAATTATTTTCCTTCAGTTATATTATTTTAAAACAAGTTTTTGTTAATTTCTTGAATTATAACATGAAAACAAATGTAATTGAAACTGTGCAAGGATGTATGAAAACAATAAGATACATATGAAAATAGACTAAATATCCTGATTGGTTGTATAGGCACAAATATGAGTTTATACATCCAACATGTGTTGTAGAATAACAACTGATAAGAGACAATTTTTCATTTTGTTTTGACATCTTCATGCAGCATATATTGTGTCAATTGTAGGACTAGTATCAGGAAAGATTATTTTTTCCTCTTAAACATTTTACCTTCAAGGAACTGAAACAACTAGCCTTTGTTTGTTTTTTTTCCCACTGTACAATTTCAGCGACCAATTTTATATACTATTAAGTACAATTATTATTACTCAAAGCCATGTTTAAGAGCAATTTCTACATGTGTTATTTCAAGCAAAGATTACTTTTTAAGAAAAAATTAGGTTACTATTTCCTTTGTAAGTTGATGACTATTAATAATATAAATTTGACCCAATTTTTTTCCTTGTAGATATAACCAAGTGTAATGTGTGCTTAATGAGGAAATAGAAAATTATGTGAGAACTGTTGTTAATCATACTTTTGTAATTACTGCAACTATATTCAAAACAGAAAAGTCTACTCCTAAATTTCAAGTGAAAACAGTATTCTCCCCAGACTTTCACATTCATTGCTTGAGTTACTTGTCAAGGATTTCTGCCCTGGTGTGCAGCATATATACCAGTTTTCCATGAAATCTAGAGCAGGGGTGACAAGAGAATATTATAAGGTCCTTCAGGAGCTCAAAGAAAAATGAAATGTTAGCCAAGATTGATTCCTATTATTTAAAGTTGAATCACTTTAAGCATATGAGTGCTAGATCAGGGTAAAGCCCCAAACCACCAGCCCCATACATCCCATTATGCCTTGGAAGTGTCAGTGTCCAACTCTGCAAGAAGAAATAATGCAAGGGAGTGCCCCCTGACTGCAGAGAGGGAGCCTGCCAGGCATTCCCTTGTGGAGGTCAGGTGATGGAGTGATCAAGAGCACAGACTTGAGAGGCAGACTGCCTGGGGTTGAATCCTGGTTCAACTACTGTGAGTTTAGGTAAATTATCTCATTACTGTGTGTTGTACTTCCCTCCCAGTATCATAGTTGTGAGAAATAAGTGAAAAATTAAGTGCTGAAAAACCCTGAGTGATTTAGATAGACTTAATAACAGGCAACACTTTGAACAAAAGGACCTCGCCCCCTGGGTAACCTTTCCTCCCCTAGCATATCACTGGTGACTCAATTTAGATCCTTTGACTTTTCATATTGCTGGTCATGAGGTTTGGATCTTTCTTTTCTCCCTGGCATGTTGTTAGTCATTTGTGTGGGTGTGTGTGTGGGGGGGGGGGGGGAGGTGGAGGAGGGAGCTGGAGAACAATTCTTAAGTGTTAAGTCCCCTGGACAATGAAGTTATGACCTGAATTAGGTCTCAGTTTTGACCTAGAAGCCTCAGTTGTGTTTCAGCTACAGGCTCAGAAAAGAGCCAAAACAGACAAGCAATGGCTGATACCATGATCCCCTGCTCTAGCTCTGACCAATCAGTGGAGAACATGATCCTGAAAGGATACACCAAGAAAGCTGCTTAATGTTCTATTGAGATCCTCCCCTAGAACCTTCCCTAAAATCTTGCCCCTTAGAAACCTACAGGAAGAAGGACCTGGAGCTCTCTTTCCAAAGAGCTCACATGTAGCTTTCCTCTCCCCATCATCTTTCCCCCAGGTGTTAGCATTACCTTCCTTTCTCCTAAGAACCAAAAGTCCCTCTTTTACCTCTATAACTTGTTTCCTGAGTCCATTTCTTCTACTGCTCACCTTTTCTACTTAGTGACTTTCTAAATAAACTTTCTCTTACACGTAGTTTGAGTCCTGGCTTTGAATTCTTTCCTAGACAGAACTCAAGTACCAAGGTTACTAAACAAAAGGTCCGGTCTGACTCCATCAGTCTAATACCTGGTGTTGTTCTCACTGCCAACCCATCGACAGCTAATACAGAAACCAAAAGCTAATCTTCACACCACGTTTTGAATAAGACAAGTCTCTTTTCAATTTTAACACTATATAGATTAAGTTCATTTTGCATTTCTATAACTGGAAGATGATCTAGACAACTGGTAAAAGAAATGGAACAGAGCAATGGAAGTGAAAGAATTACAAGATAGACTTTACAAAAAGCTAAAGAAATTTATCTTATTTAACCACAAAAAAAAAAAAAACCTAATGAGTAAACATCACTCTACAGGGAATGATGCTGGCAGATCATTTCTACAGAAAGGATACAGGTAATTGGCCTTGAAGTGCATCTAAGATAGGAGAGGGGCATGAAAACTACATGAGACAATACAAGAAGAGAGATCATATCTAAAGTCAGATTAGTATTCAATGAAAATAGGGAAATAAGTTAAATTAAGAATAATTTTTAAAATAAGTACTTAGGCCAACACTCTATCCACAGAGCCATACTGGTTTCAGCAAAACTATGTTACATTTTAAGACAAAAATTTGTTAGTATCAATCTAAGCATTAAGTATTCAAAGATACTCAAAGAGATGCTTTGTGGGGTATTTCTTAGTATTGATAAGAAATATTAAGGCCCAATTACTCTATTATGGTGAATTTATTAGAAAGAATACCAAGCCATTTTCTTTGTTTTCAAGAAATTTTCAACTGTATGTGTGTGTGTGTGTGTGTGTGTGTGTGTGTGTGTGGTGACAGAGGTGAATGGGAAGTCAGACTACTGATCAGAAGGCATGGTAGCCACATGCTTCTCTAGTTAACAAAATTAAAAAACTGCACTTCTAGGTCTACAGGTTTCCTAGGGTTTGATTCTCAAGTATGGATTTCAAGATTATCCAAAAACTGACAATGGCCCTACTATTTTGAAATTATTCAAAAGTAATGTTTAAATTCAACACCCCAGCTGTTGATGGTAGTTAGTCTACATGATTAGTGCAAGTTGTTAATGACTACAAAGTTGGATGACATGATTGGTTTTTCAGTCCTAGTGTAAATGACTCTAACCCCAGGACATCCTACAAATAACAGAGGGGGCAGAATAAGAAGGTGGGGATGAACTGGTAGAATTCTATTAACAACCTTAGAGTGGGTGGGTTTAGGTGACCCAGGCTTTAGGACACTGTGTTTTAGTAGAATGTACAACCATTTCCTGGGGAAACCAAATGTGGTTTAAATCCATAACTGGATCCTATATAAACACAAGGTTAAACTTGGTGAAATGCTGAATATTTATAGAACTATTACATTTGTAGAGAATGTACTTTATTACTTTATTCAAATACTGAATGTTCACTGAAACAAACTGAAGAGTGATAGCATACAGCATGGGGCTGAAGCAGTTTACAGTTAGGAGTATGAGAAACACACAGCTTATTTTTGTATTATTACTTATCAATTATTGCATTATTTTCTACACGAACACATGTAAACCACTTTTGCCCCACCTTGTATTATCAGCCCTGTGAGTTGGGTAATAGAAGTAAAAGAATGAGAAGAGGGTTTTAAAGTAAAAATCATGGACATGTAAAATATTTCTGAATAACAATGAGAGCATGCTGTGTCCTTGTATATGAGTAGCAGAAGTAAAGTTACAAGGATTTTCAGAAGTGAAGGAAAGAAACCCTGAGTTCAGCATATTTGATAGGTCATTAGCATAATGAATCATCTCACCACAGTGGCAGGTAAAATAGTGGAAAGGGCACCAATGAATCAAATGTGAGGAATATCAAGGAATGTGAGAATATCTGGGAGGCTAGCAGTGAGAATGGGAGGAGGATGGTCAAAATATTGATTCAAACATCATAAGAAAAAAGATATGGAAGATAATGGAACCTTTATCCTAAAATCTTTGAAGACCAGGTCTTACTAAAATTTAGATTCTTAAGGATCACCCAAGACTCATTTAACCTGAAAATCTAAAAATTGGGCCCTTGAAACTCCTCTGGTATTAGTTTTGGGGTGCTACTGGTCTACAAAATCTACTGTTGAGAAAGGGTTATATAAGCCCACTTAATAGTCAGTATTAAGTTACAAGTAATAGAAACCTACTTATATTAAGCAGAAAGCTCTATAGTTGAAAGAATTAGGTGTAATATAAAAATGGTTGTAAGAACCAAAAGGATGGGAATCTGGATGAGTCAAAAATGACTTCTAAAACAGACTGTACTAGCAATAGGGGCATTGACCTCTACTCCCTTAGGTTGTCAAATAAAAAAAATGACAATAGCCAACACAATAATAGCCATCCAGTGTGAATAAATCAAAATTATACCTATTTTCTGTTAGATTGGAAAAAATATATATTTTTGGTGTACCACGGAATTTTAGTAATTAGTTTAGGTGTGTCATGGGCTGAAAGGGCTGAAAATCCCTGCACCATACAATTGACACACCAGTATATGGCACTGCTACTACTATAGTCAAGAAGGTGAGGAGTTCAGGGGTTCTCACCAAAATAGGTGGTTCTGGGGAGAATCCAAGATGGCCGCATAGGTAAACATCTACACTGCTGCCTTGCACAACAATTTCAAAACTACACCTAAAAGGCAGAATGGACAGCATCCAGAACCACAGGAAAGCCGGTTGAGTGGAAATTCTACAACTAAAAGGAAAGAGAGGGGCTCACGGAGACCCAGAGGAGCTGCAAAAAGCTGAGGTACAGAGACACGCACATGGAGAGAGCAGGTGCCAGAGTACCTGGCTGGCTTTCTCTGGCGGGAGGGAGACGGAGACTCCCAACTGCATTGAATCCCTTATCCTATGACACTGAACCCCAGGTCCAGGCGAGACTCATACAGGGGGAGTTTGGACTGTGAAAGGGAGAACTGCATGGAAATTTAAGGGAGCTGTGAAAGAGCAGATGTCTGGTGGTGCGAAGACCAACTGCTGATTGTGCTGCTGGCTTTCATGAGTGGGCAGGAAACAGAGCCTCCCAACTGCACCACTTCTAACTCCACTAAACCCCAGTTTCGGGCAAAACCCTGGGGACCCAGACTCATATGGTCCCGGAGCGCTGGGGAGCCAGAAAGGTACTGCGCACACGCAAAGGGACCACCCCAGAGTCACGTAAGACCCAGGGGCCATGGAGGGTGGGGCCAACTGGAAGGCAAGGTGGTTCGTTAAGCCCTGAGACTCCACCCATGCCAAGCTCAACAGTGAGGCTTTTGCAGTTTTGCAAGTCTGGTATCATAAGGCTGAATCCAACACAGAAGTTCTCCAGCATAGTAAAAATACAGAGAAAAAGAAAGAGATCACAAACAAAAGAAATGGAGGAAAACAAATGACTGGATATAGAGTTCAAAACCACGGTTATAAGGTTTTTCAAGAATATCTTAGAAAAGATGGATAAATTTAGCGAGACCCAAGAGGAGATAAAAAAGGAGCAACTAGAGATGAAAAAGGACCAACTAGAAATTAAACATACACTGAATGAAATAAAAAAAATATTATACAGAGATCTAACAGCAGACTAGGGGAAGGCAAGAAACAAGTCAAAAATTTGAAATATAAAGAATCAGAAAACACTCAACGGGAAAAGCAAAAAGAAAAGAGAATCCAAAAATGTGAAGATAATGTAAGCAGCCTCTGGGACAGCTTCAAGGGTACCAACATCAGAATTGTGGGGATGCCAGAAGAAGAGAGAGAGCAAGATACTGAAAACATACTTGAAGAAATAATGACTGAAAACTTCCCACATCTGGTGACAGAAATAGACTTACAAGTCCAGGAAGCAGACAGAACCTCATATAAAAGGAATCCAAAGGGGACTATACCAAGACACATCATAATTAAAATACCAAGAACAAAAGACAAAGAGAGAATATTAAAAGCAGCAAGAGAAAAACAGTTCATTACCTACAAGGGAGCACCCATACGATCGTCAGTCAGCTGCTTTCTCAACAGAAACTATGCAGGCCAGACAAGAGTGGCAAGAAATATTCAATGTGATGAATAGCAATAACCTACAACCAAGAATACTTTATCCAGCAAAGCTATCATTCAGAATTGAAGGGCAGATAAAGAGCTTCACAGATAAGAAAACCCTAAATGAGTTCATCAACTCCAAACCAGTATTATATGAAATGCTGAAAGGTACTCTTTAAGAAGAGGAAGAAGAAAAAGGTAAAAGATAAAAAATTATGAACAACAAATACATATCTATCAACAAGAGAATCTAAAAATTAAGTGAATTAAAAATTTGATCAATAGAATAAACTGGTGAATATAATAGAATCAGGAGCACAGAAAGGAGTGGACTGATAATTCTCAGGGGGAAAAGGGTGAGGGGGTGCAGGGAGAGACTGGACAAAAATCATACACCTATGGATGAGGTCAATGGGGGGGGCGGAGTAAGGGTAGAGGGATGGGTGGGAGCTGCGTGAGGGGAGCTATGGAGGGAAAAAAAGAGAAACAAATGTAATAATCTGAATAATAAATATTAAAAATAAACCAAAAAAAAAAATAGGTGGTTCCGGGATCTTACTCCTTTAGCTGTGATTCAGAGATTAACAAACGACCACCTGAGCTGTTGCTCTAAGAATACATCACTTTAGCTAAAATTCAGCAATCAAGAAACTAACACTGTATCTGTTAGCTCTAGAGCCCCAATGCACCTGCTCAATCTGTAACGAAAAAGCAGATCCTGTGCTCCTTGTTTCTCACATCTACATAGCTGCTGAATATTGAGATTTCTTCTATGACTGATGAAACACATACACCCCACAACTCCAGTGCCTCATCTGGGATGCACACTTTACCACACTTCTACCTTCCAAACCTCCTTGGAGGCATCTGACTGACAAAATCTTAGTCATATCTAGAAACCAAGCTGTAGGAAAGCCTAAGAGTTTACTTCTTTTTCTTTTTGGCTTTCCAACCTCCCCAGTATGAGAAGACAAACTAGGAATGGAATGGATACTAGAAGCCCATGCACCATCACCACCATAATCACATTGAGTGCTGTGCTAGCATTGAGTACTGCAGGTGCTCCCCATCCCCATCAGCTTTTTTTCCTTCCACAATGACTATTTTCTTCATTCATAATCTTTAAATCATAACCTTTCCACATCTCTTACTCGTTTTAAAATCTGGTGTATTGGGCCTTCTTTCCCACCATTCCACTGAAACTTTCCTTTAAGATTACAAATAGATTCCTTATGGCTAAACCTAAAGGATGATCCCGTCTTTATATTACTTCCTTTATCTACAGGATTTTAGCAAATTTGACCTTTCTTTAACTTTCTTTGGCCTTCAGGCAACCAACTCTGACTGCACCTTCTTAGTCTCCTTGTTATCTTCTCTTCCTCTGCTTTTTCTTAAATATTGATGTTTCTTAAGGTTCTATCCTGGGTCCTGAGTGATCTTATCCAATCACTTTATTGTGTCTGTACTGATGACTCCCAAATGTATCTTTCTGGTAGACAGCTCTCTCCAGAGCTCCCTATATATCCAAATGCCTCCTAAATGTCTCCTTTTAGATGCCACAGGTACAACTCATCTTTGCCTCAAAACGGCCTTCCTTCTACCTTGCTTATTTCAGTAAATGAGAACACTGTGCAAATAGCTGCTCAACCCAAAAGTCCATGAGTAATTCGGACTTCTCCTTCTTCCTCATTCCTTACATCTAAGTCCTCTTTATTCAGTCTCATAAAAATCCATCAGATCTGTTTACTTCTTTTCATCTTCACCGCTATCTCAGCCTAGGCCACCATATTCTATGACCCAGATTACCTGAATAGTTTTACCTTGCCCCTTTCCCAAACATTCTATTGTAACCACATTAACCATTATGGCTGTTTACTTTTCTATCTCTCCACTAGAGTTTCTCCTTTGTTATATCCCAAGAACTTGCCACAGAGTAACAAATAATTATTTGTTCAATCTAAGAAAAAATTGAAGAAAAGAGAAGAGAATAGCTTTCACTGGAGAGATTACAAGTGAGTTGATATCTTCAGAACTTTTATTATATTGAAGATGTTGGTAAGAGAAAGAGTTTAAATATGAAAAAAAATGTTTATCACAGAAATAGAATTCATTCCATAGGGCATAGTAAAAAGGCTTTAGAAAATGTACATAAAGCAGAGCTTCCTAACTTGTATGCCACATAGTATGCAGGTGTGCCGCAAACAGTTTACAGGATGCTTCTATTCAAACCTGGGTCCCTCTGACTCTAAAATTATGTTCTTCCTAGTAAATTTGGACACTGTAAAAATGAGATGATTGTACCAACTAATATCATCAATGTTATGAAGTTTTTATTTTGATTTTATAGGGAAACTTAAAGATATACATCATTATTTTAAGACTATTTTTATATAATATTTTTAAGAATCATCTGAATAATGTACTTCTTGTTTGATATGTATATACTGGGTAGGGCAAAAGTAGGTTTACAGTTTTTCATATGGGCAACAATACAATAATTAATAAATAATACAAGAATAAACTGTTTCTCATGTTCACAACTGTAAACCTATTTTTATCCTACCCTATATATAGGCTTGTTTTTCTTCTGACAAAATACCTCAGTTATCTTGGGGACAGAGGGTTTTGTTTTGTTTTTGTTTTTAAGTAAGAAAACTAAAGTTTAGAAACATTAAAAGTGTCAATTATCCTAAAATATTTTTTTCAAGTTTCAGATATTTATTAATCAGTATCAATATACTAACTCATGGCCTGGTTGACATGGCTCAGTGGTTGAGCATCGACCTATGATCCAGGAGGTCACAGTTTAATTCCAGGTCAGGCCATATGCCTAGGTTGTAGGCTCTATCACCAGTGGGAGAGGGAATGTGCATCATCATAAAAATATATTTTAAAAATACACTAACTCAATACACTCACACAATTTCATGCATTTGGAAGGGAAATATTTTCTGGGTAAGTGGGAAGTTGTGTGGATGGCTTCTGGGAGACCTTCATTCTAAGCAGCTTTATAGTGAATCCTTTCACTTAGAAGTGGACCCTCCTTCTTCAGTTTGCTGTAATCTACAGTCACTGAGTAGAACTTGTGTTGATCATTGAGACCCAGTTTTTCAAGGGTTCCAAGTTATTCTTTCTGTCCCAACAGACCTCAGGATTGAACAATGCCAGGCACAAGACAGTACCTCAGGTTCCAATAAATACAAAGAGGGGACCAAACTTGGATGCTTCTTGGCCTGACTGAGGACCTGACAGATCATGGTTGTGGCAAAGGGCCCAGAAGCAGAGAAAAACAGACCTGCATGGCCAGGAGGCAGGTAGCTGGTGCACTGAGGACGAGCAGACATCCAAAGTCACTTTTTCCAAAAGTATTTTTATTTCATTGCATAACTATTCACAAATGACATTCACAATGTGTGCAAAAAATAGCTAGGTGAATCTTTCCACCTACATAAAAATATTAACTGAAAAAGTAAACCTTTAGGAACTACTACATCCTATTTAATAAAAGAAAAACATACCTCCACCCACGCTCACCACCCAATCAGGAGTGAGTATGCAAATCAACCCAATCAAGATGGTAGTTAATTTGCAGATCCCAGAGCAGAGCAAAGACTGAAGACAGTGTAGAAGGAAGCCAAGCACTGCAGAAAGGAGCAAAACTTCGGAAGGGGAGAAGGGAGGGAAGCAGGTGGGATGGGAAGCAGGCAGAGAGGAAGCCCTATTCTAGCAGAAATCTCCCTGCAATCTTCCTTCCTGAACATGATCCTTATCATTCTCACACTTAAATAAAATTCTCTAATCCTTCCAGCAAAAGCTTTACTTTCTATTCTCAAAAATATATTCTATTACCAACTAAAAAAAATGGATCCCAAATAATACAATTTAATAATTCAAAGTATTTTAAATACCCCCCAAAAAAACCTCTTTCAAAATATTAGTTATATTTAACGATTTCCTTCACTAAAGATATTTTTTATTGAAAAAGATATTTTTACTACTAAATGCCAGCTTACAAATTGATACAAAAATCTATAAAAAAGTAACCCAAAGGTCACAAATATTTATTGAGCATCTATTATGGCTTACCATCTATACTTGATGCCCAGAAGGAAAGAATGTAAGGATGGGATAAAGAACAAAAGTTAATTCCTATGCTTCAAGGAGCCAACAGTGCCAGAAAGTCAATACAACAACCTTAATACAAGACTGAGAGACATACATCCCAAAGCAAAGCAGAAGGTAATTAAAGAGTAAAAAGTAGAGATTAAGTAGGATTCATAGGGGAATGATCATTTTGCTAGGATTCGTTAGGATATGTATGAGTATTTGGTTGTGAAAAGACAGATGGGAAGAAGGGTAGGTTGCATGGGTATATTTTTAAAGATTTTTAAATTGATTTCTGGAGAGAGAGGGAGAAGGAGAAAGAGAGTAATATTTATGTGAGAGTGAAACATTGATCGCCTGCCTTCTGCATGCCCCCTACCAGGGATTGAGCCTGTGACCTGGGCATGTGCCCTGACTGGGAATTGAAAGGGCAACCTTTTGGTACATAGGACAATGCCCAACCAACCAAGCCACAATGGCCAGGGTTGGACTGGCAACACTTCAAAGATGTAAGAGGCAGAGCTGGGGATGGGATGAGATGGGATGGGATGAAACCAAAACCTTGTGTGGAGTTGTTCTGTTTGAAGGGAGATGAAAGATGTCTTTCACTGAGAGGGGAGGAAGAAGAACAGGGTAGATACAGATACAGAATTGTAAGGGGAAGAGGGAGCAAATTTGAGTAAGTTTTCCTTGAATGATATGAAGAGTCTGAGAAGACAAAAATATGGAATGATGGCAGGAATTGAATGGTTTGAGAAGAGCAGAAAAAGCATTAGGGCAGTTACCAGTGGGAATGCAACTGGTGCAACTGGGAGTCAATGAGATGACTACAGGTATTGCCAATCATGGGAGTGCTACGGACTATCATATGCATTGTAGGAAGTTTGCAGCACTGGCTCCTGTCCACTCAGTGCCCATACTGCTCCCTTTCATTGTGATAAATGGGAAACCCACTCATTTCCTAATGTCCAGGGGTTAAGAATCACTAGCTGACATTAGATGGGTTAACATTATAGCATAATCGCATCACACTAATATATCACCTTCCCCAGGAACACTCAGGGACCTAATAGCAGAGTTCAATAGTTTTAAAAAATTTAATAAGGAGACAATAAAAGAAATATTCTTAGGTTCCCCCCCCCCATTGATTGAGAAATATATATCATCCTCAACCTACTTCAATAGATATGTTTCCAGTAAGAGCAATTGCTAAGCACACATAGCATATTAGAGCCAAATACAGTTGCACAGGAGATTAATTATTGCCAAATAAGGCATTTTTATAGGCTGTGTATGTTTAAACCCTGATCCAAAGCCTGTTTTTATAAGCTTGGCCCTTTGCCCAGGGAGGGATCAGAGTAAAAATTCCAGAAGGAAGCTAAAGTAAATCAGAGGACTTGTGGCAAAGAGGCCCCTTGCTGAGAATCCCAGGCAAACTGTTATCCCTCACAAACCTGGTTTGGGTACTTTGAAAATACAGCTGATGATTTGCCTAACAGACACAGTCTTAGAAACACTAACATAATGACAGAGCCATCTATGAAGACTTGTTTATTTACCCAAACAGAGAAAAGGTCTAAGTTAGTCCTGGACAAGTGATTCCCTTACTTAGAGCATTATCCCATAAACCAAAAGGTTCGATTCCTGGTCTGGGCACTTACCTACGCTGTGGGTTCAATCCCCAGTCAGGATGCATATGAGAGGCAACTAATCAATGTTTCTTTCTCTCTCCTTTTTCCTCTCTCTCTAAAACCAATAAAAGCATATCCTTGAGTAAGGATTGAAAAAGAGAAAAAGTCTAAGTTAAATATAATCTCTTATTAAAATAAACTTATAGGAACTGATGATTATCTCAGAGCCAGACCTCAGCCTCTGCATATCTGGCTGTCTCGTGTTCCTTAAGAAACCCTCAATATGCTTTGCTAACTCATCTGATTATGACCTCAGTATGACTAAGCCAATGGGCTTCAACCTGCCAATAGCTTCATCCTATTTTGACCCAAGTCTACTGGATCATAGCCCTCAATTATATCTTGGTCCAGTGATTCTTTAGTTGCAACCTCAGCTTATTTCAAATACTCATCCCACTTAAAACACTGATAGTGATCTGTTTAGTATTGGTCCCCGCCTGTCTTCCCCAAACTCTTGCATAAACCTAACTGCAATGCCCTGCTTCCTAGCCTCCTTTATCAAAGTGTAGCAGCACTCTCCATTCCCACAGCTATTGACCTGACATTTCCAAACATCTAAAGTAAGTCAGGACATGTCAAAAGATCAAAAGATCCACCTGTAGTGTAGAAAGTGCCAGTGGCTTTACTTTAGGGTGAGGGAGTGTCAAAAATGATGTCGAACCTCACTGTTGCTTTTAGTCAGGCATAAAACACTAATGAACAAAACTCAGGAAACTTGCAATATGTTTTAAGCAGGTTCTTAAGACCATATTTCAAAATCGAAGGCTACAAAAAAAGATTATTTATATAGAAGCAATAGAATCTATGCATGAAATAGAGTCTGGAGTTAAGTATCAAAATATTAAGAGATTACATAAAATAACATTTCTTAAAAAAACACCAAAATCTAAGTTGTAACATATATTGTACCATCTTTCACCTTGAATGTTCTGATTGTTCATGGGGTGCCTCCTCGCACAGCAGGGAGCCGGGCGCCTCCTTGGGTGATTTTAATCACGAACTGGGCCTCTAATGTTAAATATTTTTAAAGGTGATTGTTTTCCATGAAAAAAAATTATACAGTTTTTCTTTTAATCAGATTTCTATTTTATTATCTTTAATTTCTATTTATTTTCTGATAGCTGACTTTTAGAAATTAAGATATCTTAACAGTTTCATCTAAGACCAGAAAACTGACATAATTAGATGAATTTATTTACTATCTAAAATGAACAATCAGAACATTCAAGGTGAAAGATGGTACAATATATGTTACAACTTAGATTTTGGTGTTTTTTTAAGAAATGTTATTTATGGCATTGGACAACTCAATATACCTTTACCAACGCAGTAAACAAAAACTTCCATGGTTTGAATCCAGATGAAAACTTGTTAAGTGACTGACACCAATTCTAGAGATGTGAAAAAATGGCTTTTATAAACAAAAACGTACCAATATTTGCACAGTTGCCTTTGTCCCTGCTTCTTTATAGGCCAGATCTTCTAAGTGATAAGTCAGTGAGCCACTTGATAGACCTACCAATGGAGGTATATAAGGAAACTGAAGATGGTCATATGGAATGTTGTTGTTCTAACAGGAAAGTTACATAGATCAGCTTAATTGTCCACAATCAGATCATCCCCTTTGGGAAGACTCAGCACTCTAGGTTGGATATGTGTTTCTTCAGAGTTCTAAGGACACTAAACATTTATGAAGCATAGATGTATGTTCTACTTTAAAAAATACAATTTTTATATAAAACCAAAAATAAAACGAGTGACAATGTTAATGGGGATATTCATACCACTGTAAATGAGCATAGCTGCTTAATTGCTAGAAAGTTAAAACTCTACAGTTTTGATTAACAAATGGGAAGCAGAAAATTTCAGATTTTTTTATCTTTATGATGATTTATGGGGATAATAACTCTTTAAGACTCTGTATCACATTGTCATAGGAGAATAAAACTGTATATATACTCACTAAGATTGAACAGCATTTAATTTAATGCATGGTATCATGAAATAATTACCAGTTCACCAAGATCAAGGTAAAGAATATGAAAAACCAGTAAAAGCTCCTAAAAATGAACTAGTAAGAAAACCATTTATTTTTTTCTTTTAAATATATTTTTTATTGATTTCAGAGAGGAAGGAAGAGGGAGAGACAAAAATATCAATGATGAGAGAAAATCATTGATTGGCTTCTTCCTGCACGCCCCCTACTGGGGATCAAGCCTGCAACTCAGACATGTGCCCTTGACTGGAATCAAACCAGGGACCCCTCAGTATGTAGGTAAATGCTCTACCCACTGTGCAAAACCAGTTAGGGAAAGAAAACCATTTCAAACAAGTGGGAATAAATTCTCAATTGTAAAATATCTTCAAAGATAATTTCATAAGCATAAGGTAATTAAAATTAGGCCAAGAAGCACATGGACAATTATAATATAACCCCTTTGAATATATAGGCAGTCTTAACGGCACAGGCTAGTAAGCCAAGACAAGCAGAATAGGGAAACTGAGATAGCAGTTTACAGCCATCTAGTAAATTTCAAAACTCTATCTTTTGTATCCAAGTACACTTAAGAGTAAATGGTATGCACTTCTCCCTAACCAGAGGAAATATAGCTTAAATCACCCAACTCAGAGAGAGATAGCAGAAATCCAATTAGTGCCACTTGTCATCTACACCCAAGGACACATGAAGTTAAGGGAATAAATCTCATGTTGGTACATTAGCATAAAGTTGAAAAATATTCTATTGAGATCCTTCCCTAAGACCTCCTAGACTCCCAGCCTTTAAAAATTCTCAAGAAGAAGGATCCTTTCCTTTCCTCCCCCCACTTGTTCTTCTCCAACAGGCATGTGTCTCCTAAACTCCAAAGCACCTCACGAGACTTGCAACCAGGGCATTGGGCAATGGCAGTTCATCCTGAATTAACCCCCTGACCCTGTCCCCAAGGCCCCCTTTTCTCTGACTTAGTGAGCCAAAGCATCCCCATTTTGGCTTAATTCCCCACCTAGTCTCTCTCCTATTGCTTCTTCTAGGCCAGGCCCTTCCTTGTTTCATTGTCCCCAGCTCTCATAAATGTCTCTAAAAATCACCTGGATTCATGTTGTGAAATCTTTCCTGAACAAAGTCAGGAACCCACACATTACTGCCTGATCCTAGGCAGACCTGCTCAGGGCCAGGCCCCCTTTCTGGTAACACTCACTTTGCACAGCTACAATATGCACAAATTTCTGTTACTAAGTTTTAGTTGATTAACACCAGTTCCCTAACAACACAATTCCTGTTTCAGTTACTGAGGAAGGTGGTAAAGAAGCTAGAAAAATTCCTCGATAGGTAGAATAGGCAAATTGAGACAGATAGTTAGAAAAAAAAAAACCCAACACTAGCTGAGCAATTTACAGCCAGATACAAAAGGTCCCCAGGATGGAAAGCCCTGGGTACCTAGCAAGGGGCAAAACTGAGAAAAACAAGGACTTCATCCCCAGAGTAATTTCTCCTCCCCTGACATTTCCTTCCTAGGAGATAACATCTAGGCCTCCCTTGTATTTCAGCTGCAGGACCAGAAAAGCAGCAAAACCAGACAAATGACTCCTTGGCTGCCTCAGGACCAGCTACATCCTAAGATATATATATAAGAAGCCAGGGCCCTCATGACCAGATGGCATGACCAAACAATAACAGTAACAACCACACAGCAGCTGCGTGGTGTGACCAGGCAGGCAGGGGCGTTAGTGAGGGACGACCAAATGACTAACCAGCAGGCTGCATGGGGTGACCAGATCGGCAAGCAGAGCAGTTAGGGGCAACCAGGCCAGCGGGGGCGGTAGGGGGGGGGGCAGTTGGGGGAAATCAGGCCGGCAGGCAGTGGTGGTTAGGGGTGATCAGGCTAATGGTGGGGGCACTTAGGGGCAATCAAGTAGTCAGGAAGGCGAGTGGTTATGAACCAACAGTCTCAGATTGTAAGAGGGATGTCCGACTGCAGGTTTAGGCCCGATCCCTGGGATCACGCCTAAACTGGCAGTCAGACATCCCCTGAGAGGTCCAGATGTGAGAGGTTGCAGGCTGGACTTGGGGGACCACACCCCCCGCCCCCCGCATACCTGTGCATGAGTTTCATGTACCAGGCCTCTAGTTGACCCCTGCCCTGGCACCAACTGATCTGTGGAGACCAGACCCTAAAAGAGCACACCTAGAAAGCTGATGAATATTCTATTAAGACACTCCCCTCATATCTACCCTAAAAGTTCCTGCCAAAGTGTCCTACATACTTGCCATATCATCTTTACAGATGCTAAAAATACACTGGAAGAATAAAAGAAATGAAAAATGGAAAGAATAACTAATTGGGCAGAACATATCAGATAGAGAGTATGAACATACCTTTTACGTGATCAACTATCTTGGGTAAATTTGGTGAAGCCAATGTGTCTTATGTAAAGGTGAGATCTTTATAGAAGGTTTCAATATGCTCTCCATTAATTAATCAAGTGGATATCAATTTGGAAAAAAATTGTTAAGCCAGGAAATGGGGGGAAAAGAATGTATAAATAACAAGGTATTTATAATTTTGTTTAATTGGAATATTAATTGGTCAGTTCTTGACTCCCACCTTAGAAGTTCTGTTTTTGAAACTAATTCTAGTTTTTTAAAAAGTTCTGCTTTTATGGGACTATAGAAGCATATTGCTTTTTCATTCTTCTCAGTGCAAAATAAATAAACATACAAACAAATAAACAAACCAACCCCCCAAACCTACAAACTTTTCTTCTGCTTCTGGGTAGGTATTCTGATCTCAGTTCTGCCTCTGCTTGCTTATGGGGTGGAGAGAGTGACAATGAACTCTGATAGTCTGGGGCAAACTAAGGTGAAGAAGCACTAGCAAATAGAGCCCTGAGGCTGACACTAGAATCAAAGACTCTTTGTTTCTTGTATATTAATGGCTGCCTCATCAGTACAATTTCCCTGAAAAAGCATTTCCAGCTCCCTCCCCTAATCCTCAGAGAATTTATCTGAGGCACACCTCTCAAGTGCCAGAGCCTCACAATGGAGCTTTCTGTGTCATAGCTAGTCAGTCTCATCTTTGTATCAGGTTATGGTGAACCTGGCTCACACACCCATGTACAGGCAAGTCACACTGTGGCAGGGACTAGCATGTCTTAAATTTACTTATATGAAAGCATTCATTTATATAAGCACATAAGGGTGGAGCCATATCTTTTTCTTCTTTTGTTCTAATGCCTAGCACAGCCAGCGCCTGCAACATACAAACTCTCAATAAATGTACTAAAACTCTACAAGTTTGTTATTTCCAAGGTGGCCTTTGCAATTATTTTTGATATTCTTCATGACCAATGCAGGTGTTAGCTTGTTGTTTCTTGCCATTGCAAGTTCTGGACAAAACCGAGATCCCTGACAATAACAAGTTTCAATAATTTTAGATGGTAATTTGGCAAAAGTGGATATGGCCATACTGAATGCTATCAGGAGGTACTTACAGGTTCTTATTCAGCATATGTTCCTTCCAAATGTTGAGAAATGTACTGAAGCAGATACATTTGAATATTTGTTCTGATAAGCTATCTTTCAAATACTTTCAGATGGAGACTTTCATTAGCTTAATATCCATTTCCCTATTGTTTATGACTTCATAGTAGCCTAAGAGGACTAATTAGGGGTTATCTTTTTATTAATGGGTGAAGAGGAAGCTGATAAAAGTGAGTTATAAATCTCTTTTAAAAATTAACTTTAAATTTATGCCATATATTGGCAGCCCTAGAAACTCCTTATCAACTTGTTATGCCCCAAATTTCCAAATTTATGTTAACTATATAAAAAATCTGCAGGTGGCGCTGATTGGTGATACTACCCACTCCATTTCCATCATGAAACAGTTCCATCATTTCCCATAATAAGACTGGCTCACTTTATGTTTCGATACTATCTCTCCTTTTTTAAAACATATTTTATTTATTTTTTACAGAAAAGAAGGGAGAGGGATAGAATTAGAAACATCAATCAGCTGCCTCCTGCATACTCCCTACTGGGTATGTGCCCACAACCAAGGTACATGCCCTTGACTGGAATCGAACTGGGACCCTTGAGTCCGCAGGCTGATGCTCTATCCGCTGAGACAACCCGGTTAGGGCATCAATACTGTCTCTTATATAAAAGGCCAGTGGCCGTCACGCTGTAACTCCATCAAGACCAAACGAGCATTGTAAATTGTGCTGCTATGAACATAGGGGTGCATAAATCCTTTCTGATTGGTGTTTGTAATTTCTTAGGATAAATTCCTAAGAGTGGGATTACAGGGTAAAATGGGAGATCCATTTTTAGTTTTTTTGAGGAAACTCCATACTGTTCTCCACAGTGGTTGCACCAGTCTGCATTCCCACCAACAGTGCACAAGGGTTCCTTTTTCTCCGCATTCTCGCCAACACTTGTCGTTTGTTGGAAATAGCCTAGGTGCCCGTCAGAAGATGAGTGGATCAGAAAACTGTGGTACATCTACACAATGGAATTCTATGCTGCCATTAAAAAGAAGGAATTCTTACCATTTGCAGCAACCTGGTTGGAACTGGAGAGCCTTATGCTTAGTGAAATAAGCCAGTCAATGAAGGAGAAGCATCACATGATCGCAATCATTGGGGGATAATAAAGAACATTATAAACTGATGAACAAAAGGATAGATACAGAGACAGTAAAGCTTCAAACAGACTGTGAAATTACAGCAGGAAGATTAAAGTTAGGTGAGGTAGATAAGAGATCAATCAAAGGACTTGTATCTATGCATATAATCATAACCAATGAACATAGACACTGGGGGGTTGGGGTATGCCTGGGAGGGAGGGGGGGCAATGGGGAGATATGTATAAAAAATTAATTAAAAAAAAAAGACCAAACGAGCAGCAGCTCTCTTAGCAGGCAGGACAGGGTGGAGAGCAAATTACAAGCAGCGATGGGTGGGGCGGCCAGCTGAGGCAAGCAGAAGTGATCTAATCGCATGTACTGGGCCTCTAGTTATAATTAAAACTTGGCAGCTATATTGCCAAAAATCAGGTTACTATGAATCCCACCAATGGGAAACATTTTGTGTCATTGTATTTTTTTCCAACTCTAAGCAAATAGTTTTCACAATGGAGGACAATTCAGGAAGGTCATGGTTGGGGTGGACTATAAGGGCAAGTCCAGAAACTCCTACTTAGAATATATTTTCTATGGCTTTTGACAAAGATGAAGTAACTCTAAAAAGTTTGTTTTTTAGGAAGAGTAAGAGTCTCACATACTAGTACTTCATTGGAGTTAAAGGAAAAAATAGAAAGGGAAATGTATTCAGAGAGATAGCTGCTTACAAATTTCCAGAATAAATGAAAGAATAAATTCTCTGATGCAATGAAACCTAATGAATTCCAAACCAAGGAATAAGAAATGGATACTTAGGCACATGTTGAAAGGACAGAATGCCAAAGAAAAAAAGAAGCCAGAACAGAAAAGAGACATTAACCTTTGAAGGGTTGCTGAACTGATGGCTGATTTTTCAGCAACAATAGTGGGAATAATCCAAGTGTTATAACTTTCATCCTACAGATATTCCTAGTAAAAGTATCTTCCAAACTTAGGGGAGAAAAGAACCCTCATTTTTAAGACTTTATTTTTTGGGCAGTTTGATTTTCACAGTAAAATTAAGGGAAAAGTACAGAGAGTTTCCATATACCATTATCCTCACACATGCATAATTTCCCCACTATCAACATCCTACACCAGGAAGGAACATTTGTTATAATCAATGAACCTACACTGACACATCATTATCATCAAAGTCCATAGTTTAAATGGAGTCCTTTAGAATCAGTTGGTTGACATCCACAAAATAACTTGCTGGGATTTTTATCATGATTGCATTGAATCTATAAATCAAGTTGGGAAAAACTCTCTCTTGATAATATTCAGTCTTCTTACCTGTGAATATGGGCTATCTCTCCATTTATAGTTTGTTTTATACATTTCTTTCACAAGTTTTACAATTTCTTTCATACATATCTTATATATATTTTGTTAGCTTTATATCTAAATGTTTTATCTTTTTTTGCCTGCTTAGGTAAATAGTGTTTTTTTTTTTCAAATTTCACTTGTTCATTGTTGGTATATAGTAAAATGATTGGCTTTTGGATTACTTGTATCCTGCAAACTTGCTATAATTGCTTGTGCATCTAAATATACATCTAAACAATTCATGAGCAAAAAGGGAACATAATAAAAGTTATAAAAGAAAATGAAAACATAACATTTTAAATTATGTAGAACCTACATATTATAGCACTTAGATATTTATAGCCTTAATTCCCTACCTGAAAAGAGGGAAGATTGAAAATTAATGTAGTAAGCACTCAACATAAGAAATTAGAAAAAAATAATCAAAACAGATACAATGAAAGTAGAAATAATAAAGGCAAGAGCAAATACTAATGAAATAAGAAGTCAATTTACAATAAAGCCACGTATTGGTCTTTGGATGGATAATTAAAAAAATGAGCACAGCTACAGTGGTTCAGTGGTTGAGGTTCAACCTATAAATCAGGTCACTGTTCAATTCCTGGTCTTGGTACATGCCAGGTGGTAGGCTTGATCCCCAGTCGTGCAGGAGGCAGCTGATCGATGATTTTCTCTCAATAATGTTTCTATCGCCTTCTCCCCTTCCCTTTCTCTCTGTGAAATCAATTTTAAAAAAACCACACATTAAGAAAAGATAAACCACACACACACACACACACACACACATCCCTCAGAAAAAAAGGGCAAAGTATACAAATGGATATTTCCAGAAAAGCAAGAGGATGAGTAATAAACACATGGAAAATGCAAATTAAAACTACCTGAAATACTACTTTGTACTAATCACCACACTGGAAATAATTCAAATGTTGGCTAATACCGAGTGTTGGAAAGACTTTGAAGGGCTGAGTGTAAATTAATACTTGGGAAAACAAGTTGGCATTATCTAGAAACAAAGATAAAGAGGCACATACCCAACGATTCAACAATTTTCCTTCTAGGTACCAGTAAATACCTAGAGAAACTTTTGCACATGAGTACCAGATGTACAATGGTGTTCAAGGCATGTGTAAGAGCAAAGCAGACAGACAAAAACCTACAAAAATTTCAGTGTTCTTGTAAAAAAAATAACTTTGTAAATTATAGCATATTCATAAAATGAAACTCTATAGTGATGAAGAATGAATAAATGATTTATCTATGCCTCAACACTGATAAATCTCAGAAGATAATTTTGAGTGAAAAAAAACAAGCTAAGTTACAGAAGAAGAGAGCTTGATTCCACTTATATAAAATAGTTCAAAATTATGTAAATCCAGCAATAAATTGTTTAGGAATTTATAAATAAGTGGCAAAACCATATAAACAAGCAAGAGAACAATAAACATAAAATTCAAATGTATTATTGGCAACCTGAAGGAAAAGACTGCAACTTATTTCTACCTACCCCTCCTACCGCTCCACCACATAGCTACAGTTTAGCCAGGGAACTCAGAGCCTTGCAGACTGGACACTGAAAAAGCATCAGATAAACTGGTCTGTGTTGAATTTCTTTTTTTTTAAAATATATTTTATTGATTTTTTTATAGAGAGGAAGGGAGAGAGATAGAAAGTCAGAAACATCGATGAGAGAGATACATCAATCAGCCGCCTCCTGCACGCCCCACAGTGGAGATGTGCCCGCAACCAAGGTACATGCCCCTGACCGGAATCGAACCTGGGACCTTTCAGTCTGCAAGCCGACGCTCTATCCACTGAGCCAAACCGGTCTCGGCAAATTTCACTATCTTTACTTTTTTTCAAAGAATGGAATGGTAGTAGAAATAAAGAGTAACTTTTTTCTTTTTACTATAAATGCTCAAATTTCTCTTCTCTCCCCTGTGTAGAAACTATTCAGTCTATAAACTGTACAGTCTTTTTTATAAGCCAAAGCTTCACTAAGAACCTCTCAAAAGCTGCCTCTCTGAACCTTTCAGGTGAATCCTATCTAATAAAAGAGAATATGCAAATTGACCATACCTTTGCTATGCCACAAGCCACATCCACCAGACAATCAGGAGTGAGTATTCAAATTAACCCAACAAATATGGAGGCAGCCACAGAGCTGGAGCAAGAGGAGGCATGGGTTGCCCCCAGTGATGGAGGAAGCCAAGTTTCCTGCCTGGCCCTGGCCTCCACTCAAGGCTACAAAGTTTTAATTATAGAAGATAAATAAATTCCAACAAAAATGGTGGCAGCCACAGAGCTGGAGCCACCCAGAAGCTTGGGTTGCATCTGGCAATGGAGGAAGCCAAGCTTCCCACCCATCATGGCTGACCCCAGCCTCTACTCAAGGCTACAAAGTTTCAATTATGGAAGATAAATAATTCCCAGATACCAGGGCCACCACTTGGGTGGCTGGGGGGCAGAGCCAGCCTGCAAACCACTACAGGCCCCACACCCAGGCTGCCCCACACCCCAAGGGAACCTCCACCCTGATCTGGGACATCCTTCAGGACAACCAGCTGACCCCCACCCATGCAACAGGCCTCTATCCTATCTAATAAAAGAATAATATGCAAATTGACTGTCACTCCAACACACAAGATGGCTGCCCCCCTATGGATACAAGATGGTGGCCACAAGATAGCCAGCAGGGGAGGGCAGTTAGGGGTGACCAGGCTGGCAGAGGAGGGAAGTTGGAGGCAACCAGACCTGCGGGGAAGGGCAGTGACGGGGACCCAGGCCTGCAGGGGAGAGCCATTTGGGGGGATCAGACCTGCAGGGGAGGGCAGTTAAGGGTGACCAGGCCTGCAGGGGAGGATAGTTAGGGGTGACCAGGCCCACAAGGAAGGGCAGTTAGGGGCAATAAGGCTGGCAGGGGAGTGGTGAGGGGGTGATCAGGCTGGCAGGCAGAAGTGGTTAGGGGCAATCAGGAAGGCAGACAGGCAAGCAGTTAGGAGCTAACAGTTCTGGATTGTGAGAGGGATGTCCTGTTGGCTCGGGCTTAAATGGGCAGTTGGACATCCCTCAAGGGGTCCCAGATTAGAGAGGGTGCAGGCTGGGCTGAGGGACAACCCCCACTCCCCATGCACAAATTTCATGCACTGGGTGTCTAGTAATAATAATAATTTGGTTTCACAAATTACCTGATTGACATTCTGTATCTGAAAAATCTACTCTTAATTTGGATTAAACTACCCATGATCACATTCATGATCAATACAATCTGTGTGCATTATGCTTCATTTCAGTAGATGCATTTCTAAATAAAAATGAAATCACATTTTGAAAGAGCTTATTTTATATATACCAGAGTTCTCAAATGTAATTGTGACATGCAGGCTTCCCATTAGGAGTCCATGGTACAATTAGTTTATAATTACACCATAAATTTCTTTTGGTACAAACATATTTTCCTCATGTCTATGCTTCTTAGGGCTACACTTTTCAGGAAGAGAAGTAACTCCATAAGGCAAATAAGCTAATTTCTCAGGGATTCATTGGATTGGCACATTATTTTAAGACTCTTTGGGCCTTAATTAAGACAATAAAAATAACTTAATTTGAGTAAAAAAACGAGGCTTCTTTGGATTACAATGCCTTCTAACATCCTTGAGCTCTTGGTTTTTAAGACAATGTCTGACAGTTAACAAAAATAAAAATAAGGAGAATTTTTTTCTATTAGGTAGGCATGAATCCCAAATAAACTAGTCGCCACAAAGCTTAGGGATGCCAGAGAAAAAGTAGAGATGTGTATTTTTCCAGATTGCATATTTTAGTTTCTTTTTAGGCATTTTTAGTCAGAATGTTGTGTAAATTCTCTGAGAGATCCAAATATATTCCTTTATATAATTGAATACTTGTAGTTAATAATTAATGTCACCATTTATTTTAAAAGTATACCACACCCACTTCTGAAAAGGCCTGAGGAAGTTTACATATTAACACATAGTTCAAAGGCACACTATTATGTTTAAGTACTAAATAAAATGGACTCTACAAAAGATCGAGAAATTGATGCTATCAGGGATCAGTCATGTTCTGCCATTTTTGAATGGCTCACCACCACAGACACTACCTCCTCCCTACACTCTTCAGTGGAGGCTGTTTGTTCTTGAACTTACCACTTAACCAACAGGAGCTAGCTGGGCTTGTCCAGCAGAATTGACAGGTCAGTGACGTGGGTAAGAATGTGAACTTTGCCGCCTAGATTGGAATCGTGGCTATGTACTTTGAGCAAGTTATTAAATGTCTCAGAGCATCAGTTTCCACATTGGAAAATGAGGATAATAATAGTACTTATCTCATAGATGAGAATTAAATAAGTTTAGTATATGTAAATCACTTAGAACAAACAGAAGCTAGCATACGTGCTAAATAACTATTAGCATTTGGCACTTCAACCTTCCTCCAATTCTCTATAAAAATCCTCCCTTTGAAACCTGTATGTTTCAAATTTACTATCCTCCATCCCTTCTTGTTCTCATCATTACCTGACATGTATCAGAGACTGAAATATTGTTTATGATTTCTCCCTCCATCCCAAATCTACCATCTAGTTGACTCTTCCAATATCCAACACCTTGGCTGCTTCAACTCTAGTAACCTTCATCTCCACACAGGTATCAACAGCTCATCCCTTTCCCCTTGTTATTACCTGAAGCTACTCCACTTATAACATCTTTAACCAGACTGCTCAACTTTCTTACCACAAGCTCCTGTTATCCTCATTGTTCCAATTAGAGTTGCTTATCCACAAGAATTGAAGTCCTAACCTTGCATTCCATGTATTAGACATTTTTTCTGGTTGGTTTAGTCCTTCAACTTGTCTCTTTAAATAATACTTCTGCCTGGCTAGTGTGGCTCAGATGCTTAAGCATCACCTCATGAGCCAAGAGGTCATAGGATTGTGGGCTCAATCCCCACCAAAAGGCATGCAGAAAGCAGCCAATCTTTCTATCTTTCTCTCTCCCTCTCCCTTCCTCTCTTTAAAGTCAATAAAATAATTTTAAAAAATAAACAATACATCCAACTTCTCACTTCTCTTGCTCCATTTTCTTTCTGCAATACTTACCCAAATGTGGATTAACCCAGCCCTTCTGACTCTGAAAACCATGGTAAAGCACTCAACTATGTGCACTGGAGCCTTTATCTCGTGGTCTCTGCTCAGTTGTACCCTCAGCACAGTCTGGCAGCATTCTCCATGGCCCGGTGCCAGCTCTGTATTTCTTGCAAACTTTCTACCCACTACTTTCTCATGTCTCATATCTACTCACCCAGTTCTATCTAAACCACTTCCTAAATATCTCTTGAATCTAAAAGCTTTGTTTCATTTTTTTCTCTGCTTATCTCTAATCATTCCCTTTCTCTCCTTCAAAAATTTTTCTTCTCTGCTGCCAAAGTGATGTTTCTGAAGTCTAGGCATCATCATGTTCCCTTACTATCCTTCAGTAACTCCCCACTGCTTTCTGATTGCTTGGCCCCAAGGCCCTCTGTGACCAGGGCTCTGCTCACCTCTCTAGATTTCTTTCTAGATTTGTCCAACCTGTATTCTATATACTCAATTACTTGTACTGCCTTCCCTGTACTATATTCTCTCAGAACCATGCATTTCCTATGCTACCTTCTTTGCAGAAAATGCCCTTTTTTTTGTTTCCAACCTGGATAATTCCTTCTGGCTTTTTAGGATTCAGTTCAAATGTCACTTCTTGTCAGCTCCAGTGTGGAGACTTCCTTGACCTTTACCTAACTCTTCTCCTTCCTAACCAGGCCGATGGAATGTCTCTCTTTGTTCCTCTTCATGCGTATTCAAGTATTTAACATTGCTCCCCAGTAACTGGCACCAGTAAATAGTGAATTCATGAAAAAGTGAAGACATCCCATTTCCATAAAATAAAGATAAAAACTACAATAAGCCCTGACTAGTTTGGCTCAGTGGATAGAGCATTGGCCTCCGGACTGAAGGGTCCTGAGTTTGATTCCAGTCAAGGGCATGTACCTTGGTTGCGTGCACATCCCCAGAGGGAGGTATGCAGGAGGAAGCTGATCGATGGATGTTTCTCTCTCATTGATGTTCCTAACTCTCTCTCCCTCTCCCTTCCCTTCTGTAAAAAATCAATAAAATATATTAAAAAAACAAACTAGAATAACATTTCATTTTATAAGTCCATTTAGAAAACAGATATTTAAAATTAAGTCATACAGTGGTACCTCGAGATACGAGTTTAATTCGTTCCGTAAACTTGAGGCGTGGGAAACTATGAGACGCTCGAGTCGTGGTAAACTAGTGGGTCATGTGCTGCCGGCCGATCCGCGCGATTACTCCTATCTCAAATGTTGCTCGTATTTCAAAGCAAAAATTGCTTGCTCAACGGCTCGTATCTCAAAAATCTTGTATGTTAGGGCACTCGTATCTCGAGGTACTGCTGTAATTAGTTTTGACAATGTCAATAGGACAGTGACTGGACACTCCAGTTAGCTGGTTGGTGGCTCAAACTCTGAAGTAGCTACCTGAGTAAAAAGCAAGGATGTAATTTACAGTTAGCACTTATTGAGGAACACTGGAGCCCAGCAGCACATTAGTCATCTACAATGGTCTCCTATCTCCCCTGGTGGTAGCAAGAAGACTGCAACAGCTCTAGGCACTACATCCCCTCAACACTTAGAAGTCAGAGAAAGGTCTGCTTTTCCCTTGTGTTTCTTTGTTAAAGAGGCAAACAAAACAAAACAAAAAATCCTTTCCTAGAACCCTCGCCCTACCGCCAACCATAAGAATATTTCCCTGCTGGCTGGTGTGGCTCAATAGTTGAGCATCAATCTATGAACCAGGAAGTCACGGTTCAATTCTCGGTTAGAGCTCAAGCCAGGGTATGGGATCAATCCCCAGAGAAGGCCAATCAATGATTCTCTCTTATCATTGATGTTTCTATCTCTCCCTCTCCCTTCTTCTCTATAATACAAGTATATTTAAAAAAAAAAAAGCATATTTCTCTTCAATCTCAATGACCCAGTCAGGTTGTATTTCAACTAGTCACAAGCAGGCATGGACAATGGGAGCACTATTTTGGCTTAGAGCAATCAGGATTTACCTGAGTCACCTGAGGAATAGGATACTAACACAAAGTTAGGATTCTAATGAAGGATGAGGAGGGAAATGGCTGCTGGTAAAGCAACTAGCTGTCTTTGCTCAAATGAATGTCATCGTCAAATAAATGTCAGATTTGGAGTCAGGCACATCATAGTTTGATTCTCATGTCTGCCATTTCCTAGTTGGGGTCTGTGTGACCTTGGGGAATTCTTTTCTTCTCCTTGAGAATCAATTTCCTCATCAATAAAATAGGGATAGCAAAACCTAACTTTTAATATTACTGTGAAGATTAAATAAAACAGCATACATAATGTTGCCTAACACAATGAACTTCATTCATTAAAAATATTTTTGACACCTATAATGTGCCAGGTATTATACTGGGCTATTGTGGTATATAAGATAGATATGATCCCTCCCTTCATATAATTTATTAGCATTAAATGTTAGTTTTAAAAACACCCTAATTTTGCTGAAAAAATTCAAAAGCACTTGATTATTTTGACAATCACTTTTTAAAGAAATTCATTGTTTTCAGGAGTGCTTATGGCTCCTAAAGTTTTATGTGTGAAGGTTTAGAAACATTTATTTTTTCTTTTTTTTCTGTTTAATTTAAATTATCAGATACATTTACATTTTATGAATATATTTTCAGTGTCAGTGCTATCCGGATTCCTAGATAGAAGATAACTGGCAAAGTATAATATATTTAACAGTGAACAATCAAGACAATATTCAGTATAATCTTGTAACCCTGGGAAAAAATGCAGATGCAATAATGTGTAGTCCACCCATCTGATTCAAGACAGATCCACTTCAAGGGGAGGGTTAATCTTCGCATAATAGGAACAATCAGGTAAGTAGAGTGACCCATGTCAATCATGTCAACAGTTTTTATCTTTTAATGAAATGAACAGTACAGTTAAACAGTACTTATCAAAACTAATCTCTCCATAAAATACCAGAATCACATATGCTTGAAAGTGTAATTAAGATACTTCTGAAGCAGATTGAGGAGTCTCTCTTACCTTAACCTTTTCTTTTGGGATAGGAAGAAAAATGGTTTTAGAATAAGAGACCTAGAATGTAATATAAAAGAAGGGACAATAAACATTAGATTTACAAATCTGAGGGCTCAGAAAAAAGGGAGGTGGTATTTCCAGACCTCTACTCACTTGTCATGCCTGACCCACCTCTACCTAATTTTCTTAATGATTATATACACCAATCAATTTCCCTTTGAGCATACCAAGGAGCACTCATATTTCTTCATCAGAAAGTGCCTTTATATACACAAAAGCCAAGCATTAGTGTGTCACTAAAAGTTGAATGAAAAAGTTGTTTTTCTGGTACAAACTCTGGATTTTCACCATTTCTTCATTCAGTCTCCTGTAAGACCTAAAAGAAGTCTGTATGGAGCCAGGCAATAATTTCTAGACATGGACAGAGATAAATGGCCTTTAGTGTGACCTAATATTTAAGTTTAACCTAAATAACAAATACAAGGGTTAGAAGGAAATCAACTTATATGGACAGGCAACAAAGTATAAGAAAATCCCACAAAAGTTATACTAGTAACAGCAAAGAAACAGACCTAGAGAAAGCATTGAATATTTGTGGACTGAATTGACCAAGATTGAAATTAGAGACAAAGTAAGTTATTATTAAGTTGTGTGGTATATAAGATAAAGTTTATGGGACCAACTACCTTGGGATCCTTAACTATTTTTAAAATTTTTTATAATGAAATATAATATTTATAGAGAAAAGTCAAGGAACAAACATGTACGGTTTGATGATTTATCACAAAACAACATCCATATAATCACCACTAATGTCAAGAAACAGATTGCTGTCTGCAGCTGAGAAGGTTCCCTCCTGTCTCTCCCAGTCATTATCACCCATGACTGAGGTAATCACTATCCTTCCATGGATGAAAATCATTTCCTTGCTTTTTTGCTTTTCTTTATAGTTCTTCTACCTAAGCGAATATCCGCAAACACGCGTTTATTTTTGCCTGTTTTTTAAACTTTGTATAAACGGAATTACAGTACATATTCTTTGGTGCCTGACTTCATTGATGCTCCATGGTGGTGGGAGGTCCGTGGTCCCAGCCCATCCTTACAGCAGATCATCCTGGGGGTTGGTAAAGCCTTCCCATTGATGTGTCAACAGCTATCAAGTCTCACCTATAACAGTAGGGTAAACACAGCGCACAGAGTGAGAGTGGTGCACCTGGAGATTCCAGCTTGGGTGATGGGGGAGGCTGTGCCACTGGACCCTACAGAACACCTACTACATAAGGCCACTCTACCAAGCCTGGGAGATGTAGCAGCTCCACCTAATACATAGAAACAAACACAGTTAAGGATGCCAAAATGAGGAGACAAAGAAACATGTCCCAGATGCAAGAACAGAACACAACTCCAGAAAAAAGAGAACTAAACAAAATGGAGACAGGTGATCTATTAGGTACCGAGTTCACTGGTTATAAGGATGCCCAATGAACTTAATGAGAACTTCAACAGCATAACAAGGGATATGGAAACCATCAAAAGAACCAGTCAGAAATGAAGGATATATTAACTAAAATGAAAAATTTACCTGGAGTCAATAGTAGGTTAGATGAAGTCAAGAATCAAATCATTATTTGGAATATAATGAAGCATAAAACAACCAACTAGAACAGCAAAAGGAAAACAGAATCCAAAAAAAAAAAAAAAATGAAGATAGTGTAAGGAGCCTCTGAGACAACTTCAAGGGCACCAACATTTGCCTCATGAGAGTGCTGGAAGGAGAGAACAAGAATTGAAATTTTATTTGAAAAAATAATAAAGAATATAAATTATTAAAATAGATAGTAGGTCAGATGATACTAAGTGCCCTAAAAAGTATTAAAGCACAGTAGGGGGACAGAAAATGTTAACAGATCTTAGGCAATATTAAATAGTGTGGTCAGGTTGTTGCCCTAGAGCAATGTTGGCAAACTGCGGCTCACGAGCCACGGTTTGACGACCACTGGGATAGGGGTTTAATCACATGGAACAACAACAGCCTGTAATTATTGGAATTGAGAGTCTAGGTCAGTGGTCGGCAAACTCAGTGGTTGGCAAACTCAGTGGTCGGCAAACTGTGGCTTGCAAGCCACGGTTTGCTGCTCTGTTGATTAATGAGTCTGCTGACCGCTGTCCTAGAGAAAAGAACTTCTGGGCTAAGATGGAAAGTGAGGGAGGGAGCCATGGGCATTTGAGTCAGAGTGAGGAGACAGTGCAAAGACCTTGAGGCAACCTGGAAGTGAGGCAGTGTGGGAAGCTGGCAGAGAGTGAGTCCCTGGGAGAAGGTGGAGACTGGAGAACAGAAATTTGGCAGAACCTGCTAGGCCATCCTCAGGACTTCAGCATCTACTCTAGGTAAGAGTAAAGATTTGAAACAGAGGAGTGATATGATCTGGCTTACATGTTAAAAGAAAGAACATATACTCATAGCCCATGGACACAGACAACAGTGGGGAAGGCCAAGGGAAGGTGGTGGGGGCTGGGTGGAGGTGGGAAAAATGGGGGAGGGAATGGGAGACATCTGTAATAGTGTCAATGACAACAAAAAAACTTAAAAATAAAAAGTCACCCTATTTTGAGAATAGATTATAGTGGGAACTAGAACCAGGGAGAACCATTAGGAGATTATTACAATAATTCAAGCCAGAGATGATAGTGGCTGCAACCAGGTCATAGTGAGGTGATAAGTGATCAGACTTGAAATATTTTTAAAAATTTTTTAATATATTTTATTGATTTTTTACAGAGAGGAAAGGAGAGGGAGAGAGAGTTAGAAACATCGATGAGAGAGAAACATTGATCAACTGCCTCCTGCACACCCCCTACTGGGGATGTGCCCACAACCAAGGTACATGCCCTTGACTGGAATCTAACCGGGACCTTTCAGTCCACAGGCCATTGCTCTATCCACTGAGCCAAACAGGTTTCGGCCTTTTGAAATATTTTGACACAGAACTTCTGACAACCTTTGACACAGACTGGCCTGTATATGACATGAGAAAAGGAAGCAGTGAGGGATGACAGGAAAGTTTTTGGCTTGAAGTTGCCATTAGCTACAAAAAGGATGGACTGGTTGGATGGGGATTGTGGAATTGAGTTTGGGACATGTTAAGCTTGAGATGTTTACTAGGGATCAAAGTGGGAGTTATTAAGTAAACAGATAGTATGTGAGTTTGAGGACCAAGGAAGACAAAGGAGCTAAGAGAACTGAATTTGACAGCCATTGGCATAAAAGTGGTATTTAAAGGTAAAGATAAAATGAATTCATCAGAGGTGCAAGTGTAGGTAGAAAAGAAGGAAGGTCCATGCCTTGAGGCACTGCAATGTTTCTAAGTCAAGGAGGGGGCGGGGAGACTCGGAGACCTGGGGGGAGGAAGGTAAAGAGGGGGAAGGAATCCAGCAAAGGAGATGGAGAAGTTTCTGACAACAAGGCAAGAGACATCCACAGAAAGCTAGTGCCTTGGAAGCCAAATTAAGAAAGCATTTAAAGGAGGATAATCATGGCCAATAGTACCAAATTATATTCAGGGTACAAGTGAGATGATGACAACAACCGATCTTTGTATTAAACAAAATAATGGTATGGGAGATCTTGACAAGAGCAGTTCTGAAAGACCAATAGAGGTGAAACCCTTTTTGTTGTAGAGGGTTCAGGAGAGAATGGACAGAAAAGAATAAACAGTACAAGACAACTCTTTTAAAGCTCTTTTTCTGCCTTATTAGACTTTTACACTGAAAGAGAATCCATGCATTCTTAATTAAACTGACACAAATACATACTGGAACCCATTAATCATATCACATCTTATTGGCAAAGAACACAAAGCAGCTAGAAAATTCCATTACAGCACACAAACTTAACTTCATTTTTTTATGAAAGGAACTACCAATTCTGTGCCGAAACCAGTTTGGCTCAGTGGATAGAGCATCAGCCTTCGGATTGAAAGGTCCCAGGTTCGATTCCAGTCAAGGGCATGTATCTTGGTTGAGGGCACATCCCCAGTAGGGGGCGTGCAGGAGGCGGCTGATCGATGTCTCTCATCGATGTTTCTAACTTTCTATCCCTCTCCCTTCCTCTCTGTAAAAAATCAATGAAATATATTTAAAAAAAAAAAGAAAGAAAGAAAAAGAACTACCAATTCTAGTAGAAGTCCTAACCTAAATGAGATGGCCACCTTCCTCTAATTTTGTTAGATGAAGCTAAATAAGGTTCCATTATTTGTCAATAAATTGTATCTCCTCCCATCCCTGCTGTAAATTAATGATTGGAAAACCAGATTAGCTTAGCCTTATTTTTCTACTCCCTAGAAAAGCCACTTATCTCATGAGAACTTTAACCCGAGGGACCAATTCACCTTCCTGAGTCATCCAGGATCAGCACAGGTGCTTCTCAGATAAGGTCAGCTTATTGTTCAAGAGCCTTTATATAGGCTCTCAGGAGTCACAGGAGAATTGGTGAACAAGATGCGCCAGAAGGACAGGCTTAGGACCCCAGACCTGCCCTGCTCTCACTCCCTACCCAGCAAACGATGTGAGGGGAGCAATTTATATATATAAAAAACTTTAGGATATCATCAATAAACTCACACTTCGGACGACCTCCAACCACTCCCATCAGACCAGTTGCTAAAGAGAAAAAAACATTAAAACAATTTCCTTCTTACAATATAAGGGTTTGATTAATGGTATAATATAACCTCAGTGTGGTCCACTGTAACAAAGGATTAATTTTCTAACACAGGGTGCTATTAAGCTCTTCAGAAAATGCAAGTTAAAACAATGTCCAGAATTCATAATTAAGAATCAGTAAATGGAGGAATAATTTGACAATTAAAAATTCATATGAAATAGAATCAAGTTATTATTACAAATGAAATAGCTGAAAGAGATAAGGCAAACAATTATCATCACATTAACAGAATAACAATGTACTTATTTGGTACATTTTTTCTATTTTAAATATTCAATGTATAGAATGAACTTTTTTTAACAGCCAAGGGAAACCTTAAACTTTATTGCAGGAAATCCTTTTTGGTTGTGTTTTTGTTTGTTTGTGAATTATTTTTTTATAGGGACAGCTTTTCCTTGCTCTGAAAACCAAAACATAATCAGAAATGGTTAGCCTTCTTAAATAGAACTTGAGCTACAGAGACGAAAAAGGTACTAACTTTTCTCTCTTTTTGTCCATATACACCACCTAGTGGATTTATAATTTAATTAGGAACAAGAATGAGAAAAGACTTCTATGATCTAATAACTCAAATGATACTGTTGGTTAAAATATAACACCTTA
This sequence comes from Lasiurus cinereus, assembly GCA_011751065.1. Lineage (NCBI taxonomy): Eukaryota > Metazoa > Chordata > Mammalia > Chiroptera > Vespertilionidae > Lasiurus > Lasiurus cinereus. The sequence goes on along the minus strand of JAAGEH010000293.1, from coordinate 32,891,534 downwards.
TAAAAATACTAGAGGTCCGGTGCATGAAATTTGTGCAGGGGGGGTGGGTGGCCTTCAGCCCAGCCTGCACCCTCTCCAATCTGGGACCCCTCGAGGGATGTCTGACTGCCCATTTAGGCCCGATCCCACTGGCATATAGTCTTATATGCCAAACCCTTATTGTTTTCCTATAATATTTTTCTTGCCATCCTATCTAATAAAAGAGCAATATGCAAATTGACCATACGTCTGCTATGCCCCCCAAGTCATGCCCACAAACCAATCAGGAGAAAGTATGCAAATTAACCCAACCAAAATGGCTATGGCCACAGAGAGAGCAGGAGGGAGGCTTGGATTGCCCTGGCAATGGAGGAGGCCAAGCTTTCCACACACCTTGGCCAGCCCAGGCCTCCGCTTTAGGCTACAAAGTATCAACTGTAGAAGATAAATAAATCCCAGATACCAGGGTGTCTGCTTTATGCCAGAGGGCATGGCCAGTCTGAAAACCACCATAGGCTCCTTGCCCAGGTTCTCTATGCCCCAAAGAAAACCCCCACCCTGATCTGGGACATCCTTCAGGGCAAACCAGTTGGCCCTCACCCATGTATCAGGCCTCTATTCTATCTAATAAAAAAGAAATATGCAAATTGACCATCACTCCAACACACAAGATGATTGCCCCCATGTGGACACAAGATTGCCACCACAAGATGGCCAGTAGGGGAGGGCAGTTAGGAGGGACTAGGCTTGCAAAAGAGGGCAGTTGTAGGCAATCAGGTCAGCAGGGGAGAGCAGTTAGGGGTGACCAAGCCTACAGGGAAGGGCAGTTGGGGTGAGCAGGCATGCAGGAAAGGATAGTTAAAGGGAACCCAGGCCTGCAAGGGAGGGCAATTGGGGGGGGGGAAGGCTGGCAGGAGAGGGCAGTTGGGGCAATTGGGCTGGCAGAGGAGCAATTAGGTGTCGATCAGGCTGGCAGGAGAGTGGTTAGGGGGTTATCAGGCTGGCAGGCAGAAGCAGTGAGGGGCAATCAGGAAGGAAGGCAGGCAAGCGGTTGGGAGCCAGCAGTTCTGGATTGTGAGAGGGATGTCCAACTGCCTGTTTAGACTCGATCCCACCATGATGGGGCCTAAACAGGCAGTCAGACATCCCTCAAAGGGTCCCAGATTGGAGAGGGTGCAAGATGGTCTGAGGGACACCCTCACAAATTTCATGCACGAATTTCATGCACCAGGCCTCTAGTCTATACTAATAGCCTATGTGGTCCTTATGCCCTCACGTGACACCCTCACATCATCACAAGATGATTGCCATAAGATGGCCACCCTTATGTTGTCACAAGATGGCCACCACAATATGGCCACCACAAGATGGCTGGCAGAGGAGGGAAGTTGGGGGCGAACAGGCCAGCAGGGGAGGGCAGTTGGGGGCAACTATGCCAGCAGAGGAGGGAAGTCAGGGGTGATCAGGCTAGCAGGAGAGGGCAGTTGTGGGCAATCAGGCTTGCAGAGGAGCAGTCAGGCATCAATCAGGCCAGCAGGGGAGCAGTTGGGGGCGATTAGGCTGGCAGGCAGAAGCAGTAAGGGGCAATCAGGAAGGCAGGCAGGCGAGCAGTTGGGAGCCAGCAGTCCCAGATTGTGAGAGGGATGTCTGACTGCCAGTTGGACATCCCCCAAGGTGTCCCAGATTGGAGAGGGTTCAGACCACGCTGAGAGACACCCTCCCTCCCCAGTGAACAAATTTCGTGTACCGGGCCTCTAGTATAATATAAAATTATTTTATGCAAGCAGGCAATATTTAGGTTAGTTTCATATTATATTAAGAATACAACCAGCATTGAATATTTATGTATATTTCACTTTATACTATATCCTCATAGTATTTCAATTCTATAAATTATAGGCCTTACAAGTCATCCAGTCTAGTTTTCTGACTTCACAGATGAGAGAACTGAAGTTCAGAGAAGTTAAGTCATTCTCTGAAAGCCAGTTAGGCAGTCGAATGATAAGAACACAGATTCCTTGAGTTTTTCCATTACCCCTTCTGAGAAAGTAAAAAGTGGTACTCAGAGCAGACACTAAGTAAAATCCATACAAATAAATATGTAATTGCATCTTTTTATGAGACAGGCTAATAAGGGAACCTAATTTAAACTGAAAATGTTTTCTCAGTGGAAGTCACTGATAAAAAAAAGGGAATTAGCAAAGGAAATAAGCATTCAGGCAGCAGGGAAAAACAAAAAAGGTGCATATACTTTCTCATTCTAGAGGTGGAAAAGGACATGGCATGTTAAAGGCACTGAAAACATGGCTGCAATGTGGGGAACAAGAAAGAAGATTCTGTGGGGAGACACACAAAAGCTGGCCAAGGAGGGGCATGTGGTCCTAGACTGGGTTTTCTCCTTAATGTGCTGAAAACCAAACATTGTCTCACTATGAACAGGAGACCAGAAGGCTGGTCAACCTTAATTGCTCACTGTTTAGTTGAAACATTGTTAGCTGAAGCAGCCTCTACCTGTTTATTTCATTTTAATTTCTGTTATTGTAATTTCCAGCCTAAAGGCTGTAGGTGTGTCCCAAAGCCTTAATAAAAGGGAGAAAAAGGCCAGAGCAAGTGGTAGCCCTTTCCACTAGAGGAAGGCTCCCGCCTGGCCCCCCAATATCGCCAAATTAATATTTTCTAGCCTCTCTTTTTGTTTGCGTGTGGCCTCCTTCATAACCCGAACCCTGAACCACTCAGGACGTGGAAAAAGGTTCCCACATTAATGCAAAAGAGTTACAGAAGGATGCTAAAAAGGGAAGTCATGTGCCTATATTTTGACTTTGTAAAGATCTTTTATTTTTTAAATATGATTTTATTGATTTTTTTTTAGAGAGAGAGGGAGAGGTATAGAGAGATAGAAACATCAAAGAGAAAGAAACATCATTGATCAGCTGTCTCCTGCATGCCCTCTACTGGGGATGGAGTCCAAAACCTGGGCATGGGCCCTGACTAGGAATCAAAGCAATGGCTTCTTGGTTCCTGGGTCCATGATCAACCACTGAGCCACATGGGCTAAGGAAGATCACTCTGTAAAAACAGTATTTTTTTTCCTCTTCAATGTATAAACTAAATATTAAGTTCAATGAAAGGGTATATACATTATCATCTTCCTCTCACAGCTGTCCTATAACCACTCACCTTTCTGTCCCAGACCAAACATACTTTTCTTTCTTTCTTAACAAAAATTGTAGCACACATGTTGTTTTGCATTTTGTTTTAATCCCTTAACTATCTTGGAGCATTTTTCATATCAGCTCACAAAAGCTGCATAATGTTCAATTGTACAGAGATGCCATTGTTTAATTTAAATCATGTTTCACTGTTTTTTTTTTGTTGTTGTTAGTCCTCTCCTGATATTTTCCATTGATTTATAGAGAGAGTAGAAGGGAGAGGGAAAGTCAGAGAGAAACATATCAAGTGGTTGCCTCTCACACACACCCCAACCAGGCTGGGGAACCTGCAACCAAGTTATGTACCCTTGACTGGAAGTGAACCCTAGACCCTTCAGTTTATGGGACAAAGCTCTATCCACTGAGGAAAACCAGCTAGGGCTTAACTGTCGTGTGTGTGTGTGTGTGTGTGTGTGTGTGTGTGTGTGTGTGTGTGTGTGTGTGTGTGTTTAATTGATTTTAGAGAGAGGAAAAGAGAAGGTAGAGAGACATTAATTGACTGCCTTCTGCATGCCCACAACCTGGGTTGATGCTGAACTACTGACCACACTGGCCAGGCTAAATCATGTTTATTTTAAATCATGTATATAATTTTGCCCTTCTATAAGATATCTGAAGGATGAATTCTCTGAAATAGACAGGTGGATCATAAAGGCTGTACATAATTTTAATTTTTGATAGATATTGCCAAATTGTTCCTCAAACTGAGTGAATTAATTTATATGCCCACCAGTCAGGTATGGGTCCTATAATCCTACAGCCCTTATAAAAGCACTATATTATCAAAATTTTTGAAATTTGACAATTGGATAGGTGGAAAATGGCACTTCATTGAAGTTTTCCTTTCTCTTATGATGAGAACAGCTCACATTCATTGCATGTGAAGAATTACTTAAAGGGGGCAAGAGTGAAGTCAGGGACACCAGTGAGAAGCTAATGCAGTAAGCCACATCAGAAGTGGTAGGGGTCTGGCAGTGGAGGTGGCAAGAGGGAACAGATGCATACCATATGTTGCATAGAATCTTGGCCACACTCTGGGTGTGGAGAATGAGAGAGGAGAGTGTCAAGGTGATTTGGGGGTTTTTGAATGTTGGTTTATATAACCACAGGACTTGAAACAACTTAAATGTCCATCACAGGGAATTTTTATATCTGTAGGACAGAATATAATGTGGCTGTTAAAAGGAATTGAGGAAATTAAAAGGAATGAAATTATAATCTATTAGGTTAAAAAAAACAAGGTTCAGAATAATATGACTTGCATGCTATCTGTGCATAAAATGGAGATGCTGTATATGATACTACTGTTTGCGTTGGGGGAAAAAGTTGTATATAAACGTCTGTCTATGCATAGAGCATAGGAGGATTTACAAAAAGTATTGACCCTTTATAATGAATTGGGGACTGGGAGTTGAAGTGACAAACTGACTTAATTCTCATTTGATTTTGTTGCAGTGTCTGAATTCTGTACCATGAATGTACTATTTTTAAAAAAATTAAAAAATAGCCCAGTCAGTGTTGCTCAGTGGTTGGGCACTGACCTGTGAACTAGGAGGTCGCCATTCGATTTCCAGTCAGGGCATCTCCCTGGGTTGTCGGACATGCAGGAGGCAGGTGATCAATGACTCTCTCATCATTGATGTTTCTATCTCTCTCTCCCTCTCTCTTCCTCTCTAAAATCAATAAAACAATTTTAAGTAAAAAAAACAAAAACAAAAAACAGAAATAAGATCATTAATCTCAATCTACACCATCCACACCGCTTGCAGGAGACTGGCACAGCCTTTTCTCTGCTCCCCAGATCTACACTCACACACAGATGATATGTCCCCACTCAACCTCTACATTTCTGAATTAATTCTTCACTAATTGATGCTAATGCCTTTTAGAAATGTTGCAAGCCCCATGGGAAAGCTTCTGCCTGAACTCTGTGCGGCCGATAATCTTAATCTGTTCTGTTTAATAACAAACTTCATCACTGTGTCTTTTGTTTATTAACTTGCTTCCTATTCTTTTCACTTGGATCATTCCAAATTTTTCTTGCCCACAGGGAGCTGCACAGAAACTCCAATAGCTCTATTCCTCTGCTCACAAGAGCAGGCACACAAGCCAACCTTGTCTGAAAGAGCCCTTCTTGGGACCTTCAAAACTGAGTCTGCTGTAGCCCTTCCGAGTGATACATGTTTAGGATAAGCAGTAGCTTGAATGAGATTTAAAAAATAAAGTCAAGAGAATTTTCAGTAGAGGCTTGATAGTAGATATGCCTTTTTGATTCCTATGAGACCAGAGAATAGAAATGACCTGTCCATGACCTACTTTGATTTCTGAGCGTTCCCTCTGCCCTAACATGTTCTGTTACAGAAAAGAAAGTGGCAAAACAAAATTTTAGTGATGGATTTTCTACATGCTATTACTATTGACACAAAGTTAATTTGGAGTGGTATCTGTCATATCATCAAACTACAAGGATCTGAGCCCAAAACTTGTGCACAACATGGTAATATGCATTCACAATATTAATCTCTGATCCTGGTTCTGTTGAGTTCAACTACAGGTCTTTAATTATTCTATTTCTTCTATATTCAGAGAATAAAAACCAAATTGTAGCAAACTATTAAACCAAGGATCTTTCTTCAAGTGTTTTCCAACACACTTATGAAATTGGTCATAATATTTATATATACTCAAGCACTTTGAAATCTCAAGCTGCTTTAACCAGCTGTCATTTTGGTGTCAAACTCCGGTCATTTTAATACGAAACAAAGGTCAAGAGAGGGTTTGTCTTACTCTTTTCCTATTAGAGGAATACTTTATAGTTATTGAATTCTGCTTAAATTCCTAACAGTAAGTCCCCACTGAATACTCCTGCTATCTGAGCCACATGAGATTTTATGATTGTTCACAAATAAAAGATATAGAAATAAAGCAAAGTAAAAGTGTCAATATTTACAGTATTATCAACCACCAAAAATATACACAAGCCAGTTATGGTCTATGCAAACTTGACACTGATTATTAAGAAATATATATATGGCCGAAACCGGTTTGGTTCAGTGGATAGAGCGTCGGCCTGCAGACTGAAAGGTTCCAGGTTCAATTCTGGTCAAGGGCATGTACCTTGGTTGCGGGCATATCCCCAGTGGGGGCCGTGCAGGAGATCAATGTTTCTCTCTCATCGATATTTCTCTCTATTCCTCTCCCTTCCTCTCTATAAAAAAATCAACAAAATATATTTTTTTAAAAAAGAAACATATATATCTAAGACTGATATCCAGTATGTACACAATGGCAATTCAGTTCTTTCTTTGTATGTAAAGTAAGATAGCATAGTCATTTTTTCATTGTCCATTCTAGAAATTATACTGTATTTTTAAAAATCCTGTTTTTTCTTGTTGATAGATATATCCCATTACCCCTTCCCTTTCTCAATCCTTCCACCCAGTCCCTACCCCTTCACTACTCTATTGCCAATGTCCATGGCCTATGCATATCCTATCTAATAAAAGAGCAATATACAAATTAACCATCACTCTGCTATACCCACAAGCCACACCCACCAACCAGTCAGGAGTGGATATGCAAATTAACCCCAACCAAAATGGCTGTGGACACAGAACAAGCAGGAGAGAGGCTTGGGTTTCCCCAGAAATGAAGGAAGCCAAGCTTCCACACATCCTGGTGGGCCCAGGCCTCCACTTAAGGCTACAAAGTTTCAATTAGAGAAGATAAATAAATCCCAACAAAAATGACAGCAGCCATGGAGCTGAAGAGAGCAGGAAGCTGGGGTTGCCCCCGACAATGGAGGAAGCCAAGTTTCTGCAGCCCTGGCCTGTCCTGGCCTCCGCTTAAGGCTACAAAGTTAAGATAAATAAATCCTAAACAGAAATGGCTGACACCACGGGAGCAAGCAGGAGGCTTGGCTCTGCTCCAGGCTACAAAGTTTCAATTGTAGAAGATAAATAAATCCCAGATACCAGGGTTTTCACCTGGGTCACCAGGGGGCATGGCTGACCTACAAACCACCACAGGCCCCTCACCCAGACCCCCCACATCCCAAGAGAACCTCCACCCTGATCCAGGACACCCTTCAGGGCAAACCAGCTGGCTTCTGTCCATGCACTAGGCCTCTATCCTATCTAATAAAAGAGTAATATGCAGATTGACCATCACTCCAACACACAGAATGGCTGCTGTCGTGTGGTCAAAGATCCTGCCCCCATGTGGACACAAGATGGCCAACAAGATAGCCAGCAGGGGAGGGCAGTTGGGAGGGACCAGGCCTGCAGGGGAGGGCAGTTAGGGGCAAACAGGCCGGCAGAGGAGAAGTTAGGCATCAATCAAGTTGGCAGGGTAGTGGTTAGGGGGTGATCAGGCTGGCATGCAAAAGCAGTTAGGGGCAATCAGGAAGGCAGGCAGGCGAGCAGTTGGGAACCAGCAGTCCTGGATTGTGAGAGGGCAGTCGGACATCCCTCGAGGGGTCCCGATTGGAGAGAGTGCAGGCTTAGCTGAGGGACATTCCCCACCTCGTGCACAAATTTCATGCACTGGATCTCTAATAAGTATGTAAATTCTTTGGTTTATCTCTTCTCATCCCCCAACCTCACATTGAGGTATGTCAGTCTATTACATTGTAAAGATCATTCAAAATTTTGCTAAATTGTTGGTCTTTAAAAAAAGAGCTTACTTATTTCTAAAGTTTATTCTCCCAGTTTGTTATTTAATCCTAAAATAATATATACATACATATACATATAGTTCAACATCCATTTCTGCTTTTTTTTCTAGAATCTTGACTCTCACCTTAAGAAAAATTAGCTAATTCATATCAGGATAATACATTGTACAAGATTATTTTATCATAAGAATTAGCCATCATATTAAAGAGTCCTTACTTAAAATTATGCATTTAAATAATGACAAAGCAGAAAAGGTATTTCAAGGTACCCATTTGGTTCCCTTTAGGTGAGGTTTAGCCCTTCCGTGTGATATATTCACTCAGTTCTACTTTGCTGTCCTTTGCACCCAGTTCATTCATGTCTTCCTTTAACATAAATGTATTGAGCATCCCCTATGAGCCAGACACGAGAGTTGGTACTGGAGAGTTGGTAGTGAATGGTAACATCACTCGCCCTCCTTGGAGAGCTTACGTGTTAGGTGGGAGATACAGACAGTAAAGACATGACCAATAATATAATTGCAGCCAGTGGTTGATAAAAAGAAGGAGGGTAACAGATTAGAGAGTGACTATGAGAGGTGCTACTTCAGTTGTGGTAACAGGCCTCTCTTTATCTTTACTCAACTCCATATTCAACCATAGTATTTTTATACATAAGACCTATTTATTCACACAAACTACTTTTCTCTTGATAAAAACAATGCTATTCCTCAATTTGCTGCATCTAGATTCAGCCCCGGCCACTTGACTGAAAAAGTGTTTTTGCCAAGTCATCAGTAGCATCCTTACTGCAAAATCAAATGGGAACTTTTGTTTTTGTTTTTATCTTATATGACCTCTTTGTAGCATGTGAAACCTTGGCCATTGCATCCTTTTTAAAATACTTTATTTCCTTGAATTTTTAAAAGCTTCTGGCAGATCCTTCTAAGCCTATTTGAAAGGATCCTCTTTAGCAAACCATTGCATGTTGATATGAAATTAGTATCTATATATTGATGTCTCCTCAGTGGCTCCCTACTGGATAGTGCCCAAACCTGCTTCTTCCCCCATATTCTCTTTTTCTGTGAGTGGTACTATCATCCACCCAATGGTCCCAGCCAGATCTCAGAATGATCCTTGACACCCCTCCCTTATTTCTCATATCCAGTTCAGCCCTGTAAATTCAGCCTCTTAAATATCTGTAGTCTACCCTACAATGAAAAAAGGGGGTATAAATGCTGGGATAAATAGTCATAAAATAAGTTTGATAGTCATTAAAACTGTTACATTGCACTTATTGGAACTGCTGTTGTTTGCACCCAGTTCATTCATACCTTCATTGAACATAAATGTATATCCTATTTTAGAAAGCAAGGAGTGATCAGTGATCACTTTGTAAGCTATGTAAATGTCTAATGACTATGTTGTAAACCTGAAATTAATATAATATTGTATGTCAACTGTAATTCAAATTGTTTTAAAGTAGGTCATATAGTGATAGGTACCCTCAAGAAAAATAAAGCAGGGAAGGGGGACAGGGTGGTCAGGTTGTCCTTCTGGGCCTTCAAAACAGTCTGGGAATGAGGAGCTCTTTTCCTCTCTGATCTCAGAGTACTTTGGATGTGAACCTTGTAGCTGTCAGAGGCTGTTGCTCCAGATTTGTAGAGAAGCTGGTCTTTATAGCCAAAAAAGCAAGGAGTATAAAATGTTCATTGTCTATTGCAATAGAAATTTGAAGAAAGAAATAGTTAATCAGAGTATGTACAAACCACTAACTACTGGTACATCTATATGGATTGCCCAGGAGAAAAAAGGCACTTAAGAGCTTTGACATGACATAAAAGTATAAAATCTAATTAAACACAATCTGATTCAATCATTCTAAATTAATCATCATAAAGAGAGGTCAACAAGACTAAAATAATTTAAAAATAAAATCCTTATATAACAGTGTCACAAGTAAATTCAGAAATAACAATGAGACATTATTGAAATTTCCAGATTACTGCCAGGACTTACTGAAATTAGTTTTCTCTACTTAATATGCATGTGCTTCAGATTATAAAACCAGGAAGTTCATTTGTACCATGAACCAAAGACATCACGTTGATCAGCTGGAACTTTTCACCCATTTCCCACAATCTAGTTGCCAACACAACAGAACCTAATATTCAAAATGCTATCTGCATTCCACATAAATTTTAAAATGAGCCACCTATTCTTTGATTCAAAGAGAAAATGGTAAATTTTCTCCCTGTTATAAAAGCTGTATGTTCATAAAGTATAAAATCAAAGTATAAAATCATACTGATTGTTAAAGACAGAATATATTTCAGTATAATAATGTACTTTCCATAGTACATTATATACAAACACAGTCATCATCTGAGAAAAAAGAGGAAGGCCAAAAGTTCAAGAGAAAAAATATGAATGTTATATTTTACCATTGATCTTTCAAGCCAAATATGATGTGGTCTGGTAATATAATTTTAGGGAAAGTGCCTGACAAAACTGTTAAACCACTGCATCCCTTCAAGTTCCAATTCAACTGCTTTTAGATTTCAAATCTTTCCCTGAAAGGATTATATTATTTGTTATGGTTAAATCTTCATATGCCTCTCTTTGCTTTATCTCTATAATAAAATTTTAAACTCCCTGATTGCAGTTGCCCAGTTTATATGGTCTTTGTATCATCTATTAAATCCTCCACAACATTCAGATTTGCAAAATGAAAGCCTGAAAACAAATGAACAAACTCCACATCTTAGAATCTGCATTGGTCAGATTAGAGATGGCTGACTGCTCAAACCAATTTTTTTGTGGCCACACCTAGGGGACCCCTTCCCTGGTTAAAATCTCTACTGCAAGCATGTCAAACTTGCCAGCCAAGAGTTTAACATGCCTGCTCCACTCCTCTGTCCACAAGAGCAAGCACACAAGTCAAGCTTGCCTGAAAGAATCCTTCTTGGGACCTTCAAAACTGAGTCTGGGAAAGAACTCTTTTCCTTGATGATCTCAGATGTGAGCTTTGGAGTGGTCAGGGGCTGTTGCTCTAGCTTCATGGAGAAGCTGGCCTTTACACAAAGCAGAGAGGGGAGACAGTGAGAGGCCAGCTGAGACAGAGAGACACCGATAATGCCAGCTTCAGGCCTGTTCTTCCCACAAGTGCTGAGTCAATAAATCCCACTGACTTACTTGCACTAGTTATTGTAAGGATTTCATCACTGGAAGCCAAAATTGTAACTAGTGCAGATGCAGATTTGCATTCCTGTAAATACTCTTGGAATCCATGAGGTCCAAAATCCTCATGTTAGGTATTAGGAAAGTGGATTAGTTAGAGAGGGGTAAGCAGCTTGTCTAAAGTCTCACAATGAAATTGTAAGAAAGGAAGGAACTTCGGACAATCCTGCAGATTGGCTCACCCTCACCCATTCTAACTCCAACATTTCTCAGTCTTCTTGTAGCTAGGGTGCTGGCATGTGGCCTAAATTCCCGGAAGCATAGGCATCCAACCAGGACTTGGGTGAGAAATGACCAAGGAGAGGTGGGCATTGCATGAAGGGAGTTGATATCTGCTGGGGAAGAGGGTGGTAGAGCCCTGTCTTCTTATGAGACAACTAAGGTGGACTCTAACATACAGTACCCTACCTGCCTGATACAACAGATTCAATCTGTGTGCGTGTGTGTATGTGTGTGTGTGTGTGTGTGTGTGTGTGTGTGTGTGTGTGTGTTGACTGAGTAGTATCCAAAATGGTTCTATGATTCTCCTAAGATTCTGGGAGACACCTAATAACTTTCAGTAAATCTCTTTCTATTTAAACTAGCTTGAGTTCTGTTTGAGATCAAGAACCTTGAACTATATAGAATTTGACTTCTGGAAATGGGGTGCTGCAATCTGCAATGTGGGAGTGAATTACTGGGGAAGTAGGGCTTGGAGCAGCAAAGGCACAGATACTGACTGAAAGCAGAAAGCTGACAACTCATTATACAGGATGTAAAATTGTGTCAAGCTGCTCTACAATGTGCCTATGTGTTGTGATTATTCCAATAGAAGAAACCATAACAAAAAATTTGTCCTAGAATGAGGATATTTAACAGTACCCAGAATCCCTAAAGTCCTTCCCAAATTCAGTATCACTTAGAAACTGTTTTTTAGCTGCATCATAAACTAAAAAAAATAGTTAAACACATTATGGATTTTATTTCTCTCAAACCTGAAGATTAATAGAAACTATAGAGGGAGTATCAATCAGTCTATGTAGTTCATATGTCCAAAATGGCAATTCCAAATCAATAAAAAACTAAATTGCTGAGCAATAGGCAGTCAGGGTTAGATTTTATATACTAGAGGCCTAGTGCATGAAATTCGTGCATGGGGGTGAGGGTGTCCCTCAGCCTTGCCTGCACCCTCTCCAATCTGGGATCCCTCTCACAATCCAGGACTGCTGGCTCCCAACTGCTCACCTGCCTGTCTTCCTGATTGCCACTAACCACTTCTGCCTGCCAGCCTGATCACTCCCTAACTATTCCCCTGCCAGCCAGATTGATGCCTAACTGCTTCCCTGCCAGCCTGTTTGCCCCTAACTGCCCTCCTCTGCAAGCCTGGTAACCCCCAATTGCCCTTCCTTACAGGTCTGGTTCTCCCCAACTTCTCTCTTCTGCAGGCCTATGTTCCCCCAAACTGCCCTTCCCTGCAGGCCCAGTCATCCCCAACTTCCCTCCTCCCAGCCTGTTCACTCCTAACTGCCCTCCTCTGCAGACTGGATTGCCCTCAACTACCCTCCCTTGCAGGCCTGGTTCCTCCAAACTGCCCTCCCCTGCTGGCTATCTTGTAGTGGCCATCTTGTGTCCACAGGGAGGGCAGGATCTTTGACCACATAGGGGCAGCCATCTTGTGTGTTGGAGTGATGGTCAATCTACATATTACTCTTTTATTAGATAGAGGCCTGGTACATGGATGGGGGCCAGCTGGTTTGCCCTGAAGGGAGTTCCAGATAGGGTGGGGGGTTTCCCCTTGGGATGTGGGGTGGACTGGGAAAGAGTCCTGTGGTGGTTTGCCAGCCAGCCATGCTCCCCGGCGACCCTGGGATATGGGATTTATTTATCTTCTACAACTGAGACTTTGTAGCCTGAAGCGAAGCCAAGCCTCTTGCTTGCCTCTCTGGCAGCAGCCATCTTGGTTGGAGTTAATTTGCATACTCACTCCTGATTGGCTTGTGGGCATAGCTTGCAGGTATAGCAGAGTGATGGCTAATTTGCATACTACTTTTATTAGGATCTATACACACACACACAGTACAAATATTTCATTGAGATCACTTTGCATTTTGCTCATGTGTATTACTTTGTAGCATAAATATGTTCACATTTTTGTCCCAATCCTTCTTCTTCACCTCTCCCATTCCTTTTCTTCCTTTCTGTCTGTCTCTGTCTCTCTCCCTCTCCTAATCCCCTTTCTTGAGGAGCATTTATCTCACTCTCTTTTTAAAATAGTTCTAACAAGTGTAAGGTGACAACTTACTGTGATTTGATTTGCATTTTCCTCATGGTGATATTCAGCAATTTTTTCATGTACTTATTGGCCATTTGTGTGTCTTCTTTGGAAAAAATGTCTATTTTTCAGCATATTTTTAAATTGGATTGTTTGGATTTTTTCTTGTTCATTGTATAAGTTCCTTAACTCTTTATCAGATATATGGTTTGCAAATATTTCCCATTTCATAGGTTGCCTTCTTATTTTATTGGTTGTTGTGTGTTTTTTTCTATGCAGAAGTATTTTTGTTTAAGGTAGTCCCACTTGTTCACTTTTGCTTTGTATTAGTTTTAAAATGTAAGTCTTATACTGCCAATATTCAATTCCCCCCTCCATTTCTCTTCGTGGGTAGAGAAAAAAGAGGATAGTGGAAAAGGAACAGAACTCTTCCCCATGATGCTAATATTACTAGAAAATTTTACTTCTCTTCTTAGAAGCCAAAGGAGGGCATCTGCCTTCTCTCATTTTATCTACTTCCCTTCCTAAGCCGCATTTCTCCACATGGGCAATGTGGGAATTCATGGCCTTTCAAAATTACATCCCCATGATAGGGTAAGTTCATTGGATTAGCAAATCTAAAGCCTTAAGAGGCCTTGTTCTGTGAAGGTGGCAGGTCAATTTCAGCTGTGAGGGAAAAGCCAGGGCACCGAAGGAAAGGGTCCTGTGTGTTGGGGCCGGGGGTAGAGTGGCACAGGTCAGCTTAGGACCTGTTCAGAGGGCACCAGAGGAGTCCATGCTGGGGAAAAAGGATCCTAATGTAGGGAAACTGGAACCCAGGTTAGGGTGGTAACATGGACACAGCAAACCTATAATAAACTTTACCAGGTTGCTTTGTCTGGGATCATCACCTAAATCCACTATTACATGTATTCAAAGGTCTAATAAGTGAATATTATAATTGATGATGGTGATTAGAAAGTAAGGGATTCTCAGAACTTCAACTATAAACATATATATGCTTTCCCATTCCAGTTCCTGCTGGTGCAATTTCTCTTGAAAAATTTCCAGTGCCTTCTTCTCGTTATGATGTACCGAAAGCCAAAGAACTACTTCTCGAGGACCCTGTTGACAAAGTGTAGAAATGTACACTTGCAGAGGTCAAAATAAGGCACAATCTGTATTCGCACAACATAAGAGAAGTTTTTTTCTGAGTTATATAAATATTTCTGTATGTATGTTTACTATAAGAAGTTTATTATAAGTTTTTCTGATTATATCACACATGTTCACAAAATAAACATCTTATTTAAAAATAGATGATAAACACTTAGTCCCCTATATATTAATAATAACTATTTTATCTTAGGAATTTAACTTGACACATGGTAAAGATAGGTTGGAAAACTGCTAAAATTGTATTTGTAAAATGCCTTTGTTGCTTTTTCCATTTATCCTTTCTTTTATTTGATACTCAGTACATTTTTTTCTTAAAAGGATGATAGTTTCTTAGTTGTGTTTTTTTTAATCCTCACCTGAGGATATGTTTTTATTTATTTTTAGAGAGAGAGAGAGAGAGAGAGAAACTGATTCACGAGAGAAACGTGTATCAGTTGCCTCTCATACGTACCCCAACTGGGGATCAAACCCACAATTTGGATATGTGCCCTGAGTAGGAATAGAACCTGTGACCTTTTGGTGCATGGGATGATGCTCCAACCAACTGAGCCTCACTGGACAGGGAAATGCTCATTACTTTGTCATATGACAGATGATTTTAAATTATATGTGTAAAATTGCTATAGCTCCTGAATAATATTTGCATCAAAGATGACCTATAATCTTTGGGTAGTCCACAGCATTAATCGATTATCCTACCTGGAAACAGAATTAACTATAAAAGTATATAAATAGCCGAAACTGGTTTGGCTTAATGGATAGAGCGTCAGCCTGGGGACTGAAAGGTCCCAGGTTCGATTCCGGTCAAGGGCATGTACATTGGTTGCAGGCACATCCCCAGTGGGGGGCGTGCAGGAGGCAGCTGATCGATGTCTCTCTCTCATCGATGTTTCTGGCTTTCTATCCCTTTCCCTTCCTCTCTGTGAAAAATCAATGAAAATATATTTTAAAAAAGTATATGAATAAAAATGTCCTTAAAAATGTTAAGAATTCAGCAATCACCTTCTTTGAAATATGTGGTCATTTGGAAATTCACTGGAAAGAGTGAAATTCTAAGATCTATTTCTGCCTCTCATTCTGAAGATCTGCTTGTCCTTAATTATCAATTCATGTCTCTATAACTTTATTTTCCTTCCCAGTAAAATGCAGATCCTATCAGCTTTATAACTACTTCATAGAGTCAGCAATATAAAATAATGTGGCATTAGATGTGAAACACTTCTTCAAGTACAAATATGAGCTACAATTATTTTAATAAGACCAATTTTTATCTTGTGCTTTTCCTATTATATGTACTGTCAATCTCTTCTTCTAAAACCAAATTAATGAATCTGACTATTTAATTATGTGACTGTGGTAAATAGAGGTTCATGGGCACATTATGAAAAATAGACATTATGTACTGTTTTCAAGCAAGCTTTAATAAAGAGTCCTTTTCAAACAACAGACTAAAAGTTGGCTTTCATAATAACCTTTCATTTTATGTTCTACATTCACTTAATCTAATTCAGTCAATTAAATATGGCAATTAAAAAAACTGGCAATTAAATCACCTAGCAACTAATAGAGCACACATTTCTGCGTACAATGAAATATCTACACTTTGACACCTGGTTCTTGTTTCTGAGTTTTATCAAGCATCTAAAATTTCTCATATAATTCTAAATAGCCCCTAAGTTTATATCCTGACCTTACCACACACTAGTCTACAAAATAAAACATAGGAGTTCTTGGCATTTGGGGGGTTTTATACTACAAAATGAAAAACAGGCTGCAAAAATTATGCAACCAACAATTCTTGCTCCAAAATAAAATATTTATCCAATGTTTTGTTGAGCTGTTTTATATAGAAAATTCCTAAACAGGAAAGAGTCTTAATAAAGATCTGACACAGATACTTGAATTATTTAATATACCTAAGACTATATATAACAATATTATTTTTCTTTTCTAAAATATAATGAAGTATCTTGTTATATTTACTCAAGCCTTAATAATTCAGTTACAAAGGTTTTAGATCTTTTTAACCAACTCTACATTGAAAAGAAACTCTCACTCCTAAGGTTAAAAGTGCAAATGCTAGGAGACTGTTGGAGAGTCAAAAGTGGGTCCTGTTCCTCCTCTTTAGTACTCTAATCACAGGCAACTTACTCAACCTCTCTGTGCCTGAGTTTCTGCATTTATAAAATAGAAATATCAACATGTACTTAAAAGGGTTGTTGTGATAGCTAAGTGATCACAATAAAGAATTTAGAACAGTGCCTGGCATATATTAACCTTTCAATTGGTGTTGTGATTATTACTGTTATTTCCCATACATTTTTCCATCTTTGATTAACACTTAAGTGAAAGCAATAACAACTGGCCTAAAAAACATCTACAAATAATCCAGAATAATAAAATGGCCAAACCTTTGTGATTATGACTATTGAGGCTGAAAAGTCCTAAAAATTATTCAAAATGGTTAAATATGTAAGTAGAAAGTTATATAAGACACACCCATAATAATGCTACTAGAATTAAATATATGATAGAGAAAAAACTATGCGAATAAAGTCAAATTAATTATCCATAATTTAATGAGACATTGATAAGAATTCATATTTTATAAATAATCTCAAAGTGCCTTGAAGTAGATTAATGAAATTTATTTTTAATGGTAAATTAATCTAATTCACCATTTTTAATTAATGAAATCTTTTTAAAGATTTGACATATTTATATATTGAATTTTTTAATGTAAGCCAAAAAAACAATTCTGAATCTCTTATACCTTTTCTAGTGAATTTCCTGTAAGAATGAAAGAAATGTTATTTCTGTTTTTGCTGCTAAAGATCAACATATGTATTGAGAAGTTAAAAATTTAAATTTCATAACTCTCTCAACACTTTTGAAGAAAACCATAGATGTGACATTCAAAAGCCTAAATGTAACTCAAATATTAAATGTAGGATAAGAAAGAAAGGGAATGGAATTAGGGTGAATTTTGCAGTAGGCAAATAGAAAATTCAAATTGAATAACCAGCTTGTTGCATAACATAGATTTAAAAAGTAGATACTATAAAATTGAAGTATCCCAAAATTCATAACCCATTAAACCTTAGGTCAGTTTTTACAATAAATACTTTCATCTGTAAGTGATTAAGAGTATTCCAAATCATTCACTTATATTGGAACTTAAAAAATATGGGCTGTTCTACTTACTTCATTTAAATTTGCTTTAGTTTGTGCTCCATGTTTCTTCAGATCTTAAAATTTGTACATAAACTTCACTATAACCTTCTAAGCCAGCCTTTTCAAACATAAGATGAGTTCTGCAGCAAAGTATATGTGACCATTAAAAAATCATGAATTTATAGTTCATCAACTCCAACATTCCTTCAGTTTTGGTTCTTGATAAACATCACCCATTTTGGATGTTCAACAATCACTGTTGAAGGACTAGGGTATTTGGGGTATCAAGTCATTCCTGAATATTAGCTTCAGCTTCAAATCACAACATTTGGTATGTTATAGCCTCAAAGTCCTAATTTTCTCAACAGTCTAAAATTGAAGAGTTTTGTCTTTGACCCAATAATTACAGGTGCAAGTACTTTTTAGGTTTCTGAGGGATTAGAGTTCCGTTGTTTAAAGTTTTATTATTAATCTGTTGTATTACATATGGTCAAAGGCTGTGATCTGCAAAATTTCTACTTTCTAAAATGGGTTAAGGTAGCCTTGAGGATGGTTGGAAACAAGGTGCATACCTGTCTGTTGGGGGAAAATGTTTTGTCTGTAGCTATTAATTCAATACTATTATATTATTCTAATACTCTATATTCTTTTTAAATTAACTTGATAAATACTAAGATCTGTTAGTCTTCTACAGCAATTGTATTTCTCTCCATTTTTCTTAATGTATCTAGCAGTTCTGACCTAAATGTCTCAATGCCACCTTATTTAGCAAATCTACATAAACTTTATTGTGTATGATACTTTTATGCTATTTAAATTTTACTTTACTATCACTATCAACTCCCTTTATTTTTTCTTTCTTATTCTCCTCTTCCTTTTTTTACCTCACCCTTTTTCTTGTTTCTTGTCTATTTTGATTTTTTTTACTTTTTTCAATTGTTTTATTTCAATATGCATTATAACACTTAGTTGAACATTGATTTTAATGGATTCCAAGAGACTACCATTTAACAAATATTTTTATTGGTTTCAGAGAGAGGAAGGAAGAGAGAAATAGAAACATCAATGATGAGAGAAAATCACTGATCAGCTGCCACCTGAACACTCCTTACTGAGGATGGAGCCTGCAACCTGAGCATGTGCCCTAACTGGGAATGAATCCATGACTTTTTGGTTCATAGGTTGATGCTCAACCACCGAGCTACACCACTTGGGCTAAAAGACAATCTTTTGCTTGAGCAATTTATAACATTTATGTTCACTTACAGAACTATGATTTTGACTTGATTTTTGACAACTTGTTTGATGCTTTGTTTTAATGTTTGCTTTGTTTTAAGACTTTTGGAATAGTCATTTATTCAGCAATATTTACTGAATGTATCAGTTATTATGATATGTAACTATGTTTTCATTGCTTTTATTTTATTTAAGTACCTAAAAAGGTACTTATCTTTCAGGTTTAACTGTTTAAATATCACTTAGTAAAGCCTTCCTTACCTGCTAAGTTTAAATTATGTTCTCCCGGTTGGCCAGAGCCACCAGCGCGAACGCAGAGCCCGAGCCACTTGCAGAGGGAGGTGGATGTCTGCAGTGGTCTGAAGCCTTTGGCTGGGCACCCATCCAGCAGCCAGGGACCCGGGAACCCAGAACTCTGCTCTCCAATCGGTGCAGACACGTGGCGGAACCAGAGATCCACAGAGCACAAGGACAGGAGAGAGAACTACATAACCAGACACCTGGAGAAGAAAGACAATGGGCAGAAAAAGAAACAGCCCACATAAGACAGAAAGGCAGGTTTCACCAGAAAAGGAAGTAAATGAAATAGAACCACAAATAAGCCTACCAGAGAAAGAGTTCAGAGAAATGATCATAATGTGGTTAAAAAGAATGGAAGACAAATTTGACAATATGAGTAAGAGCCAAGAGAAAATGAAGAAGAACCTAGAGGAGGTGCAGAATAAACAAGAAGAAATGAAAAATGACATCACTGCTATAAAAAACTCAATAGAAAGCATCAAAAGTAGACTAGAAGAAGCAGAGGACCGCATCAGTGAGCTAGAAGACACGATAGGAAAAAATACCCAAGTACAGCAGCATCTAGAAAAAAAAGTTAAAAAGCAAGAGGAGAGTCTAAGGGAACTTTGGGATAACATGAAACAAAACAACATCCGCATAATTGGGGTTCCAGAAAGAGTGGAAACTGAACAAGGATTAGAGAACGTGTTTGAAGAAATAATGACAGAAAATTTCCCCAATATAGAAAAGAAAAAATCCACACAAATCCAAGAAACTCACAGAGTCCCAAGCAAAATGAACCCCAACAAACCGACACCGAGGCACATTATAATTAAATTGGCAAACACCTCAATCAAAATTGAAGGTGAAATCAAAAGCTTCACAGACAAAAAAGGACTAAGGGAATATATTAGCACCAAACCAGCAATGCAAGAAATGTTAAAAGGTCTGCTGTAATAAAAAGAAAAAGGAAGCAAAGAAGGAACTCCGGGGTGAGGACTAAAAATGGCAACAGATAAGTACTTATCAATAATAACTTTAAATGTAAACGGATTAAATGCCCCAATGAAAAGATATAGGATAACCAATTGGATAAGAAAACATGATCCATCTGCTGTCTTCAAGAAACCCACCTTAGGAAAAGAGATGCACACAGATTGAGGGTGAAGGGATGGAAAATGGTATTTCAGGCAAATGGAAATGAAAAAAAAGCTGGGGTTGCAATACTTATATCTGACAAATTAGATCTCAAAGTGAAGGACATAACAAGAGATAAAGAAGGACACTCATAATACTAAAGGGAACAATCCAACAAGAAGTAATAACTCTGGTAATCATATATGCACCCAATATAGGAGCACCTAAATACATAAAAAAAACTCTTGGAGGATATTGAGGGAGAGATTGACAGCAATACAATCATAGTAGGAGACTTTAATACCCC
This sequence comes from Lasiurus cinereus, assembly GCA_011751065.1. Taxonomy (NCBI): domain Eukaryota; kingdom Metazoa; phylum Chordata; class Mammalia; order Chiroptera; family Vespertilionidae; genus Lasiurus; species Lasiurus cinereus. The sequence goes on along the minus strand of JAAGEH010000293.1, from coordinate 32,870,910 downwards.
ACTGTCACCATAGGACAAATCCTCTAAACAAAAAATCAGCAAAGAAACATCAATCCTAAATGACTCACTAGAACAGATGGAATTAATTGACATCTTCAGAACATTTCACCCCAAAGCCACAGAATATACATTCTTCTCCAGTGCACATGGGTCATTTTCAAAGATAGATCATATGTTGGGTCATAAGAAAAGTCTCTTCCAATTCAAGAAGAAAGAAATCATATCAAGCATTTTCTCAGACCACAGTGGCATAAAACTGGAAATCAACTATAATAAAAACAATAGAAAGAAATCTAACACATGGAGACTAAACAGCATGCTATTAAACAACGACTGGGTAACCAGAGAGATCAAGGATGAAATAAAAAACATCATGGCAACAAATGACAATGACAACACAACAATACAAAATTTATGGGACACAGTGAAAGCAGTCTTGAGAGGGAAGTTCATAGCCCTACAAGCCTACTGCAAAAAACAGGAAACAATGGTAATAAATTTCCTAAACCTACAACTCAAAGAGCTAGAACGAGAGCAACAAGAAAAGCTCAGTGTACTCAGAAGGAAGGAAATAGTGAAGATCAGGGCGGAGATAAACAACTTGGAGACCAAAGAAACAATTCAAAAGATCAACAAAACCAAGAGCTGGTTCTTTGAAAGGATAAACAAGATTGATGGACCCCTAGCCAGGCTCACCAAGAAGCAAAGAGAGAAGACCCAAATAAACAAAATCAGAAATGAAAGAGGAGAAATAACAACAGACCCTGTGGAAATGCAAAGGATTGTTAAAAAATACTATGAACAACTCTATTCCAACAAATTGGACAACCTGCAAGAAATGGACCTTTTCCTAGAAAAATATAACCTCCCAAAACTCAATGAGGAGGAAACCAAACATCTCAATAGTCCAATAACTATGGAAGAAATTGAAGTAGTAATCAAAAAGCTTCCAGCAAATAAAAGCCCGGGATCAGATGGCTACACAGGAGAGTTTTACCAAACATTCAAGGAAGAATTAAAACCTATCCTCCTCAGAATATTCAAAAACATTCAAGAAGAAGGAACACTTCTAAACACCTTCTATGAAGCCAGCATCACCCTAATACCAAAACCAGATAAAGACAACACAATGAAAGAGAATTATAGGCCAATATCTCTCATGAACATAGATGCCAAAATCCTTAACAAAATTCTAGCAAACCGGATCCAGCAGTACATCAGAAAGATCATACACCATGACCAAGCAGGATTCATCCCAGGAATGCAGGGATGGTACAATATCCTCAAATCAATAAATGTGATACATCACATAAACAAATTGAGAGATAAAAATCACATAGTCATATCAGTTGATGCAGAAAAAGCATTTGACAAAATCCAACACCCTTTCTTGATAAAAACTCTCAGCAAAGTGGGAATAGAAGGATCATACCTCAACATCATAAAAGCCATATATGATAAACCCACAGCTAACATCATACTCAATGGGCAAAAACTAAAACCATTTCCCCTAAGAACAGGAACAAGACAGGGATGCCCACTCTCACCTCTCCTGTTCAACATAGTACTGGAAGTATTAGCCATTGCAATTAGACAAGAAGAAGAAATAAAAGGCACCCAAATTGGAAAAGAAGAAGTAAAGCTGTCCTTATTTGCAGATGACATGATATTGTACATAAAAAACCCAAAGGACTCCATTCCAAAACTAATTGACCTAATTAATGAATTCGGCAATGTAGCAGGATACAAAATTAATGCTAAGAAGTCTGTGGCATTTCTATACACTAGTAGTGAAATTATAGAAAGAGAAACTAAAAAAGCAATCCCATTTACCATCGCACCAAAAAAATTAAGATACCTAGGAATAAACCTAAATAAAGAGGTAAAAGACCTTTATGCAGAAAACTACAGGACACTGAAAAAAGAGATAGAGGAAGATGTTAACAGATAGAAGAGCATACCATGCTCATGGATCGGGAGAATCAACATCATTAAAATGTCCATACTACCCAAAGCAATCTACAGATTCAACGCACCACCCATTAAAATACCAATGACATATTTCACAGACCTAGGAAGCATTCTTCATAGATTCATCTGGAACAAAAAAAAAAAAAACACGGATAGCCTCTTCAATAAATGGTGTTGGGAAAATTGGACAGATACATGCAAAAAATTGAAACTGAACCACCAACTTACACCAAATACAAAAATAAACTCAAAATGGATACAGGACTTAAACATTAGAAGGGAAACCATAAAAATACTAGAGGAATCCACAGGCAGCACAATCTCAGATATATGCCGAAAGAACTTCTTCACTGATATTGCTCCAAAGGCAATGGAAGCTAAAGAAAAAATAAACAAATGGGACTACATCAAAATAAAAAGCTTTTGCACAGCAAAAGAAACCATCAACAAAACAACAAGAAAGACTACTGTATGGGAGGACATATTTGCAAATGTTATCACTGATAAAGGTTTAATCTCCAAAATCTACAGCCAACTTATACAACTTAATAAAAGGAAGATAAACGATCCAATAAAAAAATGGGCAACGGACCTAAATAGAACCTTTTCAAAAGATGACAGAAGGAAGGCCAAGAGACACATGAAAACATGTTCAAGTCATTAATCATCCAAGAGATGCAAATCAAAACGACAATGCGAGATACCATCTTACACCTGTCAGAATGGCAATCATCAACAAATCAACAAACGACAAGTGTTGGGGAGGATGCGGAGAAAAAGGAACCCTTGTGCACTGTTGGTGGGAATGCAGACTGGTGCAGTCACTGTGGAGAACCGTATGGAGTTTCCTCAAAAAACTAAAAATGGATCTCCCATTTGACCCTGTAATCCCACTCTTAGGAATTTATCCTAAGAAATTACAAACACCAATCAGAAAGGATTTATGCACCCCTATGTTCATAGCAGCACAATTTACAATAGCTACAATTTGGAAACAGTCTAGGTGCCCGTCAGCAGATGAGTGGATCAGAAAACTGTGATACATCTACACAATGGAATTCTATGCTGCCATTAAAAAGAAGGAATTCTTACCATTTGCAGCAACCTGGTTGGAACTGGAGAGCCTTATGCTTAGTGAAATAAGCCAGTCAATGAAGGAGAAGCATCACATGATCGCACTCATTGGGGGATAATAAAGAATATTATAAACAGATGAACAAAAGGATAGATACAGAGACAGTAAAGCTTCAAACAGACTGTGAAATTACAGCAGGAAGATTAAAGTTAGGTGAGGTAGATAAGAGATCAATCAAAGGACTTGTATGCATGCATATAAGCATAACCAATGAACATAGACACTGGGGGGTTGGGATATACCTGGGAGGGAGGGGGGGCAATGAGGAGATATGTATAAAAAATTAATAAAAAAATTATGTTCTCCCATTATTCTTTTTCACAAGATTCTTTACTATTTACTCAAAGTACTTTTCAAATCTTTGTCGGATATTAATTTAATGTTTATCCACATACTAAACTCCATGAGGATAACCATCCTGTCTGCTCATAACTATATAGTCAGAGTCCAGAAGTGATTGGCATGTAGTGATTCAAATGTTAGTTGAAAGAGAGAATTTATTCATTCATTCATTCATTTATTCACTGACAATGTAGAGAATTAAAAATTCAAATTGTAGTTGTCTTTAACTTAAAAACACTTGGATTCTATATCAAATGATGGGATCATGGGCTATTATCATTCATTTTTCTGTTTATATATTTTTCACCTTAAAATGTTTTATGAGCATCACTGTTGATAAAGAATTAAAATAAGGTGATATGAGTTTCTTCTCATTAAAAAAGAAATTAGCAACTAATTTGCCTTTTCATATTTGTCATCAATACTTATTTTTATTAATGGGAGTTTGAATCTTTAGCCCAGATTCTCTTCATTAACTCAATAACATACTTTAAGCGTTTAATATTCCTTTGGACAGAAATTATTCGATTTAGGCATTAGAAAATTTATAGAAGAATCCAAGATGGCGGCATAGGTAAACACCTACACTGCTGCCTCACACAACAATTTCAAAACTACAACTAAAAGACAGAACGGACATCATCCAGAACCACAGGAAAGCTGGCTGAGTGGAAGTTCTACAACTAGATGGAAAGAGAGGGGCTCACAGAGACCCAGAGGAGCTGCAAAAAGCTGAGGTACGGAGATGCGCGTGTGGAGAGAGCGGGTGCCGGACTACCTGGCTGGTTTTCTCTGGCGGGAGGGAAACAGAGACTCTCAAAGGCATTGAACCCCTTATCTTACAACACTAAACCCCAGATCCAGCCGAAACTCATACGGGGGAAGTTTGGACTGTGAAAAGGAAGAGGTGCATGGAAATTTAGGGGAGTCGCATAAGATCAAAGGCCTGGTGGCGCGCACGGCACTGCGCACAGGACAGATTGCTGATTGTGCCGCTGGCTTTCGCGAGTGGGCAGGAGACAGACCCTCCCAACTGTGCTACTTCTGACTACACTAAGCCCCTGTTTTGGGCGAAACCCTGGGGACCTAGTCTCGTGTGGTCCTGGTGCGCAGGAGAGCCGGAGGGGCAGCGGTCTAGAGGCACTGTGGGTGCTCGGGCACAAGGACCGCTCCAGCGATTACCCAGTCACGTGAGACTCAGGGGCTGTGGAGGGCGGGGCCGACTGGAAGGCAAGGCAGTCCCTTAAGCCCTGAGACTCCACCCATCCCAAGCTCAACAGAGGCTTCTTCAGTTTTGCAAGTCTGGTATCATAAGGCTGAATTCAACACAGAAGTTTTCCCGGCATAGTGAAAATGTTGAGACAAGGGAAGGAATCACAAACAAAAGAAATGGAGGGAAAAAAATGACTGGATATAGAGTTCAAAACCACGCTTTTAAGGTTTTTCAAGAATATGCTAGAAAAGTTGAATAAATTTAGTGAGACCCAAGAGAAGATGAAAAAGGACATACTAGAGACACTGAAATAAAAAATATTATACAGAGTCCTAACATCAGACTAGAGGATGGCAAGAATAAAGTCAAAAATTTGAAATATAAAGAAGCGGAAAACATTCAACTGGAAAAGCAAGAAGAGAAAAGAATCCAAAAATGTGAAGATAATGTAAGGAGCCTCTGGGACAGCTTCAAGCGTACCAACATCAGAATTGTGGGGGTGCCAGAAGAAGAAAGAGAGCAAGATACCGAAAACCTATTTAAAGAAATAATGACTGAAAACTTCCCACATCTGGTAAAAGAAATAGACTTACAAGTCCAGGAAGCACAGAGAACCCCAAATAAAAGGAACCCAAAGAGGACCACACCAAGACACATCATCATTAAAATACCAAGAGCAAAAGACAAAGAGAGAATATTAAAAGCAGCAAGAGAAAAACAGTTCATTACCTACAGAGGAGCAGCCATACGACTGTCAGCTGATTTCTCAACAGAAACGATGCAGGCCAGACGGGAGTGGCAAGGAATATTCAACGTGATGAATAGCAAGAACCTACAACCAAGAATAATCTATCCAGCAAAGCTATCATTCAGAATTGAAGGGCAGATAAAGAGCTTCACAGAGAAGAAAAAGCTAAAGGAGTTCATCAACTCCAAACCAGTATTATATGAAATGCTGTAAGGTACTCTTTTAGAAGAGGAAGAAGAAAAAGGTAAAAGACAAAAAATTATGAACAACAAATACATATCTATCAACAAGTGAATCTAAAAATTAAGTGAATTAAAAATTTGATCAACAGAATAAACTGGTGAATATAACAGAATCAGGAGCACAGAAAGGGAGTAGACTGATAATTCTCAGGGGGACAAAAATCATAAAGCATCAAACAGACTGTGAAATTACAGCAGAAAGATTAAAGTTAGGTGAGGTAGATAAGTGATCAATCAAAGGACTTGTATGCATGCATATAAGCATAACCAATGATCACAGACACTGGGGGGTTGGGGTATGCCTGGGAGGAAGAGGGGAGATATGTATAAAAAATTAATAAAAATTAAAAAAAAAGAAAATTTATAAAAGTTGTTAAATTTGGTTACAGAAATACCATAAAATTACTTTATATGGATTTTTTTTTAAACAAAGAGAACTCTCTGAGAAAATCAAAGTTATTTCCTGACACCAAACACTTGTAGGTACCATATGACCTGTGAAAGGATCAATTGTTTCTGACTCTGTTGCCTGTGTGCAATATGTTAACTTTCTCAACACAATCTTTAGGTTAAGACAAAAAAAGGTATATGTTTTCTAGTAGAATTTAGCATCCATAAAACTTTTCTAAAACCTGTTTCTAGGTGTCTGTGCATACTAAACTGTAAAATCGTTTTTGCGGGGCTCATTTGTATCAGTACCTATTGCTTACCGTATATGTGCTGAATAAACTATAAATACTTTCAGGGGAAATATTAAGGGACCATATATGATTTTAATGATTCCTGTTAAATAATTTGGTCACTGCCATGCTTTAAATTTAGTTAAACTGGAAAACACATCTTGTTGTTTCGTGTACAAACCTTTTCAAAATACTCTCACTCCTTCCCTTTTCAGTGGCTTTGGGCCCTCCCATTAGGCAGACAGCAGTTGCTCTGAAACCATTGTGATAAGAAGCGCTTACCTGATGACATAAGGTTACAACTATAAACAACAGTATCATCTATGTCAACAATAATACAGCCTAGAATGGACCATATAAGTATTAATCAGAAATTATCTTTTCAGTTCCAAGTACATTTAAAGTTGCATTTTCTTAAATGAAATAATGACTTTCACAGAGGTAAGGTGGAAGGTTTAAAAATTAATGGCGGGAGTCTGGCCAGTATGGCTCAGTGGTTGAGCATTGCCTTATGAACCAGGAGGTCACAGTTTGATTCCTGGTCAGGGCACATGCCTGAGTGGCAGGCTCAATCCCCAGTGTGGGGAATGAAGGAGGCAGCCTATCAGTGATTCTCTCTTATCATTGATGTTTCTGTCTCTTGCTTTCTCTCTTCCTCCCTAAAAATCAATAAAAATATATTAAAAAATAAAAATAAATGGTGGGAGGTTATAATAAAAATGTAATTTCACTGTAAGAAGTTAGGAAGATATATAAAAACTGTTTTAATCAGAATTGTGGCTTTATTTTTAATGGAGAGATGACAGAGTTTCAAGAAACTCAAAGCTCTAACTGCAAACATTAGCATAGATCTTATAAGTACTGGTTAAAATTATGGAAGAAACTGGCCCAACTGTCAAGGCACATCTTGATTACCAAATGACAAAATCGAAGAACAACAACTCAAGAGTAAATTGAGACTTAAAATTCATTATAAGAAATATGTTCTTTAAAAACTACTTTTGAGTCAACACTGAATTCAATAAGTTATTTAAACATTTTACTAACTAAATTAACTAAATAATTATAACTATATTTTACCTTGATTTCTGAATTTAGAAAATTATTTTTGGTGGCTTTCATTGTGCTATTTAAACTTTCAATCAAACTTTTTCTTCTACTTGGGACGAGAATTTGGAAATACTCCATTGGAAACAATATAAATGTCCAACAAGGGTGTAATGATTAAGTAAACCATGATATATGCCAAGAATGGAATGCTATGGAGCACTTTTGAAATAATGTTGAAAGTATTTAATCATGAAGAAATACTTCTAATGTTAATATAATCAAAATATTTAAATATGTGTTTATACTTGTATGTGACTGCCACTCATTTTTGTTTATCCTAGTGTCTCCTGCAATCAAAAAGTCCTAACTAGAATATTTGTAGATTATAAATAACAAATCCATTTTAAAAACTTATGTTTGTTTTTTTTTTAGAGAAGGGATGCTTTACTTTTAGAAAGAGCATCACATCATAGCCTTTAGAGCCCTTGTTAAAGGAACAGCCTAAAAAAAAAAGCACATTGGCCTAAATTTTGTTTTCTCCCATGAACGTATCACATCTAAAATAGTAACATTATTTTTAATATCATACAGATATATGCTCTCTGTATTAATACTTCAAAACCTATCCTCTTGCCAAAACTGGTTTGGCTCAGTGGAAAGAGCGTCAGCCTGTGGACTGAAGGGTCCCGAGTTCGATTCCGGTCAAGGGCATGTATTCTGGTTGCGGGCACATCCCAGTGGGGGGTGTGCAGGAGCCAGCTGATCGATGTCTCTCTCTCATCGATGTTTCTAACTCTCTCTCTCTCTCTCCCTCTCTCTCTCTTTCTCTCTCTCTTCCTCTGGGTAAAAAAAACACACCAAAAAACGTACCCTCTGGTCCTTATGGTGTTTTGTAATTGTGGTACTATCATACATATCTGTAGTTTCATATAAGTAATGATTACTCTAAATTTAAGGAGTTGCCATACTGTAAGTTCTGGAATTTAAATATACCAATTAATCTTACCAATATCAAGAAATCAAAGATTGTCTGTGGGCTTGTCCTCCCCTCCCCGTGTCTTCTGCAGGAAATTAATACTTAATGCCTAATTAAATCCCCTATCTATTGCACAGAGGGAAATTAATGTGCCTCCTCTCTGAATTCAAAGCAGGTAACAAAATCACACAAGAGAAAAGACCTTATTAAAGGAAGAAGGAAGTGACCCCTTTGCTCCTTGAACCCGCAATGATCCACCTTCAACACCTAAACATTAATGAGAAAATTAGGATCACTTACTTTAGTACAAAATCTGTTCACTATTTTTAATACACAGCTGTGTTTTTTAAATTAACTCAAAAATTAAAGAATGGAGAATTTTAGAAATTCCCCTAAAACAAGACATGAAACTTATTTTAACTTACTATCTATTTAAACTACAAGATCACAACTGGCCTTTTAAGCTTCTGAACACATCCTTGTGAAATGAAAAGATCTTTATCAGCCTCATCAATAAAATTGTCATTACTTAGTGAAGTGCCAGAGAAGTTGGGCTAATTACAGCTTAACACAATTCACATTCTCATCTCATAAATCCAGTTGTGTGCCACTTTACATGTCTATAACCATACCATCATTTCTCTGAACCAAGTAACATCTAAAACACTACTCAGGATTAGTAAATCATGGTATGAAAATAAAGTGGGTGTTAATAAGAATTGATTCTAAGCAAGAAGATGTATATCAGTGGATAAATAATATATATGCCTATATTATTTGGAAAATGTGATAAGATGTATCATAATTTTGCAGACAATAGGTAATTTTCAAGAGAAGCAAAAGTCTTAGTCACTATCTTCATATCACTGAAAGCATTCTAAGAGTTTTTAAATCTAACTTATTTAACAATATCTGTGCAATCAATAATAAAAAAACTACATTCTCTAAACAAGGATTATTATAGCTTTGTCACACTTTTAGCTTTAGTATCTATTTGATCAAACAAACATTTTGTTTCTGGGAGCACAAAATTATTGAAGGAGCAAGGATCTGAAAATCTGGGAGACCTAGATTAAATCCCAATTTAGCTGTGTGTTCTCAGGCAAATTACTCAACCTCTCCGACTCCCTTTCCTCTTCTGTAAAATGAACATACAAACTACTTCAGAAGAGAGCTGTGGATTAAGTACTTTTAAGGAGACCATCTCACACCACGGCAGTACTAGTATAACAATGGTGTTCAATTAATTTTCCTCTTCCTTTCTCAAGTGACTGTTCAGAAACCCCATGCATTTTCAACTGAATTCCCAACTGCAAACTATTCAAAGTGAAAAACATATCTGATTCATATGCTACAACCTGAAATGAACCTTAAAAAGCCCTAGTATCTCAATGATTTGAAACAATATTATTGCAATAGGTTCAATAAAGCTCTTAGAATTTCTTACATTTTATGACCCAGGTTAGCTTTGTCTGTAAATGCATTTACAAGTATCGGTTTAAAATCAAGAAGCCAAACAAAAATATATAACCCAATCCTCTTAATTCAGGCATTTAATATAACTAAACAGCCTACAGTACCATAAAGTCAGCAAAGTAAACACCGGACAGAGATAGCTGGCCTTGCTGTCTTTGTTAAACATGTCAAAGTACAGCATCTGAAAATATTTGAAAAATCTGCCTAATTTCCATCTGTTATACTTCTCAGAGGATAACTAAAAGTTCATGTGAAAGTTCATGGTAAGTTCAAATATGTCATGTCAGGGCATTTACAGGATAAAAGTTCACTGAAAGTTTATTATTTTTTTTAAAGACTGAAGTGGAAAAAGAATAAATATACTAATTAAAGTTATTTTATACTGCATTACGACCACTGTATTTTAAAGCATCATAAATACAAATTATACATCTTAAAAGGCCATGTGCAATGCATAATGGCAACAATGATGATTTGCCTAAGATAGTAGCCTTGGGACAGTTCTTAGAGAAGCAGCCGCAGATCAATTTTGGTTATTTTCCATATTATTTAAAGAACAAGTTGTCACATTTTATCTGGTATTGAATATTTTGTTTAAACTACATATTTAAAACAGTACTTTAGAGACATAGAGAAAAGAGAGGAACATCAGAAATAATAAATGAATAAAGACATACCTAATTTCACAAATACAGCACTTTTCACAAATTGAGGTTTGTAGCAACCCTGTGCCCAGCAAGTCTAATCGGTGCCATTTTCCTAATAGCATTTGCTCATTTCCTTTATCTGGGTCACATTTTGGTAAGTCACAACATTTCAAAGTCTTCCATGATTATATTTGTTACTAGAGGCCCAGTGCATGAATTTGTGCATGGGTGGGGTCTGCCAGCCTGGCCCCAATCAGGTCCAATTAGGACCGGGCTGGCCTGAGGGAGGGGCTGTGAGCAATTGGCTGGCAGGCCTGGTCCCCAATTGGAGTGGAGGGGCCTACTGAGGGCAGGGCCAGATGTGGGGAGAGTCTGTGAGCAGTGGACCGGCCAGCCATACCCCTGAACGGGGTAGGGGTGGCCAATTGGGGCTAGCAGTTCTGGTTGCTGGCTTTAGGTAGATAGATAGATAGATAGATAGATAGATAGATAGATAGATGGTTTCTGATAAGTGATCATTGAGTTACTATTGAAATTGCTTGGAGGAGCCACAAACCAAACCTATATAAGATGGCAAACTTAATAAATATCTATGTTCTGACTACTTCACTGAAGGGCTGTTCCCATCTCTCTCCCTCTTCTGGAGCCTTCCTAATCTCTCAGACACAAAAATATTGAAATTAATAGCCTTACAATGGCCTCTAAGTATTCAAGTGAAGAGTCGCAAGTCTCTCACTTTAAATCAAAAACTAGAAATTATTAAGCTTAGTGAGGAAGGCAGGTCAAAAACTAGAATAGGCTGAAAGCTAGCCTCTTGTGCCAAACAGGTTGCCAAACTGTTAATGCAAAGGGGAAGTTCTTGAAGGAAATTAAAAGTGCTACCACAGCTGATAAGAAAGTGAAACAGCTTTTATTGCTGATAAGGGGAAAGTTTCAGTGGTTTGGATAGAAGATCAAAGGAGTCATAAATTCCCTTAAGCCAAATCCTTATCCAGAGGAAGGCCTTGACTCTCTTCAATTCTAAGAAGGCTGAAAGCAGTGAGGAAATGGCAGAAGAAAAGTTGGAAGCTAGAAGAGGTTGGTTCATGGGGTTTAAGGATAGTCATCTCCATTAAAAAAAAAAAAAAGGTTCAAGGTGAAAAAGCAAGTGCTAATGTAGAAGCTGCAGTAAGTTACCCAGAAGAACTAACTAAAATAATGCAAGTGGCAACACTAAGCAACACATTTTCAATGTAGACAAAACAGCCTTCTATTGGAAGAAAATGCCACCTATGACTGTCATAGCTAGTGAGGAGAAGTTAATGTCTGGCTTCAAGATTTCAAAGGACAGGCTGATTCTCTTGTTAGGCATTAATGCAGCTCCTGATTTTAAATCCAACACTCATTTACTATTATGAGACTCTTAGGGCCTTTAAAAATTAGGCTAAATCTACTCTTCCTGTTCTTTATATGTGAAACAACAGTATATCTGTTTACAACATGTTTTACTGAATATTATAAGCTCACTGATGAGACCTACTGCTCAGGAAAAAAAAAGATTCCTTTCAAAATATAACTGCTCATTGACAATGCACCTGGTCATCCAAGAGCTCTGAGGGAGATGTACAAAGAGATTAGTGGTGGCCCTGGCCAGGTAACTCAGTTGGTTAGAGCGTCATCCCAATATGTCGACATTGTGGGTTCAATCCACATACAAGATTCAACCAATTATGCATAAAAAAGTACAACAACAAATTAATGTGTTTTTTTCTCTCTCTCTCCTTTCTCCCACTTCCTCTCTCTAAAAAAATATGAGAGACACTAATGTTGTTTTTATGCCTGCTAACACAGCATTCATTCTTCAGCCCATGGATCAGGAGGACTTTTGACTTTCAAGACTTATTTACAAAATATGTTTCATATAGCTATCAGAGATAATGATAGGTCTGCCCAAAGCAAACTGAAGGCCTTTGGAGAGGCTTCACCATTCTCAATGCCATTAAGAACATTCATGATTCACGGGAAGAGGTCAAAATATCAACATTAACGGCAGTTTGGAAGAAGCTGATTCCAACTCTCATGGAAGACTTTGAAGGATTCAAGACTCCAGCAAAGGAAATAACTGCAGATGTGGTGGAAATAGCAAGAGAGCAGCTAGAATTAGAAGCAGAGCCTAAAGATGGGATTGAATTGCTGCAACCTCCCGATGAAACCTAAATGGATAAGGAATTGCTGCTTGTGTTTGAGCAAAGAAAGTGGCTTCTTGAAATGGAATCCACTCCTGGTGAAGATGCTATAAAGACTGTTGAAATGACAATGAAGGGTTTAGAATATTACAAAAGCTTACCTGATGAAGCAACGGCAGGGTTTGAGAGCACTGACGCCAATGTTGAAAATTCTCCTGTGGGTAATATGCTATCAAACAGCATGGCATGCTGTATAGAAATCATTTGTGAAAGGAAGAGACAGTCAATGCAGCAAATGTAACTATTACTTTCTTTTAAGAAATGTCACAGCCACCCCAGCCTTCAAGCAACCATCACCCTGATCAGTCAGCAGCCCTTGATATCAAGGCAGGACCCTCTTCCAGCAAAAAGATCATAATTCACTGAAAGCTCAGATGATGGTTAACATTTTTTAGAAACAAGATATTTTAAAATTAAGGTATTATCATGGTTTTTAAAAACATAATCTTATTGCACACTTTAGACTACAGTATAGTGTAAACATAACTTTTCTATGCACTAGGAAACCAAAAGATTTGTGACTCACTTTACTGCTATATTCTCCTTACTGAGGTGATCTGGAACCAAACCTCAGTATCTCTGAGGTATGCCTGTACCATCTTATTACTTAGCTAAATAGAGATGATTTTTAGTTTGCAATTTACTTACGGAAAATGCAGGAAGCCAAATGGAATATGTTTCATTTCGGACAAAATAACTAAATCACTGAAAAAAAGTCTAAATGGAACAAACATTAGTAAATATTGTTTAAATTGCTGAAGCAAAAAAATATATAAGATTTTCTTTTGGGTAAAACCTTCATATTTTTTGAAAAATTTAGAAGAGTAGCAGTAGCAGTGACTATATACACAAAATTTAAGACATAATTTCTGGATTCACAGATTAAAACATTTTCTTTCTATAAAGTACTAGTTCATATTTCAAGTTAAGCAAAGGATTCTAAATGGATTGAGTAAAAATTCATTCCACTGTTTATCACTTTCTCCTGTCCGCAGCTCACAATATATCTTCATGTGTTTAATTTGCTTCTTAAACTGAAAGGCACATTTGTTTCTCTCTAACATATCTATATTCTCTTTATGATGTATTGACTATTGGTTTTAATTGAACATATAGCATTTACAAGTCTTCACTCAGTCAACAAATGTTTATCTCTTGTTTATTATTTGCAAGGTGCTGTAGTAGAGATTACAAAGGAGAGAAAAATTAACCAGACAAAAGTCTTATTTTCAAGAAGTCTACAAGGTAGGAGAAGACATATGAAATAAAAAAAACAATATATACATAAGTGAATAACACGAGGCTCAAGTCATTCAGTGTCACATGAAAGATACAGGTAAAATGATTTGGAAGTTCACAGAAAACTAACCTTAATATTAGCTAAATACCTAGTTAAAATTCTTTCTTTCTCTCTCCCTCCCCTCTCTCTCTTTCTCTCTTCCCCAAATTGTTAAACATGTTAAAAGCAAATTTTTAAAAAATCTCTTTCCCACTTCATTCCAACTACTTTCTAATATATGCCATTAATCACATAGAATTTTCAAGTTATCTATACAACTGGCTTAGAAAAGATAGTATTGGAATTGAAAATAATTACAATTTTATGTTAAAAATTTCTAGGGAAAAAGGGAGAGAATGTAACACTTGAACACAAGACCTTATTAGTCACTGACCTGGAATTTCAGTACTAGAGACTTGAGAAAAGTCACAAGTGACATCAGGTAACAGAAAACGCTGAGGATCACCAATCTCATACACTAGCTGCTCAGCCACTGTACTAAAGGAGACCAATGCCCCGGTGCCAGGGGGCTTGGAGAGGGTAAACTGTCCATCAGGAAAACATTCCAGTATGGGAAATCCTATATTGTGCCTGGGTGAAAATCAGGGAACACTGTGATTCACAGCAGCCAGAAAGAAAACCTCAGGAACAGATATTACATCATACCAAACAATACTTTTAATGAATAACAATAATCCAAAGCTGTGCATTTTACATATTATATTACCTTTTAAAATCATATGATGGCTTATTCATGTGTGATAAGTACTGAATATGGGTGATGTCTGGGAGCCAAACAGAAAGAAATCACATTAAGAGGAATGGGAAATATTTAGTATAAAAATTCAGAGAACTAGTTTTCAGAAGGTTTGGAAATGGTCTCTAGCGCCTCTTGATGGGAGGTAATGAGAATCCCTATGAGACTGCAGGAGTTGTGACATCTAGAGGGCTGCACAGCATCAGATTTCTGCCTCATCAAATTTTTCTGGTCCCTAGTAAGTCTCAGAGTGAGCACGGCTTACTTGTTAGAGATCAGCATTGGTTCTCCCTCCCTCCTTAATTATAAAGCCAAATGGTGAAATTTGGGGCTCGGCTCTCTCCTATCTAATAAAAGAGTAATATGTAAATTGACCATTACTTCAAGACACAAAATGGCCACTCCCATGTGGTCCAAGATGTCTGCCTCCATGTGGACACAAGATGGCCTGCAGGGGAGGGCAGTTGTGGGCAGTTAGGGGTGACAAAGCCAGCAGAGGAGGACAGCTGGGGGTGACCAGGCTGGCAGATAAGGGCAGTTGTGAGGGACTAGGCCATCAAGGGAGGACAGTTGAGGGGGGACCCAGGCCTGCAGGGGAGGGCAGTTGCAGTGGGGGAGGAGGTGGGCAGGCCTGCAGGAGAGGGCAGTTGGGGACAATCAGAAAAGCAGCGAGGGCAGTTAAGGGTGACTGGGCCGGCAGAGGAGGGCAGTTGGGAGAGACTAGATCAGCAGGGGAGGGCAGTTGGGGGAGGGCAGGACGACAGGGGAGGACATTTGGGGAGACCAGGCTTGTAGGGGAGGGCATGTGGTAGGACCAGGCCTGTAGTGGATAACAGTTTGGGGGGTACCAAGCCTGCAGTGGAGGACAGCTAGGTAGGACCCAGGCCTGCAGGGGAGGGCAGTTCGGGGGGATCAGGCCTGCAGGGGAGGGTAGTTGTGGACGATTAGGCCAGCAGGGAGGGCAGTTGGAGGGAGAGCAGGAGAGCAGGGAAGGCCAGTTGTGGGGGGGACCAGGCCAGCAGGGAAGGGCAGTTGGGGGGGGGAAGGCCTGCAGGGGAGAGTAGTTAGGGGTTACCAGTCTAGCCAGGGAGGACAGTTAAGGGTGACCTTGCCAGCAGAGGAGGGTAGCTGGGAGGGGGAGAGTACAGGCCTACAAGAGAGGGAAGTTAGGGATGACTGGACCAGTAGGGTAGGGCAATTGGGGACAACCAGGCTTGCAGGGGAGGGCAGTTAAGGGCAATCAGGCCAGCTAGAGAGCAGTTAGGTGTCAATGAAGCTGGCAGGGCAGTGGTTAGGGGGTGATCAGGCTGGCAGGCAGAAGCGGTTAGGGGCAATCAGGCAGAGATAGGTGAGCAGTTGGGAGCCAGTTGTCCTGGATTGTGAGAGGGATGTCCGTCCTCCCCATTAGGCCCGATCCAGAGGGATCCAGAGGGATCGGGCCTAAAGGGAAGGTTGGACATCCCTCTAGGGATCCCAGATTGGAGACAGTGTAGGCTGGGCTGAGGGACACCCCATGCCCTTGTGCATGAATTCTGTGCACCGGGCCTCTAGTTTATTTATAAAGTTTATCTTCTGTTAATTAAGAAGCATAAAGATAAGCAAAAAGTGGGATTAAGGGTAATTTAGAGAATGTAGTTATAGCTTATGACCCTAGTTTGATTCTGAAATGGTCCTTTAGTAATGTTAAAAATGAAACATGACCTTTAAAAATATTCCCCACTGATTTTTAGATGGGGAGGGGGAAGGGAAAAAATAGGGGAAGGAGAGGGAGTAGTGCAAAATGATAAAATAAAAATGAAAACTTGATTTAAAACTTACTATATATCACTCATAATAATGCAATGACAATAGATATTACCAGCACCCTAATTCTGCAGATGGGTGAACTGAAGCACATAAAGCTGAGTAACTTGTCCCATCTCATGGAGTAGGAAGTACTAGAATCCATACTCCAAGCAATGTCTCTAAAGATTATGTTCCTTGACTGTTATTCTGGGCTAAGAGATACAGCTGATAACTGTAGGAATGTAAAGATCCATGCCCTTAAGGAGTTTACAACCTAGATGAACAGATAAGGCAAAGATGCTGAAATGTAGGATCTCAGGTTTCTGACAGGTCTCTTTTTCAGAGTTGAAAAGCTGTTACACTGGAAGCAAGAGGCATGGAAACCAATTAGAAGACTACTAGAGGTCCAGTGCACAACATTTGTACACTGGGGGGGGAGGGGATTCCCTCAGGCCCACAGGTCAGGACCCCTCAGGGTATGTCTGCCACCTAAGCTGGCAGGTGGACATCCCCCAAGGCATCCTTAGTGCTGGTGCAAAGAGATAGAGGCTCCTGCTACACTGCTGTGCTTGCCTTGAGCCCATCAATATGGCAAGTGCAGCAGCAATGGTAGAAGCCTCTCCCACCTCTGAGGCAGCACTAAGGAGCAGTGAGCCTCACTTGTGGCTGCGGCACTCTCCCTGTGGGAGCACACTAACCACCAGGGAGCAGCTCCTGCATTGAGCGTCTGGCCCCCTTGTGGTCAGTGTATATCATAGTTGACTGGTTGTTCCATTGTTTGGTCAATTTGCATATTACCCTTTTATTATGTAGGATAAGATAGTCTTCAGAATCTACGTAAGAAACCCACAAAATGGATAAATATGAAAGGAAGTGAAAGATATTATGGATTGAAAATTGACCTTATTGAAAATTGATGAGATAAAGGGAGTCAATGGAAGAGAAAAAAAGATTACCAGAGACTAGGTCAGTGGGAGACCAAACATATCACTGTCAAAATGTACAGTTTTGCCTGGCTGGTGTGGTTCAGTGGTAGAATGTCAAACTATAATCCAGGAGGTCACTGTTCAATTCCCAGTCTGGGCACATGCCTGGGTTACAGGCTCAATTTCACAATGGGATATGCAGGAGGGGCCAATCAATAATTCTCATCATTTCTCTCTTCCTCTCCCTTCCTCTCTGAAATTGATAAAAATATATTTTTAAAACATATACAAGACTTCAATACAGGCTGATGAGTTTAAGGTAAGAATAAAATTATAAACAAAAGCAAATCTATTCAGATATTCCTAGCAGAGTTGTGTGCAGGGCAGTAGATATAAATCTGGAAATCATCTGCTCCCATGCAAGTGTCAACACTGCAAAAGAAGATGAGCATTCTGAGGGAGAGAACTAAGACCTTAAGAGCAAAGGCCTGAGGACACATTTCCCATTGGTGTCATAAGTCTCATGTTTTATTGCTTCCTACTACTCTGGTACCATCTGACAGCCGAGGAAGAGGAGAAGGAAGAATTAGAAAGAAGAGTGAGCAGCACCTGCCTGGCTCTAGACAAAGTTGAGAGGAAGAGTAAGCAACAAGACTTGAAAGAGATTGCCACTAACTAGATTGACAGGGGTCTGCAAAGTTATCTCTACATTCTTAATTTACATTAGAAGCAAAGGCCTATGCATTATACCAACCTCCTTATTAGTAAGTTGGCTCATGTTGTAGGAGCTTCTTAGAGTTGAGATCAAGAGACTTCTCACAACACAGCCCTAGATGGAACAGGATGATAGAAAAAGTAATTTACCAGCAGGTTCTGAAATTTCAAGGTTCCAGTATATTTAGTGTAGTTAGTCCTAAGAAAGTGAGACTCTATTTCTATTTAGGTACCGTATTCGTTTCCTAGGGCTGACAAGTAGGGTGAAGCTCTCTTGACGGCTGTAGGGGAGATCCTTCCTTGTCCTTTTCCTAGCTTCAGGCATTCCTTGCTTTGTGCATGCATCACCCAATTCTTTCTTCAGAGGATCTTTGTACATTGTTTTCCCTCTGTATGTGTCTTCCACTAGCTCCAAATTATTATTTTTTTAATATATTTTATTGATTTTTTTACAGAGAGGGAGAGAGATAGAAAGTCAGAAACATCGATGAGAGAGAGACATCGATCAGCCACCTCCTGCACGCCCCACAGTGGATATGTGCCCGCAAGCAAGGTACATGCCCCCAACCGGAATCGAACCTGGGACCTTTCAGTCCGCAAGCTGATGCTCTATCCACTGAGCCAAACCGGTCTCGGCTCCAAATTATTTTTATAAGAACAAAAGTCCTTTTGGAATAGGGCTCACCCTACTGATCTCATTTTGACCTGATTACCACTGTAAAGACTCTATTTCCAAATTAGGTCACATTCTAAGGTACTAGGGTCTAGAACTGCAACATATCTTTGGGGTGTATAATTCAACCCCAAATAGGTACATAGCTTAGCCTAATAATAAACTAGAGACCATAATAAAATATCATATGTTATTTTAGGGAAGTATAATTTTTTCTTTCTAAATATATTTTATTGACTTTTTACGGAGAGGAAGGAAGAAGGATAGAGAATCAGAAACATCGATGAGAGAGAAACATCGACCAGCTGCCTCCTGCACACCCCCTACTGGGGATGTGCTCGCAACCAAAGTACATGCCCTTGACCGGAATTGAACTTGGGACCCTTCAGTCCGCAGGTCCACGCTCTATCCACTGAGCCAAACTGGTCTCGGCAAGGAAGTATAATTTTTAACATGCCAAAAAGAATTCTCCTGAAACTTAGCTCTGGATCCTAATAAGGTAATGATGACTAGGATATAAAGTTTGTCTGTATTTCATAATATAAATAAAATGCAATATATAGTACACATAAAAACAATTTATTAAATAAATAAACAATTAAATAAATTCAATTTTTAAAATAACAAATAATTATAGTCTCATAAGCAGAAAATTCTATATAATAAAATGCTAATATGTAAATCGACCAAATGATGGAATAACCAGTTGCTATGATGTACATTGGGACTAATGCATTACTGATAAGGTTGTGAGAATTAACTGAAATAAAAACATGTGAAAGCATCATGAAAACTGCAAAGTGCTTTCACATGTAAGTTATTATCAAGCTTAAAGTGTGCCACTAAATTGTCATTATATTATAGAAAATGGAAGAAAATATGTAAGATATTACTATCCTATTTGATATATTAATGAACTAAAACTTATCAATATATCTACTGAAAACTCACTCTTCAAAATTCTGGAAGATCTGAAGCTCTTTATGGAGCTGACAACCTGGGATAATAAAACATTCTGGAGTTTAGTTATTTGGCCCGTGTGAACACAGGCTCCACCACATAACTAGCTCTGTGTGACTTTGGGCAACTTACATAACCCTAATGTGTATCAATTCCCTCATCTCTCAAATGAGAATAAAAACATCTGCCTAATAAGTAAATTGTGAGAATAAAAAATAGTTTTGTGAAGTGACTATCAAGTCACATAGTAGGTAGGCACTCAATAAAGCATGGTTACTTAAAATTTCTTCAATCAATGGTTACTTTGTTTCATAAAATTTCTTCAATATTTTTAGGAGACATCTTTTTTCAGCTTTAAAACTCTGTAGTATTAAATAAATACAATTATGTTCACTTTAAAATGTATTTAAGGCGACCTACCAGACACACATATCTTAATTTCTGAAAAGCTTAAGTAAATTTACTGTAATGTAGTTAAAAGAGGAAAATCACTACTAATATTATTGGACTTACCTTCCAGCGGCTAATAAGTCAAAGTCATTGCTTTTCCAAACAAACTATTAAGGGGAAAAAAAGACACCCACAAAAATTAATTATTTTATTTATAATTTACCAATTAGATATAGAATATTTACATATCATGTGTTTAATCAATTCCCTACTTGGTCTAAAGTATAATTCAAGATCACTGCATAGATTCAAATACAAAATTATATGGAGAAACTAACAAAAACCTCTCAGAAAAACATGAAATAGAATTTTGCTCTGGACAAAATGGAATAACCTGGATCTCATTTAAACTAATGCCTGGAACAACAAAAAAAGCCAGATAACAAACATATATGAAATCACAGTGTTTAAGACATTGGACGTAAGCAACAGAAACTAGTGACCCCTAACTAAGCAAGTTGAAACAAATGGGATAGGCCTATGATTGAGTTTCCAAGCCCAGTGCTGGGGGGGAGGTGCGGGGGGGGGGGGGGGAGGGAGGAGAGAGGAGGGAATCGAAATGGAAGCCGGCAGGTTCCCTGAGTTAAGGATCTGAGAATTGATGACTAGAGTTTGCAGGATAGACTACCACATTGAACAGTACAGATAGAGAACTTTAGAGATCTTAACAGGATTCCTTGTTAAGTATGCAGCCAAGAACGAGAGATAATGATAAATAATGGACGCCTCTGAGTATACAGAGGATATAATTTGCTCCAAGTAATAGCAAAACTAACATTACAATTTGCTCCAAGTATTAGCAAGACCAACATTACAAAGAACAGTACTTCTGAGTGGGAGGCAGAAAAGAGAGGAAGAGCGAGGCCCTAAAAAGATACACGGGTTGGAAAAGGGAGAGAAGGAAGAGTCTGCTGGAGGAATAGCTGGGCCAAAGGTATATGGATTTAAGGACCAATATGAAGGCTTTAGAAGCAGCCTCCCATGGGAGAGTGTAGACTTAAAACTAGAGAACACAACTGGAAAAAAGCAAAGTTATACACTGGGTTGGGTCTGAATGGATGAACAGGAAGATCTAAGATGCCCAAAATATATCTCATTCCATCTATATAATACAAGGATAATTTTCCCTCCATTATAGAGAAAGCTTCCTTGAGAAGCTGGATTTGACTTGAGAACATTTTATAACAAAGAACCCCAAGCTCCACAGTGGTTCTCAACCTTCCTAATGCCACGTCCCTTTTGCAGTTCCTCATGTTGCAACGAAAATAATTTTATGGTTGGGGGTCACCACAACATGAGGAACTGCATTAAAGGGACATGGCATTAGGAAGGTTGAGAACCACTGTCCTAAGGGATTAAATGGAGGCACATCAAGAACTAGGAATTTGACCAAGAAATTCTACTATCTTTTAATGAACATCAATATATAAAATCAAATTTGAAATTTGCTGTGTGTCTTTTAGTACACTAGACATATCAGACCTCTAATAGGAAAGCAACTTATTTACTTATGGCTTGTTTTTAATATTTTGAACTTAACAAATTGGCACCTGAACACACTTTGTAATGGCCAAAGAAAATTACATATGTATCAGTAAGCAAAACAAAGATGATAAGCTCAAGGTAACAAGTGTGTTCTCTCTATCAATTCACAGCATGAATGAGGGGTCCCAACATGAGAGCACTGTCCACGCAGCGCCCCATCCAGAATGACATCGGCACCCAGGTCCTGGGCCCTGCTTATGGGTCTTGCTCTTTGGGAAATAGAACATCCCTGTTATTGTTTCTCACCCAGGTCAGATCAAAGCTTTTGTTAAAAAACAATACATACACAACTGCCTATCATTTGTCCAATGACTCAAATATATTTCAAGTAATTCCAGGCATAAAATGGTATAGACAAAAACACTCTCCCAGATACTTCCATTCCTCTTCTTATTTTTATATCAGAATTTCCTGTGTAACTGTGTATCAAGTATTCTGTGAACATTCACCCTTTCTACAATGCCAGTTTGTCTAGGCATACAATTCTAGAATGCCAGTTATTTTACTACATGGAGACTATTTCACAATCTCCTGCTATCCAATTTTGTTGTTGAGAGGTGTGTTATCAGTCTAAGTATTGATTTTTGTGTACTGCCTTTCTCTTGGGATGCTCTTACAATCTTAGTTTTTGGTTTAGAAGTTATATCTTTTTTGTTTAATCTGCTTGGGGTTGACTTTTCTTCTTGATCCTGTGGATAAATATGTCTCATCAACCCTGAGTTGTCTCTGTATGTTGCTTTCCCCATCCTATATAATAAAAGGCTAATATGCAAATAGACCAAACAACAGAATGACTAGTCTCAAGGATGCACATTGACGACCAGAGGGCAGACGCTCAAAGCAGGGGCTGCCCCCTGGTGGTCAGTGTGCTCCCAGAAGGGGGAGCACTGCTTAACCAGAAGCCCTGAGCCAGGCTCACAGCTGGCGAGTGCAGTGGTGGTGGCAGGAGCCCCTCCCTCCTTCATGACCACTAAGGATGTCCTACAACTGGCTCCAGGGGGAGTGGGCTTAAGCCAGCAGTAGAACATCCCCTGAGGGCTCCTGGACTGTGAGAGGGTACAGGCCAGGCTGGGGGACGCCCCCCACACACACACACCTGAGTGCATGAATTTCATGCACCGGGCCTCTAGTTCTTTATATTCTCTTTTCTCACTCTTTGATAGGACGTTAGATCTTATAATTCTATCCACGTATCTCTAACTTTTCTTTATCTTTCTGTCTCTTTATCCTGGGTTGATCTTAGTAAATTTTATCAGATCCATTTTCCAATTCATTAATCTTCCATTAATTGTATCAAATCTATTTATCCATTAAACTTTTATTTCAATGACTATATGTTTGATTAATAAAGTTTATTTGATTTCTATTCAAATCCACCTAGGCCTTCTTTGAAAGCTTGTTCCCTGCTTTGGTTTTTATCCCGTTTTCATTTCTTTAAACATCTTTTCTAAAAACATCTTCCATTTTGCATCAAAACATTCCAATTTATGAATTCCATGGGCATTTACATTTTTTTGGAGTTTCAGACTGTGAACTCCTATTAACTTTGCTGAGGCTTTATCTGTGGAACAACCTCTTTTGAGGGAACATCTGGATTTGCATTTGCTTCTGACAGATGTGCTGGTGATACCAGCAGCCATAAAGTTTTTAACTCCCAAGGCTTACAGTTAAATTCCTCTTTCTGTCCTTCTACTAGTTCAGATAGGTCAAGGGGACACTGTAGTAGCTACAGTTGTCAGAGTATGTCTGCCTCCTTTACTCAGGCCTATTGTCTGGCCTGGGAACTGCAAACTATGGTGGATCTTGAGAAAGCCCTGTGGCTATTCCTAAGAGTTTCTGCTGCTACCTGGCACACTGGGAAAAAGGCTTTTGAAATGGCCAACCCTTTGAAGCCACATGTGTCCATCTATACTCGAAAGGATGGAAGGGAGGGCAGGAGGAATAAGGGACATAAGAGAAAAGACCTTACTCAAAATACACATTCATGCTTTCAATGGTGTCTGGAAATTTCTTCCCACTCTCCATATCTATGATAGCAGATCCCTGCAGAGCCTCCTTCTATAAATATTTTACCAAAGTATTTTAAACCTTCATTCATAGAGAGCTTACTTGTATTATACAAAAGTAGAGTTACAGTTGTTCACATGAAAAATAATACATTAATAAATAGAAGAATAAATTGTGTTTTGTGTACTCACAACTGTAAGCCTAGTTTTGCCCCACCCTATATAGACTAAACAATAAAAACATGTAATAGGTAAGTAAAGTCCTATACATTTCATTATTGGGATAAAGAAATTAATATACAGTGGTACCTCAAGATACGAGTGCCCTAACATACAAGATTTTTGAGATACCAGCCATCGAGTGAGCGATTTTTGCTTTGAAATACGAGCAACATTTGAGATAGGAGTAATTGCACGGAATGGCCGGCTGCACACGACCCACCAGTTTACCGGGACTCAAGCGTCTCATAGTTTCCCATGCCTCAAGGTTACGGAATGAATTAAACTCGTATCTCGAGGTACCACTGTATATTGAAAAGGTTATTCTGTATATTCCATTTCAGGCATTTTTCATACAGTGTCTCAAACAACCCTGACAGGCAGATATCACAGTCCCTATTTTATAGACAAAGAACCCAACCAAGAAAGGCTGAGTGAAGAGCCTATTGGTGAAGCATGTGGGTTCTGGCTCCTGGCAAACCACCAGCTTCCCTGTGCTTCTCTGAGTTTCTTCATCTTTAAAGCAGGACACTGATAGTATCAATCCCATAGGATTGGTGTAAATACATATATAATCTCTCCCAGTTTTTACAAAATGACATGCAGAATTTGAAAGGTCCAATAGCAATTTCTCTCCAGTAAAGAATCATGCTTCCTATCAAGTCAACGTTCAGAATAAAATTTATCAATACATGTCTCCCTTAATCATGAAATGATGTATTCAGGGACTCCAAATGCAAACATGTTTTCTCAGGCTAAGCACCAAAGTGCTGGAGAAAGCATGGTATAGGGCAGTGGTCGGCAAATTCATTAGTCAACAGAGTCAAATATCAACAGTACAACGATTGAAATTTCTTTTGAGAAACCAATTTTTTAAACTTAAACTTCTTTTAACGCCACTTCTTCAAAACAGACTCGCTCAGGCCATGTGGCAGAGCCACACTCAAGGGGCCAAAGAGCTGCATGTGGCTCGCGAGCCACAGTTTGCCGACCATGGTTATAGGGTGATCTCTACAACCTCCCTCCTCAAAAGAAGGGCTCAGGCTAAAACAGAACAAAGCACCTGAAAACTGTGTGAAGCAACACAGCACCAGCTACAGCTGCACAGAGATGGCCACTCATAAAAGGAACATGTCATCACTTCCTGAGGCTCTAAAAGTGGAGGACCCTTGCTGTTCTCCTGAGTCCGTCCACAGCGCAAAGTGACACCAAAGCCAAAGCAACTTCACCACCAAAGATTAAAGCTGGGACTGCTCTGTCCTTAACTCCCCAACAGGGATTTGGTGTTTTATATCTATTACAAAACATGGCTATAATATGTAACATAACATATTGCATACACATGAAAGCATGTGATACATTATGACAAGTGTATATTTTCATTGTGTTCAGTCACTATTTCAACAGGAATAGGCAGGGTGTTGGCAATGAAAGGTCAAACTCTGATATTCCCAAGCAGGGACCTGCTTCACAGTATTACTGTTTGCATGTTAGATCTCTACAAACAAATGACAATCTGTCCAGGGTTATTTTCCTTTCCATAAGGGGAAAACAGGTCGACAGCTTAATTCTCTTGGATAAGATTTTAACAATTTGTCATCTCATTGGGATCATTAAAGCAGAAGTCTGTCACATACTAATGTAACATCGTATTTAAAGTAAGTCAATGGCCCTAGCTGGTCTGGCTCAGTATATAGAGCATCAGCCTGTGGATTGAGGGGATCGGGGTTGGATTCCAGTCATGGGCACATGCCTGGGTTGTGGGCTCCCTCCCCAGTAGGGGGCATGCAGGAGGTAGCTGATCAATGATTCTCTCTCATCATTGGTGTTTCTACTAGTATCTCTCCTCTTTCCCTTCCTCTCTGAAATCAATAAAACAAAAAATAAATAAAGAACAAAAGGATAGACACAGAAGCAGTAAAGCATCAAACAGACTGTCAAATTACAGCAGGAAGTTTAAGGAGAGGTGGGGTAGATAAGAGATCAACCAAAGGACTTGTATATATGCATATAAGCATAACCAATGAACACAGACACTGGGAGATTGGGGTATGCCTGGGAGGGGAGGGGGCAATGGAGAGATATGTAATACAATAAAAAGAAATAAATAAATAGATAGATAAATAAATAAATAAATAAATAAATAAAGTAAATCAGTAGACAGTTATGGCAGCAAATTCCCTCACAGCAGTTAGGAAGATTCAGATGAATTTAAAATATACTATTTACACAGAAATAGGACAGCTCTACAAGGTTATCTCCACAGCAGTTTTCACAGATCAAGAATCTAAACCTGCAAGAGGACATTTAGCAGGCCTATATGAGCAAGCCAAAGGCTCTACCAAGATAAAGCTAATTAGTGGATCTGTTCTGTTTACTCTCAAACAAGTGAGTCCATTGATTTTTGTGTGTTCCTGACAGCTAGCACAAGTATCCAAGAGCCCACAAAAACTGCTTGCATTTCACAAGTGGGATTTTACGGCCTTTGAATTTCACAGGGAGCCAAGTTCACCCTAAGAAAACAGCACCAATGAAAAGCTTGAAACATCTAGCTTTTCAAATTTAATTTTTTTTAATTAAAAAAACCTTTATAATTTAATTTCCCTTTTTGTTGTGACACAGAATGTATCACCTGCAGCAAAATCCATCAACTGGAACCCAAATAATGTTAAGATTAGAAAGGTATGTAATTACTTGTGTTAAAAAAATAAAAATCACGTTTTGTAAGAAGCACAATTTCAACTTACACTTCCATGTTCAAAGAAGGGTCCAAAGTTATTCTAAACATTGTCTTTAGTGAGTCAATAAAACCTTTCATACCAGGCACATAAGTGGTTTATAAACATAAATGGATAATCTAGGCAATTGACATACCAGAATTTCTAGACTAAAGTGACAACAGATTAGAGAGAGATTTCTAGAGCTCAGTCTGAAGAATTATACCCAAATCCAATAATTAGATCAAGGCAAATAATCCTAATTGTTCATCAGATGATATGATAGCTTCTTGCTTAGTAGTACCCTATCTAATAAAGAGTAATATGCAAATTGACTGTCACTCCAACATACAAGATGGCCACCCCCATGTGGTCAAAGATGGCCACCACAAGATGGCCAGCAGGGGAGGGCAGTT
>JAAGEH010000293.1:32593247-32843658 GCA_011751065.1 Lasiurus cinereus | reverse complement strand
GACAGTTAGGGGTGACCAGGCTGGCAGGGGAGGGCAGTTAGGGGCAACTGTGCCGGCAAGGGAGCAGTTAGGCGTTAATCAGGCTGGCAGAGGAGTGGTTAGGGGTGGTCAAGCTGGCAGACAGAAGCAATGAGAGGTAATCAGGCAGGCAGGAGAGCAGTTGGAAGCCAGCAGTCCTGGATTGTGAGAGCGATGTCTGACTGCCCATTTAGGCCCGGTCCCAGGTTGAGAAACACTAGCAGGGTCTCCTAAGACCATCGGAAAACACAGATATTTACATTACGATTTATAACAGTAGGAAAATTACAGTCATGAAGTAGTAATGGAAATAATTTTATGGTTGGGGGTCACCACATAAGGAACTGTATTAAAGGGTTGCAGCATTAGAAAGGTTGAGAACTACTGCTCTAGAGGGAACTAATCCAAACACTTCCATTCTGAAAACCCTATTTTAATTTGATATCTGACAGTTATTTGCTGAAATAGACTACTTGCAATACTACAAAGTGGCTAAAGCGAGAGAGTCAACATTCCATAATTCTAAGGTAGAGAGGACTTGAGTGATCACCTAATCCAGGTGTTCTCATCTTTTAAAGTTTCATTATCCTTTGAGGAATCTGATTAAAAACTATAGATTCTCTCCTTAGGGAAAAAGCTGCTTTTGCTTATAATTTCAGGGGCAGGTCAGATTCCCTGACACCGAGCCTTGGACACCAGATTAAGAAACCTTCACCAAATCCAAGTATCTCGTTTACAAATGAAGAAACGAAGGTGCAGAGACGCTAAGTGACGTGTCCAAGGTTGTGCAGCTTGTTAGGGACAGCGGCAGGATGAAAACCCTGGGTGTCCCACTCCCTGTCTGCTGTCCTCTGTGGTGACAGACTCTGTATGGACGGTGTGGGTGGTTAATGGCCAATTGGCTATCACACAAAATCTGCAAAGGGCTCTGAATGTTTTGTTGAACCATTCCTACTAACTGGCCACAAAGTGATTTTTAAGTATAAACTATTAGAATTTGTGCCCTTTCTAACTAAGTACAATATTTTTTTTAATCTGTTTTCACTCTCTTCTACCTATTCAGGTACATCTGAATCTACCTCCATTCTCCTCCCCACTTCCCTCCACCCCACTGATACGTTCTTAAAAATCCCTCCTTTTTGGGTTCTGGTGACTGCACTATCAGGTTCTTCCCTGTCTTTCCAACAGTTCACCTTTTCCCTCCCCTCACATTTTATATCTCATTCTTTGACTCCACATCCCTCCTCTTTCAAGGGTTCCCTAAAGCTCAACCCTACTTTTCTTTATATCCAATCTCACCTCTCCCTCCTTAAGAAATCCTTCCCAATAATGGATTCAACTAATACTTTTATTGATTAAAACTCTCTCCCTCAAACCTGTTTCTATTTCCACCCTCTCATTCAAGCGGCAGTATTTTCAACCTTGTTTGTACTGTGATGTCTAACTCTCTATTTAGTGTATAGCAAGAGCAGTAGTAGAGGCCATTCTGTGTTAACTGACATTTTATGATTCTAAAATGAAAGATAATACACAAATAACAAATTTACTGCCAATACTTAAGGCCCATAAGAAGTTTTGGTTAAGTGTGACACCTTGCTTTCTTTGTGTCTTACTTTCAGGATAACTTCTTTTTTTAAAAGGACATATAGCTCCCCCTACAGGAAAACAATGATATTTTAGATAACAGAACCTCCTAACATAAATTCTGAGATTCAACCAACAATAAAACTAGCCCTTGCCCTAACTGGTTTGGCTCAGTGGATAGAGCATCGGCCTGCAGACTCAAGGGTCCCAGGTTTGATTCTGGTCAAGGGCATGTACCTTGGTTGCAGGCACATCCCCAGTAGGAGGTGTGCAAGAGGCAGCTGATCAATGTTTCTCTCCCATAGATGTTTCTAACTCTCTATCCCTCTTCTTTCCTCTCTACAACAAATATATTAAAAAAAAAAAAAACTAGCCCTAACGAGTTTGGATCAGTGGATAGAGTGTCAGCCTGTGGACTGAAAGGTCCCAGGTTCGATCCCAGTCAAGGGCATATACCTTGGTTGCGAGCACATCCCCAGTAGGAGGTGTGCATGAGTCAGCTGATCGATATTTCTCTCCCATCGATCAATGTTTCTGACTCTCTATCCCTCTCCCTTCCTCTCTGTAAAAAATCAATTAAAAAATAAATAAAACTAAAGGGTACATAATAACCACATCAGACTAGCAATTATTAAAAACTCTTCATCTTGCCCTCGCTGGTTTGGCTCAGTGGATAGAGCATCAGACTACAGTCCAAAGAATCTCAGGTTCGATTTCGGTCAAGGCACATGCAGGAGGCAACCAATCTTCTCTCACATTGATATTTCTCTCTGTCTTTCCCTCTCTCTTCCACTCTCTCTAAAAATCAGTGGAAAAACATCCTTGAGTGAGTATTAAAAAAAAAACCTCACAACTCTTCATCTTAAAGACCTTAAACAACAACATATTGTAAAGGATTTATCCTTCTTAAGCAGAGATACATTTGCAGTACTTAAGAAATACTCAGTAATGCTGCAGGAAGTTACTTCTGGACCCAACTGCAAAAGACTTTCTTTGTTAGCCCAATAAATCACAGCACTATGGCAATGCGGTCAGAGGCTCGGATTTGATTCAAGTATAGTCAGCGGCTTTTATGGATCCAAAGACATCTTCCTAAAATTTGCTCTGAGCCACAGAGATCCAGGGTGAGAGAGTGCGAATCAGTATAATTATAACCCTCTCACTGGAAATCAACCCAAATATGTTGATGTGTTAACACTGGCTATATTTTTAAATATCCTTTCACCTAATAACAACTGCCTTCTTTCCTCAGAACCACATCAAAGTGGCTCATCAGGTCTTTTTAAATGTTGATTGAGTTAATTATTTATTTTTATGGATATTTTTAATCTATATAATATAAATATAGTATTTAAATATTTAGCTGTATTACATAAATATATATAAATATTATATTACATAATGTATAAATATATATCCTCTCTTAAAACTTGACATGCCATTAAATACAGAAAATTAAGATGATTTAAAAGTTTTTCAAATTACCTTTTTTGTGAATGTCCTTTATATATGGAGCCATGGCCGTCTATACAAAATCAGGAACACAGCCCAAATCCTAAAATATAAAAATAAGTATGTTATCGGCTATGAAATGTATTTCACAGGCAACAGACTAATCCATCCTTTAATTACTTTCAAGGCCCCTTCTAAGTTAAATTTTAAGTAATTATAATATTTATGTTGTCTAAAAAGAACTAATCCCTTATGAATTTGAAGTTATAATAAATCAATTGAAATATCTACATGATATTAAAATAAACATAACTTGCATTATTACCAAAGAGATGAAATAAGAATAACTAAACAAATTAATCACTTTTCTTTTGTGATCTATAGCAGTTTTAACCCCAAAGTTTTATTAAAAACTAAAATTCCCAACACTATACATGGCCTCAGCATACTCTTACACTGTCAAGAGAAGGTAATGCTTTCATATTTATTTGGTAGATTATAGAAACAGATGCAGGAAACCAATAGGGTGGAGTGGAGTAAGAGCAGTTTAAAGCACAAACTAAATCATTAGTTACGTTTCTAGGGATTCACTTTTAAATTAACTCTACAAGTAAAAGCAGCTGCTTACATGAACTAAATACCACAAAGTTGATGACATAGCTACACTAAGTCTTGGTCGTATTCTCTAACGAGCTGCATGATTTGAATGGTCCTCCGGTCTAAATGGGATTTCTCCTGGGATATTCCATGCCTGGGGCCAATTTCTTGGCCTCATGTATTAAAACAAAAATAATTTACTGGACCTAAGAAAAATATTTCAAAGTTAGGACTAAGACATTGAGCACATATTACATATGACACCATAAGCAATTTGTCATGTTACTAAAGCTTCGCATAAGTATAATTTTAGTGGCTACATAGGATTTCATTGTCTGGATCTCTCATCATTTACTTAACCATGTCCTTATTGTTGGCCAGTTAGGTCTTTCATTTTCTGTGCATGTTACAAGTAAGGTTACATGATCCATCTTTGTGAGCAAAGCTCTTCCACAGCTAGCTGTAGTTCCTCAAGATAATTCTGAATTAAGTGAAAGTAAATAATCAAACGACTTATTTTTTTCTAATAATGAGACCTAACATTTTGAAGTTTTATACGTCACTAACGAAAACATTTTCTTGTGTAATTATCCTTTAAGACAGTGGTCAGCAAAATGCGGCTCTCAAGCCACATGAGGCTCTTTGGCCCCTTGAGTGTGGCTCTGCCATAAAATACCACGGCCTGGACCAATCTATTTTGAAGAAGTGGCGTTAGAAGTTTAAGTTTAGCCGAAACCGGTTTGGCTCAGTGGATAGAGCATCGACCTGCGGACTGAAAGGTCCC
Organism: Lasiurus cinereus; assembly: GCA_011751065.1. Lineage (NCBI taxonomy): Eukaryota > Metazoa > Chordata > Mammalia > Chiroptera > Vespertilionidae > Lasiurus > Lasiurus cinereus. Next base: position 32,839,223 of record JAAGEH010000293.1, on the reverse strand, counting down.
AGGTTCGATTCTGGTCAAGGGCATGTCTTGGTGGCGGGCACATCCCCAGTGCGGGGCGTGCAGGAGGCAGCTGATCGATGTCTTTCTCTCATGGATGTTTCTAACTCTATCCCTCTCCCTTCCTCTCTGTAAAAAATCAATAAAATATATTTTAAAAAAAAGTTTAAGTTTAAAAAATTCGGCTCTCAAAAGAAATTTCAATCGTTGTACTGTTGATATTTGGCTCTGTTGACTAATGAGTTTGTGGACCACTGATTTAAGGTATCATCTCATGGTAATTAAAATGATTACAATAAGGGAGTGAATGGGTGGGAAGAGGTCAAACAAAGAACTTGTATGCATATATAAATAACCCATGGACACAGCCAATCGTGTGTGAAGGCCTGGGGCAGTGGTGGGCTAGAAGGGCCTGTGGTGGAGGGAGGGGAGGGAATTTATGTAATACAGTACTTTCAACAATAAAGATTAAGAAATAACAATAATAAGTAAACGATTACAGTAATTAACGTGCAGAAGATTTTACTTTGGCAGCAGTTAGGAGGCACATAGTTAATCTCTGGGAGATAATAAAAAACCAAATAATCCAACTTCTCTCCATATAGTAGCTGAGGAACTAGAAGTAAAGCACAAAGTGTAATTTACTTTCTAAAATTGAAATTTAACAATAACTTAATCAACATTTTCAAAAAGTATGAGTGAATCGTATTTTCTTTACGTTATCCAAAATCAGACGTTGCATACATATGCATATGCGTTTTGTGGACATGTCCCTGGACACCCTTTCTAGCTTAATGAGATTTTGGTCACTGTACTTTAACATCTAAGCACTGCCATACTAAGGTGATAATCCACACATTTTATGATGATTAAAAGAAAAGTAAATTATTATAGGGAAACAAAAAAATATCTGTAGCCATGGTAGCAGATTTCCCCATTTCCAGTGCTCTCCAGAATTTATTTCCTTCAAATGGCAAGGATCTCTTTGTAAAAAGAAATAACGAATTTCCACTTCATCAAGTGTAAATCTTCTTTGCTATTCCAAGCTCATAATCAATTCAGGCAAAAATCAATTCTTCCCCTCACAGCTTTTGGTATGACGGAAATAGGCAAGGTCAAAGGAAATATCTAATATCTGCTCTTGCCAAGTTCCTAGTTTCCTCCTTCCATTATTCTAAAATATAACTGGTTGTGTCATTAAAAACCTCGAAGGCAATTCTCAAAGTAAAACACAAGAGACATAAAAGTCTAAAGAAAAATGCTATCACTAGCATATGCTGTCCTAATAGTGTGTGTTTTAAGGGTAGGAGCTTTGTCTTAATCTGGTGTTCCTGTCTTCAGCTTTGTACCTAATGGTACTTAGCAAAAGTTGGTTGTTTACATGAGAGTGCATTTCAAATCAGCTCTTCTTGAAGGTTTCTTCATATCTCTCATCATATCTCTCATTTTTCATAAGCTATCATGGCATACCCAAGGATTACTTAAGCCTTGAATCTTAATTGCCACAGAATTCTTTATTCTGGCATGGTGAAATTCCTAAAACCTACTGTAAATATTCTATGCAAAGGTTTCTCACAAGTAGAAACATTTTCCACTAGGTTAGGGACTTGACCAAGCCAAATAAATAAATACAGAGTTGGAAGTATTTATTACTTATTGAGATAGTAATTTACATATTTTCCCCAGTATAATGCAACTACAATATATATAAAAAAAGCCTAAGCGACCATCCGACCAGTAGCTATGACGCTCAACACAAGAGCAGAAACCATAGGCATGGAACAGACTGATGAATCTCAGAGAGAAGTGGGGAAGGGGAAGAGCGGGAAGAGATTAACCAAGGATCTCATATGCATACTAGAGGCTCGGTGTACAGATTCATGCACCAGTGGGGTCCCTCGGTCTGGCCTGCACCCTTTTGCAAACTGGGGCCCCTCAGGGAATGTTGGAGAGCCAGTTTCAGCCTGATCCCTGCAGGCCAGACCGAGGGACCCTACCGGTGCATGATTTCATGCACCAGGCCTCTAGTACCATATAAGACAGATAGTTGGCTCTTACCATCATAAAAGAGTAAACTCAGACATGATGTACATATAAAAAATCATTAAAATAGGAGAATTATTGAAAGATAAGTGGCCCTATAATTAAAGCTATGTTACTATTATTTCTCCACAACAGGTGAGCTCAGAAAGGTCACAAGCAACTATGTTGGGATAAGTAGTACCATCCAAAATATCCATCAATCTCCAGCTAAGCCATTCTACAGACAGCACATGAACCAGAATCTTTCATCAGTGACTTCAAAGAAGGAAGAAACATCTCACTTTGGGACTTTATGCCAAGATATTCATCAAATGGGCAAAATTCAAAGAGGCACACGTGGTAAAATCCAAGGCCGTTGGATACCCAAACATGGATTTTAGAACAAGAAAAGTCCATATTGTAGGCATAAATGTAGAGTCTTCCAAGGTACTGATGTTAAATATTATAGAGAGAGCACCTATGCTTGGGACACTTCAAACTTTCGTTTTTAAGAAGAGGAACTAGTCAAGGAGACTGAGAAGGAAGGGGCAGGAAAGAAGGAGGAAGACTTCACGAGACTTCAAGAAGAAAGCATTTTAAGGAGAAAGTGATCAATTTAGTTAATACTACTAATGATAGATCAAGGAATAGGAGGGCCAATGTTGACCCCTCAATTTAGGAGTCATTGGCTAAATGAGTGGAGGTTATTAGTCCCAGTTTCTCTGAAATAAGAAATACAAGGTTCTGGCCTGGCCCATATGCTCAGTAGTTAAGAGCACTGACCCATGCACAGAAGGATCACTAGCTCGATTCCCAATCAAGGGCAGGTACCTGGTTGCAGGTTCAATCCCCGACCCCCACCAGGAGGATGCAGAAGGCCGAACCCAACTGGGGATATCCGGTCCCAACCAGTGAGCACATTCTCTCATATCAATGTTTCTTTCTTCTCCCTTCCTTCCACTCTCTGAAAATGAATGGAAAAATATTCTTGGGTGAGGATTAACAACAACAAAAAGAAGAAGAAGAAAAGAAAAATGAAGTTCCAAGCGATTAAGTAAATTAAACACCAAGATCACATATCATTAGCCAATTAGCAGCAGAACTGGGCCCAGAACCCACACTGAACACAAGCCTTCAGAAGTTAGTCATGTTTCTTGAATCCCAGAGCAGGCTCTTCTTCAATAACATATTATGATGTCAACTTCCCCTTGTTAACTGTGATGCAGAAGGAGACCTCTAAAAGAACATTAAGACTTCAAACAAAAAGGAATAAACATCCATATTAGAATTTCGAGCACAATGACAGTGAGACAAAGACAATACCCCTTCAAATCAAATGAAACAGTCAGACACAGCAACCACAGCAAGCCCAGGTATCAAAACATACTGCAATACAAATAAATGCTCACATCTCCTCCAAGGGAATTCTCTGGGCATAGTATTTCACTAGATGACTTCCATGTAAATAAATTGATCAGTAAGTTCTCCCAGGCCCCATCCCCATATGTTACTAGCTCTATGTACAATCAGGGCTTGAATAATGGGGATCTTATCCCCCACCCTCTTTCCTTCACCTAATTTTTTTTTTAATCCTCACTTGAGGATATTTTTCCATTGATTGTTAGGGAAAGTGGAATACAGAGGGAAAGACAGAGAGAAACATCGATGGGAGAGAAGCACATCTATTGGCTGCCTCCTGCAGGAGCCCCGACCAGGGCCCAGGCCTTGAGGAGTCTGAAACCAAGGTATGTGTGCCCTTGACAGAAATCGAACCGAGAACCCGGGACTCTTAGGTCAGCAGGTAGATGCTCTATCCAGCTAGGGCCACTTGACTTCTTTATCAAGGTGCCCAAAAGGAGGGAGAGAGAGAATACCCTTTTACTTTAGGTTTTAGTTTTAAATTAAATTTTCATTTTAAGATTTAAAAATTCTAACACATTTCTAGGGGGCCAAAGGCACAAGAAAGTCCTAAACCATTAAGGTATAATGCCCATTTTAACAATCCCAACTGCTCCCCTGAAATCACAACCACCAACAACCAAGGAGTCACTCTGCTGCCACAGTCCGCTGAAGGATTTTGCAGACTAGGGAAGTGGAGAGTTCCAAAGGGAAGACGGGGGGCCAGGTGGAGGAAAAGACGGATTTGGCTCTGAACTGACTTGTTCCTCAGGATGGAGCTGAAGGGCGGGGGGTGGGAGTGGGGCTGACAGTCCCAGGGCCAGGAAGGCGGGCACTTTTCCTGGAGGAGATTGAGCCAGCGCTGGCACCTGGCTCACTCGGCTTCCGAAGAGAGGAAAGGTCGCCCCAAGGCTGGGACACAGAGCGCAGAAAAGCCCGAACTTTCCAGAGTTCCCAGTGCTCTGACTCCGGGAGCTAGTCCGCACGTGCGGTGTCCCTGCAGCGCTGCAGCTAACCCCGCGCGCCACCCTTCCAACCTTTCCTTCCGGGGAAGCGGGCAGAAAGGGGCTCCGTGGAGTGGGCGCCGGCGCCGACTGCAGCCACGTTACCTGAGGCCGCGTGTCTCCCCAGAAGGCGGAGGCGCAGCCCACACGCACGGCGCAGCCCCGCGACCCGGCTGCTCTCCCGCGCCGGCCTCCGCCCGCGTGCCCAGTGCCCGGCGCCTTGCGCCCAGGAAGCCGCCCGCGGGAGCCGGAGCCCGAGCCCCAGCCCGAACCCGAGCCGGAGCCCCAACCCTAGCCTCAGCCCCAGCCCTAGCCCAAACCCGAGCCGGACAGCCGCCGGCAGCTGGCGCAGCGGTCCGACACAGCCCCAGGCGCGCGCTCCACACCCGGTAGCCCGGCCGCCCTGGCGTTCGCTCCGTGGAGTAACCGCGCCCAGCGCGCCCCCTCCTGGCCACGCCCCACCCGCGCCCGAAGCCCGGGCCTGGGGACCCCAGACCTGCTACCCAGGGCTCCAGCTCCAGCTCCAGTGGCTGCGACAATCATCACTATGAAACAGAAGTGAAGGGTTGCTGGTTCAACTCCTCTCCTCTGTTCCTCAAAGGATCCTCACGCCCTATTCCCTTTCAAATTCTGAGTCTGAGAAGGGAAAAAACAACAACAAAAACACACACCAAAAAACCTTTAAGTTAAAGATATGGGGGCCCCCTGACTTCTTTTCCAAGGAGCTAGAGAATTATAAAAATGCTAGCTTTCCTTCTACAGCCAGGCCAGTTAAGAAACTATTTACAAGAAACTAAAAGCTTTACTTACTTTTATTTACTTTGCAGGCTTTTGAGTTCATGTTTTAAAGTTTTTAATACTGTGTTTAGTAACACTTTAAATAGAACAACCCAACGAGATGGGTAATACAAAGGTCCCCAGTGCACAATTGAGGAAACGTGAAGTAAGTCCCATTTCCAGGGTCACACAGCTAGGAGTTATAAAGCTGGAATTGAAACCTGCGCAGTCCGGCTCCAGTATCCACACTCTGAGCTCCCAGGGTACACTGCTCCAGTTAGAAAAAAATAATAACTGCGATCTCATGTAATCCCCACAACAAACCAACCATGCGGGTTCTGTTATTGTCTCCATCTTACAGACAAGGAAACTTAGGCACAGAGAGGCTAATAATGGAGCTAGAAATTGGTGCAGGCAAGACACTATTAGCCAGTTTGATCCTTAGCTACTACCATCAGAGGGGCGATGCGAGTTATACAGGAGAAGGAATTGCCTACAAAGTGTGCAAAGCTTTCATAACCTTCACATACTGAGCTCCTGGGCTTGAGGCCCATTCCCTCGTGTCCTTCCTTAGGCTTAGCCCTGGGTGGTATGGTCTTTCCAAGTAGCTCCGCCATTCCTGCACTGCATTGGCCATAAGGGGGCCGGAGACTGAACTCAAGAGCCACCTTAAGGTCCAGCAGGTTTGCCGCCAGCTGGGACAACTCCTCCCTGAGTTTGGCATAGCATATTTAAAGGGCCTTCACTTGTGAGCTTCATCCCTTTTGTGGCCAGGCCCCCAGAATGCTGTGGGAAGGCATAACCAGAAGCACCAGTACCACCAAACCCTCTTTGCTCCTACTTTGGAAACAGTGTAGCTGTCTGAAGGGGAACAAGAGCACAAAGAAGAGACACAGAGGATGTGTAAGGCCTAAATTAACAACTTGATTTACTTCAGTTTATGAAGTTCATTTCTTTCTCCCCACGGAGGCAAGGCCTATCTTGTTCAATGTAGTGAGTTCCAGCAATTCTGGGGCTGATCATGGAAAAACCTTATGATCATAAGGAGGAAGGAGCGCACAGCAAGTTTTATTTGGGCAACACTTTTGACAAGTGTGCATGCAGGAGCAGGACAGGGGAGTCCCATGCAGCCTGAGACCATTCAGAGGCTGTGGCCACCCAGGGCAACCCTCAAGAACAATAGGAAGGTAAGGGAACAGCCCAGTGGAATGATGGGTGGGGAGAGCGGACTCACCTGTCTAGGTGTGGCCACTCAGTCATCCCTCTGGGAGTCTCTGGATCAGGGAGCTCCCCAGGACAGCAGCGGAGTGGTGTCTTTAATCGCTACAAAGTTATACAACATTTGACCAGCAAATATTGGATGTAGTTTCTCAAAGTATGCAAAGCCCACCAGTTCTCAATAGCTAAAAGTCTGCTTATTTGTGCTGTGTTTAAAACAGTTGATGTGTTTTAAATATAACAATTAGATGCTGGTGCCTGCAGGCTTTTGAGTTCATGGGTTCCAGTCTGTTGCAAAGAAATCAACAACCCAGAAACTAATATATGGGGCCATCTTTGATTTATTACTGTAACATCCTAAGATCCAGTAGGAAGTATACTCAAACACTCCCAGAATCCACAGCTCCATCAGGTCTAGTCTCAGGCATGTCACACTCAAATTATAAGTTTAGGGTTCTGACTTGATCCACTTTGAGTGCTGGTGATTGAAACTGGCTGATGATTTATTCCTACATTGCCATCCCTCTGCACAAAGGCATTCAGACAGTCAATTATACACATACAAAAGGAATGGGTTGGTGGATATTTTACCTACAAGAATCTGTGAGGCAGTCTGCATAGATAAGTATGTATCCACATCCCTGTGCCTGTTGTTGTCAAAGAATGAAACAACTTCACCAGCAGGTGTCTCTGTTACATTACATATCAGGGAGAGTCTGGCTCCCTTGATCGGGCCTTAAATAAAATATACTTTTAGTTGTTTATATTCTGGTCACTAGCTCCAGTAAATGCTATGTAATCACAGTCATCTACAATGACGTATGTGATATTAAACCCATTAATTATTCAATCCAACAGATTCCTCCAAGCTTCTCAGGAAATTCAGCATAACTAGGAGGTTAACTTCACAGAACAATGAGCAAGTTCTATTTATTACTAGACAATCCATCTGCTTCTGGCTCCATAGAACATGAAATAGTAAAGTGACTACTCCACTTCTCCTTCTAGATTATCAGATATACCCAACAGCAAAGGGACTCCATAGAATATTGTTCATTATTCTTTAATTTGGAAACATTCCAAGGCCCAGATATACAGGTGAACTCAAATCCCCAGGGTTACATTCTGGAGGTCTGAAAAGCTTTGGCATATCTGTAGGATTGGGGCATGAGGCAGGGACAGAGCCATTCTTTCGTTTGATGTCTATTAGATTTAAAGTCAGGTCCAACTTCTGTCCTCAGACCCTTTTTATTTTCACACCTTGTTTTCTTCTTGGAAACCATTGACTCAACATTGGTTCTCATTCCCAAAGCCCTGTCTTTCAGCATTCCAATACCATCACCTATTATAGGTTTCACTACTGCTCAAGGTTAAAATGTTAGAAAATGGACTCATTTTCTGTCTCCCTTAAATCAGTTTCTTCTTATTTCCCTACTTATGTTAATTGTCAACTCTTCTTTTCCTCAGAGTTATTATCTTTGACCCTCCCCTCCCTTGGCTCTTCCTCCTAATTCACCCCTTCTTTCCTAAACAGATTGTTTTTTTTCTAGTCTGATCTAATAAAAGAGTAATATGCAAATTGACCATACCTCTGCTACACCCACAAGCCATACCCACCAGCCAATCAGGAGTAAGTATGCAAATTAACCCAACCAAGATGGCTGTGGCCATGGAGTAAGCAGAAGGCTTGGGTTTCCCAGACAATGGAGGAAGCCTAGCTTCCTGCACAACTTGGCCGGCTAAGGCTACAGAGTTTCCATTACAGAAGATAAATAAATTCTAACAAAGATGACTGTGGCCACTGAGCTGGAGAGAGCAGGAGGCTTGGGTTTCCCTGCCAATGGGGGAAGCCAAACTTCCTGTCCTGCCTTGGCCTCTGCTCAAGGCTACAAAGTTTCAATTATAGAAGATAAATAAATCCCAGATACCAGGACCTCCGCTTGGGTGGCCAGGAGGTGTGGCCAGCCTCCAAACCACGACAGGCCCCTCACCCAGGCCCCTCATGCCCCCAAGGGAACTCCCCACTCTGATCTGGGACACCTTTCTGGGCAAAACAGCTGGTCCCCTCCATTGTACCAGGCCTCTATCCTATCTAATAAAAGAGTAATATGCAAATTGACTGTCACTCCAACACACAAGATGGCTACCCCCATGTGGACAAAAGACGGCCACCACAAGATGGCCAGCAGGTGAGGACAGTTGGGAGGGACCAGGTCTGCAAGAGAGGGCAATTGTGGGTGACCAGGCCAGCAGGGGAGGGCAGTTGGGAGGAACCAAGTCTGCAAGAGAGGGAAGTTGGGGAAAAATCAAGCCTGCAGGGGAGGACAGTTAGGGGCAAACAGGCTGGTAGGGGAGCAGTTAGGCATCAATCAGGCTGGCAGGGGAGTGGTTAGGGAGTGATCAAGCTGGCAGAAGCTGTTAGGGGCAATCAGGAAGGCAGGCAGGCAAGCAGTTGGGAGCCAGCAGTCCTGGATTGTGAGAGGGATGTCTGACTGCCCAGTTAGGCCAGTAGGATTGGGTCTATATGGGCAGTCAGACATACCTCTAGGGGTCCCATATTGGAGAGGGTACAGGCTGGACTGAGGGACACACACACACGCACGCCCATGCACACACACACACACACACACACACACACACACACACCGTGCATTAATTTTGTGCACTGGGCCTCTAGTCTATTTCTATAAAATGCTTGAATGTTTTCAAACTATTTCTTGTACAACTCCTATGTGCAAGGACTTCTGCAATGTGTTCAGGTATTGGGCTTAAGACCAGTCTATTTGTCATTCTTTTGGCAGCATTGAAACAATACTCTTAAAGCAACAGATGTCAGTAATTTGATTACCAAAAATTAAATATTTAACTTAAATAGGAGAAACTGATACAGCTTGGTTTTTAAAAAAATATTTTTGGAACAAGAAATAATTTCATTGTGCCTTCAGTATAAAATGTAACAGAGGAATTGAATGATCTTTGAAATTGCTGAATAGAAATCAGGTTCTTTATGTAAAGCAGGAGTGATTACCCTTTACAGTATGAGGCAGTGGGTCACCTACTCTCCTGCACATAGTATAGTAATCACCTGGAGAAGCTGGCTCATAAAATGCAGACCCCTGAGGTCCATACCCAGATACTCTGATTCAGTAGATCTGCAAAGGGGCCAAGGAATCTGCATTTTTAACAAAATAAAAATCTAAGGAGTATTTTTAAGAAAGTCATACAGAAGAAAAGTCTAAGTATTTGAAATAGAATACTATTCTTACTTCATGAAATTGCTTCACACAACTACTCTTGGTCACCTAACTGTGTTAGTTGAGTCTATAATTCTCCGCCAATAGTTGACTGTTTTCTCTAATTTTGTCTTTAGAAGCTCATATATTTGGTTTCTAGTTTTATCTCAGATTTAAATTTCAATCCTGGTAGAAGTAACACTTTAGGCCAGATTAGTATTTCATACTTCACTACACATAAGTTTCTCAGATCCTGTTCTTGGGAGAGTAGGAAGGAAGTAGGGATTCCTGAAAGGAGAAAGAAGGTACCACCATGCACTCAGTAGGGAAAGGTACTGGGGCAAAGCTGGGAGTCGGTGGTATGTTTTCTTACAACAGACAGAGGTGTGACAGTCTGAGGTTTAATTGCAGGTTGTAGTTAAGGAATGGGGTAAGGAACCTAAAATCCTGGATACAAACACCCTGCAGGAACTCCCCAAATGTAAGCCATATCCCCCTCTTATTGGTGCTGGCATGGGACATAGGTGAGTGAGCTGGGCTAAAGCTTGGCCCCAGGACAGACAAACATAAGGAGAGGGGCAGGTAAAGGCCACTTGGCTTTCTTTACCAAAACTCTCTTTCTGGTTCATGTGTATTTTAAACATTTTCCTTAAGTTAGTGCAAATGCCTGACAGAGCTCTGAAACACAACACTATATCAATTCCCTCATCTCCCCTCCTCCCAGTATTTTATTTAACTTTGTTAAGGTTGTACGGTTTGGTTTGGCCCCACTTGTTCCAAGCAAATGGGGGTAGCTCAGAGGCCTGTTTGTGGCCTTGTCTCTTAAACTCCATACAGTGGATCAGAAGCAGTGACCAGTAGCTCTTGGAAATTCCTCCTAGAGCTGTGGCATCCTGAGATTTGTCCAGCCCATTTTATGGACACCATTTAAACTTGAGTTTGCTTTAAAGTGTTATACAGTTTTGCTTTTGTTTTCAAAAAAATTAAATACATGTGGTGTCCCCTTCAGTCAAAAAGTCACAGTGACTGTTTCTCTCCACTCCTGATGCCACTCAAATGGAGCCACAGAAGAATCACCATGGTTTGTCCACATTTTTCAATTGACCTGCCCAGTATCTGATGACCTTGTCACATTTGTGAACAGCTTTTGCTCGGAGACAGATACTTTCAAGGCTGGTGTACTTTGTCTTTTCTTGACTGATCTTGTAAGCCCTTAATGGTCATGTGCTTGGCCTCAAATAGCATTTTAATATATTTTTTTAGTGTTTTTAGCAATATTTACTATTTAGTAATGGTTTATGAAAACATACTTTATTCACTCAACAAATGTTTCCTGAGTTCACTGGGTTAAGTGCTGCAGATACCAGCAGATAAAAAGCCTTGCCTTCATGGGACTTACATAAAATTTATTTTAATTAATTTACTTTTGCTGATTATTATAATATCTTAACATCTTATGGGATTTTGAGACCTCATTTAGAATATCTGGCTCATAAGTTATTTTGAGCATATTTTTTTTTTGTGGAGAACCTTAAATACAAGGCTGAGAAGTTTGTATTTAATAGGATAAGAGATAGGGAGTCCTTGCAGGTTTCGATGAGGAGAATGACATCATCAGAGCACCATCATAGGACACCGGCCAAGACAACCGTGTTCAGATGGGCTTCGTGGTGATTTCGGGCTTGCGTTCACAGGGTTCCTCTACTTTATTTTCACTCTATCTCTTACCTGGATTTGTCAAATCTCTGACAGCTCCAAATAAAAATGTATATACATATTGGCTTCAAATTGTCCACCTTCCAGGAGGCCTGAAGGTGGCAATAGTGAGCCATCTATGAACTTTGTAACTAACCCCACAATTTGTAATTAGCCTTTTACCAATTTGGAGGTGCATATTTGAGTAAGCATTATTTCAGGAATTTTCCTAGGATAATCCTATAGGAGCTACAGGCAGTTCATTTTAGGATGATATGAAGAAGGGGCATGAAAAAGGAGCCTTCCATCCCACAATGAGATGGTGCGATATTAACTACCCAGGAAGTGATTTATGGGGGAACTAACCTAATAAAGCATATTGGATGAGATCCACAAGAAGACTTGATATAAGATTATCAGGTAGTGTTCTGAAAAGGGGGCTGCACGACTAAGCAAGTGGTTCCTGGATGTGGGTAAACAGAATTTCCTCCTTGCTGTTTGTAAAAAATGAAACACTGTGTTCTGAATTTTGACTTATTTTGTTTCTTTGTAGATGAGCATGTGTTAGTCCTGCAGGAAGGCCATTTCTCAGGAACCTACTAGCATAATAGTTATCAACTAAGAATGTGGTTGACACTCTGCTCTTCCTTGCAAAACGTTCAGTAAATATTTGGGCTTTTATAAATCGCACCCTTGTTTACCAAGTGGAGGTCACTGTTCCATCACTCAAGGTAAAGCACACACAGCAAAACCCCCATTTCAAGAAGGGTAACATAAGCCACCTTTCGCGGAAGAAGCAAGGTCCTTCCAAATGTCAATAACAAGTTAACTTTTATACATTGCATAGTCTTTTTTTATGGATTTAATTTTGAATGGAAAGTACTATAAGTGCAATTACAGTTAGATAGTAAACTAACCCAAGTAGTTAGAAGTTAGCACAAAGATACAGGTCATATTTAATTTGTCTTCATTCAAGATGGAAGCTTAAAGTAAATGTGGGCATTAAGCTAAGATGCCTTTTTATTGACCTCATAACATTTTCTATTCTTCTAACCTTCCCTCTTTCTTTGGGAATATTATATAATTTGTCCCTTCAAAGATTCTTTATTTTAAAAAATCATGAAAATTTTCATCAGAGGAATGTAACTTTATTTTGTTGTAATCACACTCACTCTTGTATTATTCCGCTGATCACATCTAGTGATGAAAATTGTTTCAAAGGGTAAGGGGTCTCAAATTGTAATTTATGTGAAGCTAGAAACAAATAAACAAACAAACCAAGAACTCAGTAACAGACTAATTGGCACAGCAAACCTTTAAATCTAATTTTTCCATTCCAATTTATCTCAATCCAGGACAGCCTCAGAGCATTCCTTAATCTCTGGCAAGTATAAAAATGGCTGATTCTTGGCCATTTTTGTCTCCGGATGTAATTCTGATTGGGACAATCAGAATTCTTTCTCTGGGCACTGGCTTGCTTAACTTTCTAAATCTCAACCAAAGCATCCCTACCCCTTGGTCCAATACCCCAATTGGTACATCTAATGGAGCTGTATAAAGTTAAGAAGCTCAAAACCCAGATGGCTGCCTAACTGCCCCCAGCCCCACGGCCCCTAAGAAGTCCAGATTACATAACCCCTACCGGTTTTCTGTCTTTGATTTACATAGTGAAACTAAATGCACATTGTTCACAGACTCAAAAAACATTTTCATTTTCACTTTCCTTGGGCTATTTTTATAAACAAAGCAAATAGCTAACAGATAACTTTGTTTCCTTTAGTGGGATATTTTTTCTAAAGTTGGACTGATTTTCAATCTGCCAACAAATCATTTTCTTCCTGCCTATTTTGAGGAAATCCAATTCTGAGGAGTCAGGTTACCAGTATACATTTAACTTAGGTCTATAAATGGCTTACTTATTTGAAAAATGGACATATAATTGTCAGCATTGTACTTCCTGTGACCTCCCGATGCATGTATCTTTCTTTAAAGTACTGAGAGAATTCAGTTCATCAAATTTTATTGAACTTGAACCATTTAGTCAGCATTGAAAAACTGGTTCTGCCTATAATTGGACAGAAAATACAAACATCATAAAGCAATTAAAATTCAGGTTTGAGAAAGACTGTAAAAGACCATCCAACTACCTTGTTTCTAACCCAGACAGGAAGCTAGAAAGGCATTTCAGATAGACCTAGATAGATGCAAATATATGTTCATATAATCTCATATACATATATACATAAATACATCATATTTTAAAATCCATAACCTGTTAGGAACTTCTTTCATCCATGAATTGTTTTCATAATAACACCTTGTATCTGTATGCTACCTTAGATCAAAAAGTGTTTTGCGATTATATTTAGAAGCATGGTTGAGAGTCCAGGCATTGGCCAATGCCTATGGATCTGAATCCCTATTCTGGAAGAGGGATCTTACATATATCACCGAAACCTCTCAAAGACCCTCTTCATTTATGCAATGCAGATAACTATATCTCCCTCTAGATTTGTTCTGAGGATTACATGAGAGAACATGCAAAATAGCAACAACTAAACTACAGCATGACAGTGAGCATTAAGAAGATGCTCAAAACTGGGGGTTCTTTTGTTATTCCTTCAGCCAACATCATTTCCCCCAGGTCAAGAACTTAAAGTAACTCTACCAAATCACATTTAAATTCAGCAATAACTTTGGAGTGTAAATGAACAAAGAAGACAAGGAACTTGTAGAGTGACTTATTAATATACATGAAGACTGTTAGAAGTAGATTTTATATTTTCAAATCAGAACACAAATGGCTAGTAGATAATTTGGGAAATTATTATTTCAGTAAACAAGCTCATTGACCTCTGAGTTAAATTAAATGATTATTTTGGCTTTTATACTACCTGTGCTCTTTTCTCAGAAAACACACCTGTAAGTAGAGGAAATTTGATTTAAGAAATATTGTTCTTTCCTGGAATTGGTTAATCATTTATAATTTATCTGAGGAAAAAACTGGCCCATATCTGGAAGAGAACAGGTAGTTAAAATATAATAAACCTAGTGACTGAAAGCAGGGCCAATGTAGGTCACTAAATCACTGTTGGCCATTTTCTTCTCAGAGAACATCTTACCTAATAGAATTCTGGTTTACACTGTGAGATTGTGGTAAAAAGTAAATCTTTTCTTTAAAGTTATGATACCACATCTCAGATTCCAACACAAGTCAGCAAAAAGCCCAGAATATAAGTATTACTAAAATGGAATAAGATGGAATTTCCAATTCCTTAAATGTTTATCAGTCTTGTTCATATGAGATTATGTATTCTCTCTATGTAAGATTTAACACAAGGTGATGAATTGGTATCTAAATTCCAACAAATCAGTATTTCATTGTCTTCCACAAGAAGAACCACAATGACAGACAACATGCTCTATTTGGCACACTGTGCTTGAACTCTAATTGTAATTATACCTTCTCACAAGGCATGCAATTTAGTTCCATAATCATTTCATCTTTGATTGGTGGAATTAATTTAGGTGGAGTCTCCACCTAAGTTAAACAGCCAGATGCTTCCTTCTCTGTGGAGCATTACAAAATCAGCCTGCAGTTAGTAGCAACAGATCATTTGATTAGAGACAACTTTTTGTAGCTGAAACAATAATATTTGGTTTTCATGAGCCAGATATGCCAATAATGGTTGCTCTACAATTCTACGAAATAAAATACTTATTTATACAAATTCCAATTGTCAATTTGAAACATTTGGTAATTCATAAGCCTTATAAACATTTATTTAACATTGTCTTTGAATCAGCTCAACACATCATTTCATTGAATCCTGATAACAGTTCTATGAAGTATTATTATCAATAATTTTTTCTATTTTATTAATGCAGATATTGAAACTCAAAAAAGTTAAGTAACTTGTACTAAATGGCACAGTAAGTTGTACAAATAGGATTCAAACTCTATAGCTCTTAACAAGTACTTATGCATAGTCTCTTCAATTGAGTTATATTTCCCTTGAAAAGCAATTCCTTAGTCATCTTTTATATTCAAATAAAAAGTAATCAAAAAATAATTAGTACAGTAAATAAATTATTAAATATTTTAATTATTTGGGGGATACATAGGTACTATGAACATATAGTCAAAATTTTAAGTATAGAGAGAAATGAAGCCTTTCTTCCACCTTATCCTTCATTCTCCTGCTCCACACCTCTCCACAGAGGCAAACACTGGTAGACTCTAGAATGTAATCTTGAAATGATAGTAAATGGGTATGCTAAGGTGTGTATATGCATTCTGTTTTCTTTTAGTATATTGCCTTTGATTTTGTATATAGTAGTTTTTTGTTTTGTTTTGAACTGGAAGAAGTTTATTTTAATGTATTGTTAAAATTCATTAGTCTTTTCTGAAAATTTGTGTCATATTTAGATAGATCTCCCATATTCAAATTTTATCAATGGTTTCCTATTTTCTTTTAATATTTTTATGGATTTCTCTTTTATATTTATATCTGTTCAATATGTAATTTATTTTGGCATAGTAAATTAGGTATGCATACCACTTATTTTTTTCCCCCAGATAACTTCCCAGTTGTTCTAATACCATACAAATGTCACATATTTTATAATTTGTTCTATCTTTACTGATATGCAATATCAACTTTATCATATTAAGCATCAAAATATATTTAGGCCTATATCGTGATAATATTTACCCAGTTCCTATGGACCAGTATCATATTGTTTAAAATATTATGAATTTATAATATGCTTTCATATTTAACAGATATTCTTGTCCTCATTCTTCTTGTTTAGAATTTTTCAAGATGATTTTCTCTTTTTTTTAATTTGAGCTTTAGAAACAGCTAATCTGATTATTTAAAAAGGGAAGGAAATAAGAAGAAGACTTTTTTATAGTTTTATTGGAACATTAATGCAGTTCCAAATTATGGAAATCACTGATATTTTTATTGATTCTTTTTATTTAGAAATAGAGCACGATTTTCATTTTTCCAATTCTTATTTCATAGCCCTAAAGTATTGTTTGGAATTTTTAATGATATTGATTCTGTCTATTGCTGATTAAATTTTTCCTTAGATATTTTATCTAGTTGTATGTGTGTGGTTGAAATTATAAGTGTGATGGCTGTTAGATAGAAAACTAGAGGCCGACGCAAGAAATTCAAGCAAGGCCCCACCTGCTGTGGCATTGTCCAAAAGGAAAGACATCCAGAAGGATGTTCAGTCTAATTAGCATATTACCCTTTTATAATTGTAGATGGTTATTGATTTTGAATTAGTAATTTTATACAACTACCTTATTAATAGCTAGTTTCTGATTGATCATTTATTTATCTTTACATATGATCCTTACCAAAGTCATTTCATTTTGCACTTGAAGTTTTGAGAGATATTAGAAGTGTTAACTCTAAAGACTTATTTCCAGCCCAATTCTATTCAATATCAACAAATCATTGCTGAGTGTTAAATATTCTTATGCTAGGTGCAGTAGCCATAAAAATAAGTTTAACATCTAATGAAGTACATACTACATGTATATAGCGATACAAGGTTTCTATAAATGGTATGGAAAAGGCTAAGCTGTGGCCTCAAACTTTGGGTTTTGTTTTGGAAGGAGCAGGAATCATGAAATAGGATATTCAGGTTGTATAGAAATCTGATGGAGATGCAAGAGTGTGTATGAAGTCAATCCATGCAGAGGGCGCTACATATAAAAAGAGAAACACAGTCTGAGAGTACTCTATGGTGCACATTAAGGGGATGTTATGTGATCCCATGAGAGAAAACACAGCAAAGGTGGGAAGGGACAATTATGTTTACATTCATTATGATGGAAGATAGGGAGTCACTGAAGACTTTTGATCAGGTGAATGTCATCATCAGAGCTACATTATATGAAGATTAATCTGTCAGTATTGTGACAAATGGTTTGGAGCAGGAAGTGACTGGAGTGGAGGAAGGGAGATCAGTCAGCAGGCAGTGTAGACAAGCAATGTGGACAAGAAATAAGGGGGCCTTCTCTGGCATGTTGGCAGTGGAAATAGGAGGAAGAAAGTAAAAGTGATAGTGTGAGAATAGTTCTAACAACAAGCTTTAACAACGGATTAGATAAATACGTGAGGAGAATGAGGAAGACTGTGACTTTAATTGGCTGGTGGTCCGATGGTGTGTTTGGCAATAATTGCTAAGACAGAGAAAGGAACTATTAAAGGAGAGAGAAAAGGCCACAAATCTGGATTTGATATATTCACCTTGTTGTCATAATTATTATTTACTGAGTATGTAATGGACAATGTGGTAACTATACTTAATACTACACTGTTATATTTGAAAGTTGCTAAGCGAGTAAATCACAAAAGATCTCATCACAAGAAAAAGTATTGTGTAACTATGTGTAGTGATGGATGTTGACTAGACTTAATGTGGTGATCATTTTGCAATATACCCAATCGTGATGTCTTACACCTGAAATTAATATAATGGTATATGTCAATTATATCTCAATTAAAAAGAAAGAAAAGATAATGGTCAACACACAGTGGGGAGGAATATATTTCCAGTGCCACTTGTTTCTGAGAATATTAACACATTGGGATCTGGTAGAAAGCAAAGTCTCCTCCTGCCATAGCCACAGGTTAAAAATAATTATGTTTCCTAATCGGTGGGTTAAGAAAGAGCTTTCAGTGGCTGGGGATATGGTACCAGGTTCCATCTTAAGGTCAGGCTGGGTTGTTCTGATGGAGGTCAGCTGGCTGGGTTTGTTCTGGTGGATGTCAGCTCTCGGTGTTTGCTGTCTGCCCAATACTGGAAGAGGTTGCATCATGCACCCTCCCCAATGTCCCTCCCTCCTCTCAGCAATGGCTAATGCTTCACTAGCCTTTGCAGATGAATTGTCTGCAGAGGAGAAAGGTTGAGCTGGGCCAAAAGGAGGAGCTTAAACCTGTGTGTAAAATCTGGGAACCTGAGTGAACAAAGGTTGGGGGCCAGGATGAGGAGGAAAAGAGACGGGAAAGACTTCCCCCACTTCCTGGAAAGAAGGTCCCGTGATCAGCTTCAGCCACTGGCAGGCCATCCTGGCCATCCTCAGAGCTTACATAAAGGGACTGCTGAAGCCCGAGAGGCCACAGTGCTGATACTTGCAGGGCTCCCTGACATCATGCGTTGGGCCTTGCAACCCCGGAGTTTAATTCTCTACTTCTACACTCTGTTATTTCTCTCTTCAACATGCCTAGCAGTAAGTATGCTTCTCCACAGACATATTTATTTTACATGGAAAGCTGAAAAGTAAGAAGACATATGACTAGTGACATGTCTGTATTTTTCTCCTCTAGTATGTTGCCACCAGAGACAATTGCTGCATCTTAGATGAAAGATTTGTAAGTAGTTTTTATGTTTTTCTTACTGTGTGTAGACTGCAGAGAGGCAGAGGAATAAAAGGAATTCGCTCACAAACATTATTTGGCATTTTAAACTCTGCTTTTTTAAACATAGTCTAGCTTTTACCTATTTTTATTCATAGATTTTTTAAGTGTAGCTTTCATCAAGATTTTAAATCACCGTGTTGTTATATTTTCAGGGTAGTTATTGCCCGACTACATGTGGCATCGCAGATTTCCTGGGTAATTACCAAACAGAAGTAGACCATGACCTACAGGCTTTGGAAGACACCTTAGGTCAAGTCGAAAACAAAACATCAGAAGCCAAAGAACTGATCAAATCAATCCAAAGCATCTATAATCCTGATGGCCGACCAAAGCCAGGTGAGGAACTAAATACCACTGACTGAGAAGGTAATTTGTAAAGTTTTTTGCTGTTGTTTCACTGGCTCCATTTTGCCTAAACATTTATGTTTCTGATCTCATCTTGCAGATAGGATAGAAGCTGCTACTAAGGAGTCTAAGAAAATGTTGGAAGATATTATGAAATTTGAAGCATTGATTATATCACATGAATCAAATATTCGGTAAGTATTTTTGTTGTTGTTGTTAATCCTCACCCAAGGATATTTTTTCAGTTGCTCTTTAGAGAGAGTGGAAGGGAGGGAGGTGGGAAGAATTGAGAGAGAGAGAAAGAGAGAGAGAGAGAGAGAGAGAGAGAGGAAAACATCAATGTGAGAGAGAGATATTGGTTGGTTGCCTCCTACACACACTCTACCCAGGGCTGGGGATCAGACTTGAAACCCTTCTGTGCACAAGCTGACACTGTAACCACATAGCTACATCAGCCATTTTTGTTTTAACTTACTTTCCAAGAGTGATTTAGTTTTTATTTAATATTGCAAACTTCAGTGGAATTAACTTTTTTCTCACTTTTAATATTTAATTGTCATTATGCCTGACGATCTGGAACTCAGTGGAGATAGCATCTTGAGTGCAATATGTATTGCATTGGGTTATAATTGCTTTTTAATAACCATGTGGGAGAAAGGTGTTCTAGATGTCTTCAAATACTGCTATGATCATATTTATGAAAATGATCCTCCATCCCTGTTTGTCTTACACCACAAATTCAAATGGAAATTTGGGTGTGGAAACTAAAAATCTCTTTATAAGATTGTCCACAAATTGGTGGGAGGTATTAGCAAGCAAAGGTATAGGAAGAATATAGGAAATATTGAGACTAAGTGTAAGTAACATTATAAAGCTACGTGCTGATCATGGCACAGTGAATGTGCAATTATGTTCTCTCCTCCCTTCATTTGAAGGTAAAATGTCTCTATTAATAACTTCCCAGGGACTCATTAAACCTCCTGAACTTAGGATATCAGATACAGTTTTAGTTTTTTTCCCCTCAATTATTATTATTATTTTACTAAACTGTGTTCAAAGCAGCATAAAAAACAGTGATAAACGGTGACTAGGGAGAAGTGGGCAGGAGGGATTTCTCCTCTTTCTGTTATCTGAGGCCCATTATTATTGTTGTATAATTTATAAGTTACATTGTTATTGTCCACCATTGAAGTTAAAGAGACTATTGGGCAGAAATTTTCTAAGATAGAGTAAAGAAAAAGAGTGGTTAGGTGCTTTTTCTATCTTTCTTAATTAAAAGATACACCAGTCTGCACTGTATATACCGTGTTCTACCATTCCTGAATATGTACAAACAACCCTGTGAAAAACTTCAAAAGCATTTTGTTTGTTTTTTATTCCCCCTAGCCTTTTCCCAAAGATCTGTAAATAGAAACATTGAGAAGGTCAGGAAGTGTCTGTTGTTCTATTATATGTAAGATAATGTCTCAGATACTTTCTCCATGTAAGTTATAGATTGTAGATCTCAAGTAGTCCTCAGTAAATCCACACTGGAAAACATAATTCATCACATGTGAATCCCTGAACAGAGCCTTTTCTTCCCTAAGAATATCCAGCCCTAAGAATGATCATCAGACAGTCCTCCCATTAACCAGGTTCTTCACTCCATTAGGTAGTTATCTGCTGATACAAATGGTAAAAATCAGAATACCCACTGTTTAATGACAATGGCATGCTTATGGACAAGAACTTTATTATTTTCTTTTCCAGAAAGCTTAGAATTTTAATTCACCTCAATTGAGTAGCAAAATTTTATAATTTTTCCAAGAAATGAAGTCATTTATCAGGAAGTAATTCTCAAAAAGATAAAGTAGTATTTTTAAATGAAAATACAAAATTATATTTCTGGAGGATATGGCCTATTATCTTATTCTTCTGCTTGTAGATTTTTGAAGGACATATATAATTCAAATAATCAGAAGATTGCTACCTTAAAACAGAAAGTAGTCCAGCTTGAAGCACAGTGTCAAGAACCTTGCAAAGACACAGTCAAAATACATGATATAACAGGGAGAGGTAAGTGACACTTTGATGTGGGGATTAAAATATTAAGCAAAAGAGATTTCATCTTTAGAATGTATAGGAATAATTTTTCAGGTGCTTAGCCATTGAATCTAATTGTATTCAATTGCTTTGACTTTGCTTGAGTAGCTAAAAATAGTTTGAAAGGAATGAGGGTTTGAGAGGTAAGAATATACTTAGTGGGAAATGAATAGTTTGCAACTTGCTAAAAGTTCATTTCAAGGCCTGAACAGTTTTACCACCTTCTCCTTCTTCTTCTTCTCCTCCTCCTCTTCCTCCTCCTCCTCCTCCTCATCCTTCTTTTTCTTCTTTTTCTTTTTCAGATTGTCAAGATATTGCCAATAAGGGAGGCAAAGAGAGTGGGCTTTACTTTATCAAACCTCTGACATCTCAGCAGCAGTTCCTAGTCTACTGTGAAATTGAAAAAAATGGAAATGGATGGACTGTGCTTCAGAAGGTATTTCTCCCTTTTCCCTGTGTGTGTTTAATAAACATTCAAATAAGCATCTGCCTTAGGTTGGATACTTTTCTAAGCACATCAACTCAATGAATCCTCACAACTTCCCTGTGGGGTGGGTCCAATTATGACCTCTATTTACAGAGGGAGAAACTTAAGCACAAGAGATAAAGTAATTTACCCAAGATCACATAACTAACTAGTAAGTAAAAGAGTCAGGATTTGAACCCAGGCAGTCTTATTTCAGAGTCTATGCTCTGACTGTATACGATGCTGGCACTGCCATTGTCGATATGTGATAGCATGTAGTTACAGAATCACAGTGACAAAAAGCCCCACAGAAAACTGGAAGGGTCTTGTTTCATCGGTTAGAGCAAGGCCCACAGTTTCCTGTCATAAAAAGATAAAGTCCCACAGAGGATTCAGTTGGGCTGTTCAAGGCAAGGTCCCTTTGCCTCCTCTCTGCCAGTCCCTGGCAGTTGCTGCAGAATCCCTTTCTCTGTTTACCTCTCACCACCTTTACAAGTAATCCTGCAGGGGGCGCTCAGAGGGCATGGGGGATGGAAGTTCTGGTTGGCAGACAAACTGAGCAATGAGTTGACCTTGCCACCATCAGTACAAGAATCAGCAGTGCCGGGCTGGAGTTCTGAAGTCCTCTAGATGTCTTTTAAAAACCACCACTAATTTTAGAATTGTGTCCTCACTCTTTAAGTATTTCTCTAACATTCTCTCATGTAATCCCTGCAATAACCCTAGAAGTAAGCATCATTATTCTTATTTGACAGATGAGAAAACTGAGGCAGCTAACCACGGTCATCTAGTTAGTAAATGATGGGATCATATCCTCCATATTTCCAACAAATGTTCATAACATTTTCTTTATGCACACTGATAATCTGTTCTCTCCTTTTGCCTGTGCATTTGCGTAATTAGAGGCTTGATGGCAGTGAGGATTTCAAGAGAAACTGGATCCAATACAAAGAAGGGTTTGGACATCTGTCTCCTACGGGCACCACAGAATTTTGGCTGGGGAATGAGAAGATTCATTTGATAAGCACACAGTCTGCCATCCCATATGTATTAAGAGTGGAGTTAGAGGACTGGACTGGCAGAATCGGGTATGTTTATAAGAGACTTCTTGTCTGGAATGTGCATTTTCCAACCATCAACAGACCAGTGGCAAAGATAACTTAACAAATGCAAAGAACACACCCAGCCATTTCCTCCACAAGTCAATTTGGTTCTTGGGCAGCTCGAAGAGATGGGTCCTATCCAGGCTGGATCTGAGTAATTTGGTAAAATCTACTTACCTTGGAACCATACAGAAATATTGCTGATATTTACCAAGCATTTAATATTTATCAGAAATAGAGCATGAAATTATAATTTAATCTAGTCCTGATAACTCTTTTACGAGGCAGGTAATATTGTTAATTCCAGATTAACTTTCCCAGAGTCACACTGCTGGTATATGGTAAAGGCTGGATTTGAACTAAGGTAGTTTGACTCTACAGATCATCTTCTTAAGACTATCCTGGTTGAAAGCCAATCCAGCCTCTTCAGATTTCCTGGCTGAAATTAAATCAGCTAGCTCCTTTGGTGAGATAGAGCCCCTCTATGCTCAGAGCTATCTGGGGACTTTGAGCATTGTAAACCTAATTAAAATTCAGAAAAATATCCAACCCTCTTTTTATGTCTATGAAATAATGAAATATGTTTTGTATCCAAATATGTATTTTTATTTATTTAATTTTCACGCAGAAAGTACTATAGTCAGTAGATTTGCTCCTGTGAGAATATCTCCAGTTTCGCAAGCACCAGAGATCAATGATTTTCTGGGACTCTCTGTTCATATACTAAGGCTCATACTTCCATATACTCCATAGAATTCTGGCCCTGAATATTTTTTTTTTCCCCCAGGGGAGAATTTCTCTGATTCCCCAGCTCATGTTTTGTGGGCCACATAGGGACCACTTCTTTCATGTGTTGCTCTAGGAAGCCAACCTTACTGTCACTATCAGAAAGAAAAATCCCTTTAGGACCTCACTCTTCAGGTTGAACAGCTAAAGGGGGTGTAGCTCCTTTGGTGCATTGATGGTCACTCACTGTCAGCTGATTACTGTGGTTTCTGATGACTGTGAACAATGCTAACCATTTAGAGAAAAGTGAAAATATAAAATAAATCAGATTCATCCACACATCTGGCTTTCATATTAGGATCATATCAGTAAAAAGCATTAAAATGGCTGAAGTTTTTAGTTTTCATTGAGATGCTGTGAAGGCTTCTAGACCCATCCTGGGTGGCGCTGATAAGCACTGAATCGGTTCATACAGCCATTGCCTCTTACCAAATTTGCAGACAAGTTCATTCAGTGAACACATTTGAGACTTAAGAAGCAAATGACTGTTCTATAGGAGAAGTACCTTCTGAGATCCCTATTGAGGCTCAAGATATGATATCTCTATTTCTTTATAGTACTG
This sequence comes from Lasiurus cinereus, assembly GCA_011751065.1. Classification (NCBI taxonomy): domain Eukaryota; kingdom Metazoa; phylum Chordata; class Mammalia; order Chiroptera; family Vespertilionidae; genus Lasiurus; species Lasiurus cinereus. The sequence goes on along the minus strand of JAAGEH010000293.1, from coordinate 32,815,090 downwards.
CAGACTATGCCATGTTCAGTGTGGGAAATGAAGCTGACAAATACCGCCTGAAGTATGCCTACTTCATCGGTGGAGATGCTGGAGATGCCTTTGATGGCTATGATTTTGGCGATGATCCTAGTGACAAGTTTTTCACATCCCACAATGGCATGCAGTTCAGTACCTGGGACAATGACAATGATAAGTTTGAAGGTAACTGTGCTGAACAGGATGGATCTGGCTGGTGGATGAACAAGTGTCATGCTGGCCATCTCAATGGAATTTATTACCAAGGTATGACTTTCTTCCTTACTTATATGATTTAGTGTGCAGTCTATATTTTAATAAAAGGTATAAATAGATTTAAGAATGAGAAATAATTAGTAATTATATTAGGGGAGCTTATATAGTTCTATTTTTAAACAATAAATTTATAATGTATTACAATACAAATAAGAAGTATTTCCAGTATAAAAATTGCATTTGCACAAAGAAGCTATGTAGTAACAAATACAGTTACACTACATTGGAAGCATGTCAAAGGTGAATGAGTGCCACATATACAGTGTCACAGTTCATATGACACTTCACTAAGAATAAACTATCTCAAGTCCATGTCCTGGTCTGAAGATGTCATAGGCTTTTCAACCAAACTTCCTGGTTCAGTAAAGTATTCAAAAACTGCTGGAGGTTCATCAGACTTGATGACTCCATGTTTGGTTTTTCAAGATAAACTATAATCCTCAAGAGGACCAAAACATAGGACTGAGTTAAAGGAGATACTAAACAATGAACTTTTCTGTTGACACAAAATACTTATATGAATGCTTTCCAAAATGTTGTTATATTTAACAGGATGGGTCTATCACACGTTTATAACACTGGCAAAAATAACACTGAAATAAAGGACAGATAAATAGATATTAACAAGAGCATCAATCTCCTTTCTTTCTCTCACTCATGCCAATTTAGTTCTTGATATTAAATCACAATGGAATAATACTGTGATTATACCTCAAATTGGTCCCTCAACAAGAAATCTACCTGCTGTAAAATAGCCAGTGGTTTGTCATTGTGTCTGAAAATACCACCATCAGAGCTGACATTTTAGGTTATGGTATCTCCTCCAAATTTGCATATGTATGATCTGGATGGACTAACATTACCATATATATGCTTGTTAACACATGAGCTTGAGACAGACATACCCAGTGAGCAGTAAGCCAGTGTCTGGAGGAATGGAGTAAAGAGCAGAAAATTATTTGAAAGGGTTGGGGTCCATGGAAACTTGAGAGAAGAGTCCAGTTTATGAGTATAGACACTTATTTTAGGGTGGGGGAAGGCAAGCTATAGTTTGCTCTCAGGCTAGGATAGTTATTAACACTAATTTTACTTACTGACTATTGTTACTACCCAACAGATATGTGTAGGGAAGCTCTACCAATGCAAAAAGATCCATTAAGATGAGCAATCTTACCTCCTCATGGCATTGTCCTAGCCAATAGATGGCTTAAAATTCTCTTTAAAATGATTTACATTTACCTTTGGTCTTAACAACATTTTGTAAAAATATATTTTTTATTTATTTCAGAGAGGAAGGGAGAGGAAGAGATAGAAACATCAATGATGAGAGAGAATCATTGATCACCTGCCTCCTGCACTCCCCACACCACTAGGGGCCAAGCTGGCAACCCGGGCATGTGCCTGACTGGGGAACTGTGACCTCCTGCTTCATAGGTCAACATTCAATCACTGAGCAACACCAGCCAGGCTTCACAACATTAAAACAACAACAACAACAACATCTAATTAATCTTTGTACCCACAAACCATATAATTAGAAGAAATTCTCAGGGAAGGTGTTTGATCCATATGACCCATGTTGATAGCCTGTGGTACACATTAGACTCAAATATTTCCTTAGGAAATTACATGAGAACTGGTATTTATGGAGAAGGTAAATCAATCAACTTAATCTCCACTTTTTAATGGAGATGTGAAATAACATTCCAGACTATTTTCTAAAGTCCCTCATATTTTCCAGGACAATTGTGTTTTCAGATAACTTGAGATCACCTGATCAGGAACTGTGATTCCTGCCATTCTAACCTCCTTGAATAAAGATGGTCCATAATAGCTGAGTCCAGGATGGCTAAGCTCAGGGAGAGACACCAACTGAGGAAACTGGGATTCTAGCCCTGTTAGTAGTGAATATATTTAAAGTATGAATGTGACCAGAAGAAAGAACAACACAGATGTAAGAAGTTGTTTAATAATCCATTTGTTATAATTATAAATTGAGATTTTACTGCTCTTTAGGGATATTTTCAGTTAGTTGATAACACTATACATTTGATGTGACAATGGCCATCATAAATGGCAGCTCTTTATAGACTCTCTGAGGTAAGGAAATCCAAGAGCAATGATATGTCCAATTTGTTTTAGGTGGCACTTACTCAAAGGCATCTACGCCGAATGGTTATGATAATGGCATTATTTGGGCCACTTGGAAATCTCGTTGGTATTCCATGAAGAAAACCACCATGAAGATAATTCCATTCAACAGACTCGCCATTGGAGAAGGGCAGCAGCACCACCTTGGGGGATCCAAACAGGTCAGACCAGAGCACCATGTTGAAATAGAAATTGAGTAAATCATTTTACTCTGTGAATGAATTTTTCATTTCTATTAACCCACAAAGTTTCAGAAACTGTTCTGAAAGTTCCTTCTCATTTTCTGTTACCATATTTATCAATTTTGTCTGATATTAAGGATATTTAGCCTTAAATGGAAATTATAACTTAGTTTGGATTGTATTCCCAAATTATGGCACTCTGCATTATTTAAAATTTATTTATTTCATGAGATAACATTTTAGCATATGTCCTAGGTAATATGAAATATTTGCCACATTTTGTTTTACATTTTAATGACCACATATTGTTTTATCTTGGTAATTTAAAAAAATTATGCCTTAAATATTTTAGTACATACTAATAAAATTAGTAAATTATATTAAAATTAGTAGTAAATTTAGCATTTTAACTGTCTAAATATTTTTCTAAATGTATCACCTCTAATTATTCATATTTAATTCTTTTTAAATGGAGACAATTATATCTTTTTAATATATTTTTTGTTTTGGTCATAGGCTGGAGACGTTTAAAAGACCATTTCAAAAGTGAATTTACTTTTTTAAAGAACTTTATCTGAACAGATAAATATAATATTTTTCATATGGGACAATGGACTTATAAAGCCATACTTCATTTTAAGAAAAAAAAAAAAAGAACCCATGTTGAAAACTCCACTAACTGTTTTATGCTGGTGATAATTTATCTACATGCCATTTCAATAAACATTTTGTTTCCTAAGACTAGATACATGGTGCCACTTATTTATTTCAATTTAGTAATCATGGTTGGGCAATCATCAGTCGTTGCTGAGTCCGCACTTTACACCAAGCCTTATAACTACCTCTTGGAGAGTTATGAAAAAAATGTAAGTCATGGCTTTTGCCTTTCAGGGACTATAAGATAAACATAGAAAAATACAGTAACTCAATGTGACAAAATTTGACATAAAAATATAAATCCAAATTATAATCACATAACTAAGTTTCAGAATCCCCAAAGAGCAGCTGGAAACAGCTATTTGGGAATTCTCCCACTAGAACCTTTGGTTCCAGATCTCTGTGACCAGATGTGGGCTTTCTGAAAAGACTTGAAATCAGAGCAGAGAGATTTAAGGAACAATCTAAATTAGGCTCTCACTGGTAAGCACTGAGATTCAGTGGATTGGAGCCATTACTTTATTCTGAATCTGGGGATATTGAGTTAGCAGCCAGAGATTGGGGAGAACCAGCTTTCTAAAAGGAGTAGTTAAGTCTACGTAAGATTGACCTCGCAAAATAATAGATTAATTCTAAGAGGAAAGGTTGTTCTGAAATCCTGAATTGTATTGTTGGGTTCTCTTCTTTTCCACAATTTCTTTCCTAATCCTCTTACTTCGTTGTTCTCATGAGTTCTGATTTTAAAATACCCTGTTGAAATAAAAACAGGAAAGAGAAAGCCAGGTACTTGTGGGGCTTTGGGAAATAGGAATGCTAATTCATTATTTGCAGCACTCATTAATTCATGTATCCATGAAACATTCATGCAGCTAACATTTATTGAATGCTATTGTTCTACTAGCCACTGTGCTGTGCATTGAGGATATAGTGTACCATAGTATTTTCCTCTCTTACAAACCTGCTCTATTCTATCTAGGTCTCAAGTTCCAAAAATAAATAAATAAATAAATAATCCTCCTGTCTTCCTTAGTCCTCCCTTTTCTGGTCATTAAGCCTGTTAATTCCACCTCCTAAATATTTATTATATTCATTTCCTTTTATACACACACACACACTGCCACATTTTAAATGGGATATACAACATCTCTTGCCAGGTTAGGGCATCACCTTCTTCCTATTCCCCACAGTGCCTCTAACCTTGCCTGCCCCGACCTTGTCATGCTTCGAACTACTTCTAAACTTAGAATGCATAGTCTACCCTGCAAATTCCTTAAAGTGAGAAATTCAATTATAGGCAGAAAAAGTTATATAAATAAGTTTTGATGCAAAAATATCATGCCAGTGAATTGCGCCAAGAAAAAATTATTTTTGAAAAAGAAAAGACCATTTATAAGATCAGAGAAATATGAATATAGCCATACACTTAACAGTGAGGCCGAAACCGGTTTGGTTCAGTGGATAGAGCATCGGCCTGCGGACTGAAGGGTCCCAGGTTTGATTCTGGTCAAGGGCATGTACCTTGGTTGTGGACATGGCCCCAGTGAGAGGTATGCAGGAGGCAGCTGGTCGATGTTTCTCTCTCATCGATGTTTCTAGCTCTCTGTCCCTCTCCTTTCCTCTCTGTGAAAAATCAATAAAATATATTTAAAAAAAACAACAGTGGGAAATTTAGAAATTATTTGCCAGTGGAAGAATGCACAAGCAAGTTAGTTCATTAGTACAATGGAATAGAAAACAATGATTACATAATATGCATTAAATCTCAGCATGAACATGGAAACCTTTACAAAATAATAAGTGAAAATTTTTTTAAATATATTTTATTGATTTTTCACAGAGAGGAAGGGAGAGGGATAGAGAGTTAGAAACATCAATGAGAGAGAGACATCGATCAGCCGCCTCCTGCATGCCTCCCACTGCAGATGTGCCCGCAACCAAGGTACATGCCCTTGACCGGAATCAAACCTGGGACCTTTCAATCTGGAGGCCGACACTATCCACTGACCCAAACCGGTTTTGGCAATGAGTGAAATTTTAAGGTAAAAAATAATTCTACAATGATGATATAGAAAGTGTATGTGCATATACATTTTAAACAAAACATAATTTTGACAACAATGCATTATTTGCACATATTTGTTCTCCCGCACCCAATGTATAATGTAAAATTTAATAAAAATACTTAATACAAAATAAATATAAATGAATCCAAACGTTTCTCTTCTCTCCCCCTCAATGGGGTCACTTGTCCAATACTCATTCTAAAATATCAGTTGTAACACTTTTCAAAAACACTTTGGAATCCCCTGTTTTTGTTGGTGTCCTGAGTACATATTTGGTTTGCATGTTGGGTAATCCACATTGACTGGTAAGGCAGTCCTTCTAACTTTCTCTTTATACACCCTATTTGGCTTGACTTGCTATAATGAGTACATGTTAATTTTATAGTTAGTTAAAAAACTCAATGAGGTAGAGAAAAATAGGTGAACTTCAGAATTTTACTTGTTTAGTTATTGCTAAACATTGAAGGGCTACAGTTTAAGAATTAAAACATGAGCTATACATCCAAATGTAAGTATATCACTTCTCCATAAATAAAATGGGAACTGAAATGATTATTTTGATAAATCAACTTTTAGAAATCGATTTTTAAGTGAAACAAAGAGTTTGGGGTCTCAGAGACATAAATTGTTTTTCTTCACAGCTCAAATTACAAATAACTCTTATTCAACCCTTCCTTTTACTTTCTTGACATAAAACAACAACAACAAAAACAACAACCCTCCAGTCACTGCTGAGTGCAAATAGGCAAGCTGAGTACAAAGCAATGTGTACAGTTATATACTTTGAAAAATCTACAGAAGGAAGCTTCCAAAAAGGAGGGGACTGGTACAGATGTATGGATACCATGGCTTTAGGTCATGAAGCTACACGGAAGAGTCCTTTAATCACCAGACAGGAATAATCATTCATTGGACAAATGTCAAGATTTTTAAATATACCTCTAAAGTGTCAGCTTTTTTTTCAATCCTCCTTCTGTTTATTGATTACAATATAAAAACACTGTTTCAGATCTGTGGGTGGGTTGAAAATGAGTGGGAAATGAACAAATATAAATATAGACAACATATTAGAGATCTTTACAAGATCTAAAATTCATATGCTCTGATTCTAACCAGTGTAAACTAGCCAAGGCATTTACAGTAGCTATCTTTGGTGTATTAAGATGATAAGAGTGAAAAACGAAGTGCACATTTAATCCCTAGGAAAATATAACTACCTAGGATGATTTCTTATTGGTTTGATGTAGCTCAAAAAATAAGGAGAGAAAAGAATTAATGATAATCAGATGAATTAAAGTAGATGGAAAGTAATGAGTTAGTGAGAAAGAGACCAAGAGTATAGGAAAGACTTTCATATAACTTTTTGCCCTCCCTCCCTCTCTCTCTCTCTTTGTATGTGTATGTGTGTGTGCCCATTCCTCAGACATAAATGTTGAGTTAGCCATATTCCTACTACACCATGCTCATTCATCTGTGTTCATTCTTGATCGATTTTTTTTCATTGAAACTTTCATTTCTACTCTTTCTATCTATAATAAACTATCATTCCAATAGATTTGACATGTGTCTCTTTATTTATATGCATTATTATAAATCATAGATTTTTCTTTTGAGCTATGTATTTTTTAAAAAAATTATATTTTATTGATTTCTTACAGAGAGGAAGGGAGAGGGATAGAGAGTTCGAAACATCGATGAGAGAGAGACATCGATCAGCTGCCTCCTGCACACCCTGTATAGGGGATGTGCCTGCAACCAGGATACATGCCCTTGACCGGAATCTAACCTGGAACCTTTCAGTCCACAGGCCGACGCTCTCTCCACTGAGCCAAACCGGTTTCGGCTGAGCTATGTATTTTTAAACTATGTAAATGGCATTGTACAATAAATCAGTGTTACCCAGAATGCTTGTCCTCAAATTCTTTGTTACTGGTCTATCTACACTAATAAAAGAGTAAGATGCAAATTGACCGTACCTTTGCGACGCCCACCAGCCAATCAGGAGTGAGTATGCAAATCAACCCAACAAAGATGGTGGGTTAATTTGCATATACAGGTGCAGAGCAGCTGCGGTCAGGGTGGAATGCTTGCATCGTTGCCATGGTGACATTGCAGGTGTTCTGCACCACCCCAGCTGCTCTGGGCCTCTGGGCACTGTGGCAAGGTAGAAAGGCAGCTCTGGGCCAGAACAAAAAAGCAGCTCCCACTGGAGCAAAGGCAGGTAAGGAAGGTTCATTCTTGTACAAATCTTCATGCATTAGGTCTCTAGTGTTAAGGTAAAAGAAATAATAGAAAATAACCATGTAGGAAGATTTTTCTTAAATTGTCTTTGGACCCAGTAATAACATTTGGACTTATATTTTGTATATAACTTTTAAATGTATTTTTCTAATAATTACCTATAATCTAACTAGAGGCCCAGTGCATAAAAATTTTTTTAATAGATTTGGGGAAATAGCATTTATAAGGTGGAGGTCTCTCAGCCCAGCCTGCCCCCTCTCACAGTCTGGGAGCCCTCAGGGGTGGGAGGCAACCTGGTGATCAGGGGAAGGCGATGCCCTATCACACCTCTGCTGCTGCCACTGCCTTCAGTGCAAGCCTCTGTTGTCCCTGGTTACCTGAGCCTCAGGCCAGCCCTGGGCAGCTGGGCAGCCACCATACAAGGCTTGCCTGTGCCTCAGGCTGACCCTGGGCCTCTTGGGGGGCTGAGGGGACTGGGAGACTCTGGATGCAGGTACCCTAGTGGGGATGAGGGGGCTGTGTGCCAAGATCATGTAGCTGTGGGAACCACCATCTCTGAGGGTGGAGGCAGTCAATTAGCATATTCCCTTCTTTTTGGCTGTGGGTGCCGCCATTTTGTGATGATATGAGGGTCAATTAGTATATTCCCTCTTTATTAGATAGGATAGTACTATGGTTGATTAGAAATTTAACAAAATTAGTCCTTTACCACAGATACTTTGAGAAGCACTGTTAAGGTCTTCATTATACTTTCTTTTGCACTCAACACTATCCACAATCTGAGTACTTTATAATTTATCTTGATTTCTTTTTAAACCAATGATTTTAAAGTGAATATCATTTGGTTCCTAAACTTGTAGCTCTTAAAATTTTATTTATAATTAATATCTAAATTTATTGCATTATGGTCAGAGAGCATAAACTGGATTATATTAATTCTTGACAGGGAAGCATTTCACAAATTATTTTGGGACAGAGAAATTATCAGAATTAATTGATCCCATAAAAGTGTATATAATCATAATCAGTTCTTAATAATTATCTACATAACATAAGATTTAAGATTTTTCTTCTAAGAAGGAAAATGAACAAAGATGGACAGATACTTATTGGCCTTGTAAACATGATCTTTGGCCAAATATTCTGTAGTCATAGTCAATTATGAACACTAAAAATATGTTTGAGCCCTAACCAGTTTGGCTGAGTGGATAGAGCTTTGGGCCTGTATACTCAAGAGTCCCAGGTTTGATTCTGGTCAAGGGCATGTACCTTGGTTGTAGGCACATCCCCAGTAGGGGGTGTTTAAGAGGCAGCTGATCGATGTTTCTCTCTCATCAATGTTTCTAACTCTCTCTCTCTCTCCCTTTCTATATAAAAAAATCAATAATATATATACATACATGTATATATACATATTTTAAATATATTTGATTGCCTGGCCAAGTTGTCCCAGTGGTTGAGTGTCAACCTATGAGCCAGGAGGTCAGGACACATGCCCAGGTTGGAGGCTCAATTTCCAGTATGGGCAATGCAGGAGGCAATCAATCAATGATTCTCTCTCATCAGTATTTCTATCCCTCTATCCTTTCTCCCCTTCTCTCAAAATCAGTGAAAACATTTTTTTTTAATAGATTTGATCATTGGCCTGTACAACACTCCTTCATATCAGATTTAAAAGCCTTTTGGGAAGGCTGGCTGGCACAATTTTAAGCTCTTACTCATCTCAGTTTCATTGGGAAATATTTGAGTGACAAAAGAATTCAGGATCATGGCATATAATCAAGTCTTCAATTGGATCAAAAGTGTGTTTCCCAAATGAAAATCCATTATCTGTGTCCTTCACTCTCATTTTCCAGTTCCTCATTTAGGTTTTCATCTACTGGTAACTTCAAAAACACAAGTGACCCAAGGTAAATGGGAACCCTCCCTAGATAACTTTGAATGTTGACTCTCCTGAAATAAACAGAGTAGGCAGATTGCATTCTGTGTTGAAAGGAGCCTCTTTTAAATCCTTGGGGAAAATAGTTAAAGGGTGATTTAAAAAAAAATACACATTAAAGAAACCTTAGACTAGAAATGTTTTTCTTCTGAATTTGTTCTCCTTTCTGCATTTGCTCTCCTTTTACATCAAAAAGCTATGGCATAGGTCAAATGAAATAGCATATGAAATTGCTCTAGACACAAAGAAATAAAACAACATGGAAGTGATTTTTGCTGTTAAGATAGACATTTCTATATGGGATTTGAATCCAATGTTGGTTAAGTTTGGAAATATAGTTTTAAAACATTAATATTTTTGGTGTTTTATTTCCATTTTGAAATAATTTTTTATCTACAGCAAAATGTTAAAGATGCTATAAAGAGTTTCCTATACTCACCACCTACTTTTTTCTAATTATTAATATCATACATCACCATGATTCTTTTGTTAAGACTTAAGAAACCAACTCTAATAATTACTATTTTCTAAGTCCCACACTTTACTCAGATTTCACCATTTTTTATACTAATGTCTTTTCTCTATTCCAGGATCTCATCCAGGATATGTTACATTTAGTTATCACATCTCCTTAGTTTTGGTAACAGTTTCTTAGTCTGACCTTTTTAGAGGAGTATATTCTACTGGTCGAGTAGTTTTTAAAATGCCCTCAATTTGTGTTTTTCTGCTATTACTTTCCATAACTTACTGAATTTAATCTAAGCAGAATTTTATCCAAATGCCTTCTGTAAGTTGCCTTGGTTTTACTATAAAACAGTGCATTAAAAATATGTTCCAGTAAGAATCACAGAGAATTAAATGATCTTGGTAATTAAATTATACTTTTCATATAATTCCTTGCTGTGGAAAGGCTAAGTACCTTATAAATGCTATTTCCCCATATCTCAATACATCACTATTAATTTAGTAGCAACTGATAGGCTTTGTTTTCTAATCTTTAATAGAAGAACCACATGAAACCAGCAGAGAAGTGTACCAAATTTAATACATTTAAGATGTATGGTGTTAGAATGAATCCAGACTGTAAATATTTTTTAAGCTAATTGCCTCAGTACCATTTATTATCTTTTCCTTCAGATAAGAAATTCTACTTTCATTATTTTTTTAAATTAAATCTTTATTATTCAGATTATTACATTTATTTCTCTTTTGTCCCCTCCATAGCTCCCCTCCACCCGGCTCCCAGCCCTCCCTCTACTCTTACCTCCCTCCCGTTGACCTCATCCATAGGTGTATGATTTTTGTCCAGTCTCTCCCTGTATACCCCTCACCCCTTTCCCCCTGAGAATTATCAGTCCACTCCCTTTCTGTGCTCCTGATTCTATTATATTCACCAGTTTATTCTGCTGATCAAATTTTTAATTCACTTAATTTTTAGATTCACTTGATACATATGTATTTGTTGTTCATAATTTTTTATTTTTTACCTTTTCTTCTTCCTCTTCTAAAAGAGTACCTTTCAGCATTTCATACAATACTGGTTTGAGTTGATGAACTCCTTTAGCTTTTTCTTATCTGTGAAGGTCTTTATCTGCCCTTCAATTCTGAATGATAGTTTGCTGTAGTTGGTTGTAGGTTCTTGCTATTCATCATATTGAATATTTCTTGCCACTCCCATCTGGCCTGCATCGTTTCTGTTGAGAAATCAGCTGACAGACGTATGGGTGCTCCCTTGTAGGTAATGAACTGTTTTTCTCTTGCTGCTTTTAATATTCTCTTTTTGTTTTTTGCTCTTGGTATTTTAATTATGATATGTCTTGGTGTAGTCCTCTTTGAATTTCTTTTATATGGGGTTCTGTGTGCTTCCTGGACTTGTAAGTCTATTTCTTTTACCAGATGTGGGAACTTTTTAGTCATTATTTCTTTAAATAGGTTTTCAGTATCTTACTCTCTCTCTTCCTCTGGCACCCCTACAATTCTGATGTTGGTACACTTGAAGCTGTCCCAGAGGTTCCTTACATTATCTTCACATTTTTGGATTCTTTTTTCTTCTTGCTTTTCCAGTTGAGTGTTTTCTGATTATTTATATTTCAAATTTTTGACTTGATTCTTGCCTTTCTCTAGTCTGCTGTTAGGACTCTGTATAATATTTTTTATTTCAGTCAGTGTATGTTTAATTTCTAGTTGGTTCTTTTTCATCTCCTCTTGGGTCTCGCTAACTTTATCCATCTTTTCTAGGATATTCTTGTAAAACCTTATAACTGTGGTTTTGAACTCTATATCCAGTCGTTTGTTTTCCTCCATTTCTTTTGTTTGTGATCTCTTCCTTTGTCTTGGCATTTTCACTATGCCAGGAGAACTTCTGTTTTGGATTCAGCCTTATGATAGAAGACTTTCAAAACTGCAAAAGCCTTTCTGTTGAGCTTGGGATGGGTGGAGTCTTAGGGCTTAACGGACCACCTTGCCTTCCAGTCCCCGCCCTCCACAGCCCCCGAGTTTCATGTGACTGGTTAATCCCTGAAATGGTCCCTGTGTGCGTGTGTGCTCTTGCCTCTAGACTGCTGCCTTTCCGGCTCCCCTGCCCTCCGGGACCATATGAATCTGGGTCCCCAGAGTTTCGCCTGAATCTGAGGTTTAGTGGAGTTAGAAGTGACGCAGTTGGGATGCTTTGTCTCCCGCCCTCTTGTGAAAGCCAGCGGAACAAATCAGCAGTCAGTCTTCTGTGTGCAGGTTATACGCTGGGGACTTCTTCCATATACATATTCACCTCCCAAGAAAGGCAATTCCTGCAGGCAGAGGAAAACATGAGGAAGTGAAGCCTGAAATTCCTACCCATGCCTGACAGGTTACCAGTTAAGCCACTGTAGACAAGTGTGACTCAGCTTCTCATGGCATCATTGTCCTACTGACCTTGGATGGGGCTCTCGGTCTCCCACTGAGCTCTGTAGCAGCCTCTGGAAATCCAAGAAAACCAAAGAAGGGCTGACATTGATCAGACAAAGAGCCTTCCTTATATCAAGCATTGAAGGAGAGCTCTGCCTTGAACCTGGGTTCTCATCCATTTGTAGCAAGATTCACATGCCTGTGGAGGCTGAGGCAGTGGGTCAGCTTCACAACTGTGGAACCCACCTATGCTTTTTTGCTCAAATGAGGACCCATACCTTTTTTTGGGGGGGGGGTGTAGATATAAAGAACAATAAAATATGTCAATTTCTCAGTCGGGTCAATTCTCAGACCTGTTTCAGTCCGGTCCCCATAGGCTATGCCGAGTGTCCCCACTGGTGCATGAATCCGTGCACTGGGACTCTAGGAAAGAAATAAAGTAATGTGTCCAGAAGCTCAGAACTGGGAAATGCTGTAGCTGGGATAATGAACCTAGAATGATTGGAGTTAGAGGCTGCTGTTGTACCCATTTTAGATAGAGAAAAATTATCTGTTCAGGGTAAGTTTTTAGAAGGCTTTTAGTCATTTTTTAAAAGTCAGATCATCCAACTAGAATTTCTACATAAAGTGAAATATCATTTGTCAAATCTCTGCTTCACAGTGGGCTACAGCTAGCATGCCTCCATATTCCTTCAACTACTCAAGTTCTGTATGCTCTCCTATGTTCCCCTCTGGATTTCCAAAGCCACCTTGTTCCAGGAATGTGGGTCTGCCCCTCTCTGTTGCTGCCTTTGCAACAGCTTATTGGAAGCAAACAAGCATGGGGGAATTGAGCAAGAACTTCTGGGACACCAACCTTGGAGAAGAAGCAAGAAATGTAGAATGCATGTTGACCGTTCAAACAGGATGGAGATAATGATTAATCGAATCTCCTGCAGGTTTAAATGAGATGGGAACTGGGAGTGAAGGCAATCTTCTTTTCTTGCAGCTGGAGTGCTGCTCCTCATGAGCCAACCCCCCCCTCAGAAATGATGTGTTCCATGTGGATTTTCTGCCTGGTCCTGAGCGTGGCTGGCACAGTTTGGGTATGGTGCCTTTATTTTCTCTTCTTGCCTTCCCTTTGGGCCAAACATCTCAAGAGTACAGGGTAATATGACTCTAAGAGGGAGACTTAGGGGGAACAAAGTGTATAAATTCACAGGGGAAGCTTTAACATTTGTAACTCAGGCTTACAAGATGTTTTTTAAAGCAAAGATATGTTTGCCAGCGTGGTTGCTACAAAGCCTTGAGATAGTTAATGCTAGTTAACATTACAAAACATTCATGTAAGTTTTTAAAATCTATTATTATTATTAATTTTTTCTATTTGTCCAAAATAAACAGAACAGTGGTTTAATATGTTTTTTCTGAAAAGTAATTTTTGTGTTTCTTTCAAGACGAATACAAAACAAATTAATTATTTTTGCAAATATATTACAAAGCAAAGCCAGAAGAGATTAATTAATAAGGCAATTTGGTTTTGGGAAGCAATTATACTCTTTTAAGATATTACTAAATACTGTAATAACGTCTAAAGTTTGACTCCAGAAACCTATAGAAAAGAAAAGAAAATTTATTCAACAAGGCTTTTGAAACACTTTAATCTTATAAAAACATGATAAATATAGGCTGTGAATTATTCCCATTTATTTCTTTTTCTTTTATCATTCATAAACCTGAATACCAGAGCAGAAAAAAAACTAAACAAGGTTTCTAACTTAATTTTCTCTCTTTTAGTAGAATAATAAGTAAACATTTTTGTGGGAAATAAAACTAACATCATATGCTATGATGATGTTTTGGATAATGTATAAATTTTACATTATTTCTCCCTGTTATTGGCATACATATTTAACTTCTACCTGCTTGCATTGTTGTACCATTTTATTCTGAAATATATTTGAATTTATAATTTTATTTCTTAGATAAAAAGATTGTACTTGTTACTTCAAATAAACTGTTCTTGATTGCTTGAAGTAGTATTACTATTATTGGGGTATTTTTTAATGACATGACAAATGTTAACTAATTATAAAAACAAATGAGGTTAAAATAGCAAAGTTCTTGCAATTTGGTGTATATAGTAAAAAATAACTAAAATCTTCATTGATTTGTTGAGATATAAAGTCTTATTGGAAGAATACTTGTATACTTATTTCATCTCATAGATCACAATAGAAAATTGTTTAAATCTGTGTTTCTATTATAAGATGTTCAAAAAAGTTGTCAGTCATGGACCATTGTTTTTACTTTCATTCTACTTTTCCTCATTTAAAACACAAAGAAACTATTACATGAGTGAGCAACCTAAAAACCATTTCTGAGTTTAGTTGAACTGGTTACATATGTGTCCTTGGAATATATTTGCTCAAATAATGGATCCATAAGGTCATAGTAGAAACTTAAAGGCGAGACAGGCATTAAGCCAAAATAGTGTAGGCTTTTTCCTACTGGAACAGAAATTATAGGAGGAAGAACCCTTTGAGTTTTCTAATTATCTATCTCCAAACATTAATGAAAATGAAAAGGTAAATTTTAACCAATTTTGTTGCTTCAAATAATTTCCCTTTTATAGTAGAGCTTTGAAAAGGACTACCATTTAATAAAATGCTTTAGTATCACACAGTTAAGAAGTTTGTACAACTTATCTCCTTTAATTCTCACAACTTCATAAAATGGGTATTAGGATTCTCATTAGAAAGATCAGAAATCTGAAGCTTGTAGAGGCCCTGATGCTGGCACTCCTAACCTCTGGGAATGCCCCTCTTCTTCTTGGGGTTAACAATATCTTTTCCTTATCTTCTCGCTGTTCCTTTCTTTTGTGTCTGTAAATGAATCCTTAAAGACTGCAGCTACCCATGAAGGTGAATTTTTAGCTGAAGGAGGAGGTGCCCGTGGCCCCAGACTTATGGAAAAACAGCAATCTTCCTGCAAAGAGACAGACTGGCCCTTCTGCGCTGATGAAGACTGGGTGAGCTGTGGCCATGGGGAAAGGGAGACTCCTTCCTTGTGTTAGAAACATATACAGGCTGACTGACCCATTAGGTCACAGAAAACTTTTCCAATGGAAGTAATCTAATAGTTTATTACATGTCAAATGAAAAAAGACAAATGAAAAGGAGCCTATCCCTGAGAGCACAATTTAAATTACCTCCCATGCTCTGGTCATTAGTGGGTTAGTTGTCTATTCAGATAGATATTAGAAATTTGAATATTATGGCCTGGGGATTTCATAGGGCCTAATTTATGATTGGGGTGCCCCTCATTTCAGAATTTCTCTATAATCTTTGCCTAGCCCTCCTAAATTACTTTTAAATTAAAGGATGATCTGAAGAGATTGAGGAGGGGAGTAATAGGAGCTGCATGGAAACCTTCAAAATTGACCTGAATCCAAGTAATAGGCCCTTAATGTAATGTTTTTCTCTTCATTTTCAGAACCAAAAATGCCCTTCCGGGTGCAGGATACAAGGGTTGATTGATGAAGTCAATCAAGATTTTACAAACAGAATAAATAAGCTCAAAAATGCATTCTTTGATTATCAGAAGAACAATAAGGACTCTAGTTTACTCACCAGGAATATAATGGAACTTGTGAGAGGGGATTTTGCCAGCTCTAACCGTAAGTATTATGTATTTAGTGCTTTGATTTTATAACACAAAACAAAACAACAACATCAAAAATTCTAAATATGAAAAAAAATTCTAAATATGGTGTCTCCTTATAGCAACTGAGATTTCATTCCAAAATATTTCATGTAGAAACAGATACCCTTAAGATATAGCTGAATTTTTAAGGAGAAGCTTGTAATTTTGTTATTGTTATAATGTCAAAAAGAGTTGTTTAATGTAAGTCATTAAATTTTGGATTTAAGACTAGAATTTAAGTGCTTTCTTTTCAAAGATTCATACTGAAAATAAGTGGGGCCCAACTTGCTGAGTAGACATATTTATTTCTCTCTTACAGAGGAGGAAGCAGAGAGGTCAAGGAACTTGCTTAAATACCCAAAGCTGTATGTGATGGAGTTGGGAGTTCCACCCATAGATTATTAAGCAGATTATGCAGTGGTGGTGTTTATTTTTAATTAAAATTATATAGCCATGTTTTAGCTTTCTTACAGAACAAGCTAGACCACACTAGGACCAGGAAGCATTGGGTTTGCTCTGGGTCTGGGCAGCAAGTTTAGTGAAACCCCAGGTCCAAGCTTTGCTTGACTCTTTATAGCTTTAGGAGACACTGGATTGATTTAAAGTCAATGGTGCAACATAATTGGCAAGAGAGTGATCCTGTTGAACTAAAACAACAGGCACAAAAAAAAAAGTTTAGGAAAAATTTCAAGTCCATAGATAGGAAGAAAACCCTAGCAAAATCCAGAAACACAGCTTCCAGTACATCATGTCCGGCTTTCCAAAAAAAAAAAAAAAAATTTGCAAAGCACATTAAAGAGGCAGAGCAAGCATCAAAACTAGACATGACTGGGGTGTTGGAATTATTAGACTGGCAATATAAATAAAATATGATGAATATGCTAAGGATTCTAATGAATAAAGTAGACAGCATGCCCATGCAAGAGCATGGGCAATGTAAGCGGAGAAATGGAAATCCTAAGAAAGAACTAAAAAGCAGTGCTAGAAATAAAAACAACAGACTGAGTGAAGAATGCCTGTGATGGGCTCATTAGGAGACTGGGCATGGCTAAGAGGATATATCAATAGAATCCTCAAAAACCTATATATTCATTAGAATGCACTACACCAAGAGTGAACCCTAAGATAAAATAATGGCCTTTGGGTGATTATGATATATCAATGAAGACTCATACATGGTTAAAAAAAAAAGTCGTTACGATGAGTGATGTTGATAATGAGAGGCACTATGCACGTTTGGGGGCAGTGGGTATAAAGGAAATCTCTATACCTTCTTCTTGGAAACTGAAAACTGCTCTAAAAATGAACAATTGATAACTATACATACAAAAGTAAATAAAAATAGAAAGTTGTGTGTGTGGGGGGGGGGAAGAAAATCTAGGAACATGTTCAAGACCTATGAGTAAGGATATGATAAAATAATTGGAATGTGATCAAACCAATTATTTTATCTCCTAATTATCTTTAAAATTTCAAAGAGATTTTATTCTGCAGTTATTTGGAATTCTAATTGCTGGTAGGGTACCTTAACTGACATCCATAAATGACTACAGGACATAACATTGCCCAAAAATCAAACACCTAATAGATTTGCAACTTACAAATTAAATACTCAGAGAACGAACTATTATCAAAGTAACATGGGGAATATTTCTAAGTAAATTTCCTTCTTTATTTCAAACAATTCATTCAGTAGCTGCTTCAATATCCATATTTTCTATTTCAGACAATGATAATACATACAACCAAGTGTCAGAAGATCTGAGAAGCAGACTTGAGACCCTGAATCGCAAAGTCACAGAACATGTACAGCATATTCAACTTCTGCAAAAAAATGTCAAGGCTCAGCTGGTAGATATGAAGCGACTGGAGGTAAGAAAATGTGTGGCTCTGTCACCAGATTTCCTTATTTTGAATAGTAGGAAAATGATAGGCAATAGTCATTCACTGAATGCCTACTATGAGCAATATTCTATATCCCTTATCTAACTATAAAGTATTACTCCCCTTTTCTACAGTTGGAAAAAAATAAACTCAGTGATATTAAGTAAAATTTCCCAGGGCACACAGATAGTAAAATTCAAAATCAAATATTCAGTCCCTGCTTATTTTATTCAAATTCCTGATACCGCCAAGCTTCCAAGTCCTCAGCCTCCCTGAAGATCACTTCCTCAGTCTTTCCTTTCACAGGAAATAGCAACTTGCTCTTGATCTTTCCTAAGATAAATAAAATAGTTCCTATTGCTTCTTTTGGCTAGCCTAACACACACAGCATCTCTTCTACTGAGGATACTACATAAATGGAGAATAAAGTATGGGTTGGTAAGTCTCCAATTCAAAAAAATGAAAACCATTTCCAAGAAATTAACTACTAAGAACTCAATAACATATTTTATTTATTTAGATCTACCTTTCGTTCCTTATCATTCTCTTCCTTTCTCTAGGTGGACATTGATATTAAGATCCGATCTTGTCAAGGATCATGCAGCAGGGCTGTAACACGTGCGATAGATCTACAGGACTATGAGGATCAGCAGAAGCAAGTTGAACATCTCATTGCCAAAGACCTACTTCCACCTAAATATAGACAACGCTTACCACTGTTAAAGATGAGCCCATCTTTAGATTTGGTTCCCAGAGAGTCCAAGAGCCAGCTTCAGGCAGCCCCTCCAGAGTTTAAGGCACTCATGGAAATGCGGCAGATGCAAATGGCGTTAGAGAGATCTGGGACAGAGAAGAATCTCCGAGGAGACTCTGCCTCTCGTGGAGCAGGATCAGCACCTGAAAACCCTAGGAAACCTGTACCTGGTAGTAGTGGGAATCCGAAACCTGGGAGCTCTGGAACTGGTGGTGCTGGTACTTGGAACCATGGAAGTTTTGGGCCTGAAAGACCAGATAGCAGCACAGGGCATGGAAACATCAGGCCTGCCAACCCAGACTGGGGCACATTTTTAGAATCTCCAGAAAGTATAAGTTCAGGTTCAAAGAAAGAGTACCACCATACAGGTGAACTGGTCACCTCTGAAGGAGGTAAAGAGCTTCTGATTGGTAAAGAGAAGGCTACCTCTGGTGGCCTAATCTCCAGGCACAGTTCATGCTCTAAAATCATTACTAAGACTACTATAGGTCCTGATGGCCGCAAAGAAGTGACGAAAGAGGTGGTCACCTCTGAGGATGGTTCTGACTGTGGGGACGCAACTGATTTAGATTCGACTAGGGGTAGTCTAGACGAATTCCGTCGTAGATTCCCTGATGAAGCTGCTTTCTTTGACATTGACTCAACTGGGAAAACATTCCCAGGTTTGTTGTCACCTGGGTTCAAAGAGTTTGAGACCCACTCTAGGGGCTCAGCATCTGATATTTTCAGAGACTTAGAGGAAACCAGCTCTCACCACGTCAGCGGAACTCATACCACCAAGAAAGGCCGAGCTAGAGCTCGCACTGCCAGAGGTATCCGCACTTCTCTAGACTAAATTATTCTTGCAATGTGCTCCCATAGTACCTTGCACTTCTTTCCTAGCCCTCTTTCATGCTTTATTAAAATTACCCCTTTTTGTTTGTTTTCATGCTAAACTGTAAATTCCACAGGGGCAGGGACTTTGTCTATCATGCTCATCTCTGTATCCCAAATGCCTAACAGTGCAGAAGGTCACCATTCAATAAATACATGTTAAATGAATTCCTCTGAAACTCGATTTTGAGTTTGTTTAAGCAAATTATTTTACCATTTAAAATATGTGTTGCTGGAATTTTTACCCAATTTATTGACCATATTGTTTGGAGTGGCTCTCAGTTGAAATTGAGATTAGGTTAAAAACAAGGTATATTAGTGCTAAATGTTGCTTATATATCTTTGCTGGTTACTTGCTATTAAACATACGTGCAAGTAAAAGTTCAAATACATTGAGGAAATCCCCTTTGCAATTTGTAGGTATAAGTGCCTCTCATTTGCTTATGATTCATTCCAGTGTAAAAGCATGTTTTCTCCATAAAGGGAAAGAATGAAAGAGAAGAAAGGAAGAAAGAAAAAAAGACAGGAGGAAGGGAGGGAAGGAGGGAGGGAGAGAGGGAGGGAGAGAGGGAGGAAGGAAGGAAGGAAGGAAGGAAGGAAGGAAGGAAGGAAGGAAGGGAGAGAGGGAGGAAGGGAGAGAGGGAGGAAGAAAGGAAAGAAGAAAGGGAAAGGAAGGGAAGGGAAGGGAAGGGAAGGGAAGGGAAGGGAAGGGAAGGGAAGAGAAAGGAAGCCAGTGTCAACCTTCATTTAATCTGGGCCATTCCTATCTTTGTAAAGTTAAATGAGAGTAACTTCTTCCAACCAGCTTAATTTTTCTTTTAGACTGTGATGATGTCCTCCAAACACATCCTTCAGGTGCCCAAAGTGGCCTTTTCAATATCGAGCTACCGGGATCCAGTAAGATTTTTTCAGTTTATTGCGATCAAGAGACCAGTTTGGGAGGATGGCTTTTGATCCAGCAAAGAATGGATGGATCACTGAATTTTAACCGGACGTGGCAAGACTACAAGAGAGGTTTCGGCAGCGTGAATGACAAGGGGGAAGGAGAATTCTGGCTAGGCAATGAATACCTCCACTTGCTAACCCTGAGGGGCTCTGTGCTTCGGGTTGAATTAGAGGACTGGGTGGGGAACCTAGCTTATGCAGAATATCACTTGAGGATAGGCTCGGAGGCAGAAGGCTATGCCCTGCAGGTCTCCTCCTATAAGGGCACGGTGGGCAATGCTCTGATTGAGGGTTCCCTGGAGGAAGGCACAGAGTACACTTCTCACAATGGCATGCAGTTCAGCACCTTTGACAGGGATGCAGACCAGTGGGAAGAGAACTGTGCAGAAGTCTATGGAGGAGGCTGGTGGTACAACAACTGCCAGGCAGCCAATCTCAATGGCATCTATTACCCTGGGGGCTTCTATGACCCCAGGAACAACAGTCCTTATGAGATTGAGAATGGAGTGGTTTGGGTCCCCTTCAGAGGATCAGATTATTCCCTCCGGGCTGTCCGCATGAAAATCAGGCCCCTGGTGACCCAATAAGCGGAAAGAGTGGAAGTGAGAGCACTCCGTTTTGTTTAGCGAAGTGGAGGGAAAATAAGGAAGATGAAGGAGTCAAGATTCCTTACAACCTAAAACATTCCCCGGTGCTATTTTATTATTCTTTGTACTGTAGCTAAATGTAACTGAGTCATATTAGTGCTTCAAAAAATAAAGTTATGTGATTTTTGTAAATCTTTCAACTAGCTCTGTGAGTTTTAAAATTTCTGCAAGGTTACACACCAAAGGACATTCAGTACATCAAAAAGAGGGACTCAGATAAAAGCTCCACTCCACAATGTGTTGTTTGGAGAGCTTCTCTTCCCACACCAAAGTCATAGACTATTGCAAAGTAAAGAAAGTTATTTCATTCAGGCCATTTGAATGACTTTAAACTTAAATATTTTTAACTTGCAAAGCACTCAATTAACAATGCCTGGCTTTTGTAGAGGAATTAACTAGGTGCTTTTATCTTTTCTATTAGTAAGCAAATCCATGCAGGCAGGAGAGCCATTCTTTCCTAATAGAAATAGATATCTCTTCATTAAGGTTTCAGTGAAGACCACAATATACACTTATTTTTTTCCCCTTAAAGTCTAATCAATTTCTTTAAAAAAATACCTGGAAAATGCATTTAAATTTTTAAAAAAATATTTATAAGTCTTCCCAAAAGAGATGGCATTTACAATTAACAATTTCCACAGCATTCATCTCACTTTATTTTCCACTGATTATAAAGTATAGTCTGTGATACACTAGTTGTTATTAAAGTAAAACAATTTGTTTGAAAGCATCTCACTAAATATGATGTATACTTTACATAAATTCAACGTATTTACATTGACCGATATTTTATTTTGATCTAAGTTGCTTCTTTGATCTTAGTGGCCTCAGCTCCTGCTCCCAATTTTTAACTCATATTTTCTTTTAGTGAGAACTACTTGCCATTTATTCTTGAAAATATATTAAAATATCCCAAACGCATTGGGATTCCTGTACATTGCTCTCAATTTCATAGTTTCTATCACAGTGTAACTGAATCCTTTCTCCTTGTGAGAAAAGGAGGGAAGAAAGAAGAGAGAGAGGGAGGGAAGGAGACAGGGAGAGTAGGAAAGAGGGAGGAATGAAGGGAAGGAGGGAGGGAAGGAAGGTGGCTAGGGCTATGCATCAGAGCGTGGGGAGCAGAGGCAATGTGAGCATAAGAACTTGCATGTGAGTTACATATGAAGCCCCAGTATTTTTGCATTTCCTCATGTGAAATTAAAAATCCTTACTACAGCTGAGGCCGGTTTGGCTCAGTGGATGGAGCATCCGCCTGCAGACTGAGGGGTCCCAGGTTTGATTCCGGTCGGGGGCGCGTGCCTTCCTTGCAGGCACATCCCTAGTGGGGTTTGTGCAGGAGGCAGCTGGTTGATGTTTCTCTCTCATCGATGTTTCTGATTCTCTGTCTCTCTCCCTTCCTCTCTGTAAAAAAAATAAATAAAATATATATTTTTTAAAATCCTTGCTACAAGTAAGTGATACACCTCCAAATCTTCGATTACTTGGATAAGAATTTCTTCAGAATTAAAAGAAGCTTCATTTATTTCAGACAATGAAGTTGCCTGTTATCCGTATGCCCACATGTTGACACACATATGGAGCAGGAAGAATTTTATTTTCCAGAGTATCACACTATTAGGGACAGAATCATGTCCTAAAATGAAAGTGACTATGAATGTGAAGGTCTATGCATTTCTCACTTATTTTGAAGGCTTTGTGTTTATTAGCAAAGAATAGGTAACTTCTTTAAATTTAATAAACAATAGCCAATATTAATACAATCATGAAATTAGAGATACAATTTGGTTGTGAGAAGAATATCTCTTCCATTTTACCTTATCTTTAACCTATTGCCCTATTTCTTTTGTTCCTGAAATTAAATATCAATTCAACTTCTCTTATTCACATTCATAAAGAAACTCACTTTAACTTGATTTTCACTTGGTTACCATTCTCTTGAAATTCTTCTCCTTAAAGTCAACAATAATGTTGTAGTACTAAATTTAAGATCCTACATTCAAGCCTCTTCCTGCCCGACCTCCTCGAAATATCTGCTTGTATGGTCCCCATCCTTCTCTTCAACCTGTAATTTCTCTTGTTTATGGTATACCACTCTCACTGGTGTCCTTCTTCAGTCTTTTTAACTGGCCAATTTTTTCTTAGATGACTCCTTAAATGGAGAAGTTTCTCATTACAATAATATTAAGACTCATTTTTAACAATTGGCAGTAGATTTCACCCATGTGGCTTAAATAAAACAAAAACTTATTTCCTGTTCACAAAAATATCTACAGAAATAGGTCCCCATAGTGTCTTTAGGAAGCCATTATCCTAATAAAGGGCTTCCATCCTCAAGTTTACCTCATGATCCAAACATCATGCCCTGTGGACATCTGGAAGAAAGAGGAAAGGCAGAAGAGAAAACTAGTGTCTTCTCTCTTTGAAGGAACTTTCCTGGATGCTCCGTACAGTACTTCCACTTAAATGTCAGTCACATGGACACACCTCGCCACTGGAGAGGCTGGGACACCTTACAGTTACTCTAGATACAGGCCTTCCTAAGTCAGGTTAGGATTCTGTTTTTAAGGAGGACACAGAAAATACATGTGGAGTAGACAATTAGCAGGTTAGCCAGACCATCTTTTCTCACCCTGCATATATATCTTCTCTTTGGTTGATTTGACAATCACCACAATTTTAATGGGTTGGTGATAGCCAAATCTAAAACTTCAGCTCTGTAATTCAGATCCATGATTTAAACTAACACTGAATACATCAAGTTAGATATTTCTTATTAATTTGTCTAAGATGGAACCAATTACCTTTTCATCAAAACCTGTTGCAACTTTATTTCTTATTCTAGTCAGGGGCATCATTGACCCTCTAGTTTCCTAATTTAGAAAATTTGGGCTCCTCAGCTTCTTTATTAAAATTCTTATATTCAATCTATTCCCAAACCATCTTCTAATCTAGAATTGCCATTACTACAGCACTTTCGTGGTCTGATGTTTATCTTGTGTTAATCTTTTCTCATTTAGGCTGCTTATAGTCGCTTAACTTCCTGCTTTACCACCCTTGTTTTTTGTTCATTCATTCTCAACAAAGATACCTTTCAAAAATAAACCCAAACATGCCTCTCTCCTGTTTAATGCCTTATTATAAGGTTGAATTAAAACAAAACAAAATGAAACTGGATAACCAATGGGTCCAGGCTGCCTGTCACTACTTCAGCCAATTAATGAGTCAGGGTTGAATCTCATATGAGTGTTTATTGCAATAATGCCAGCAGTATGGGAGAGCAGCAGGTCTATCCAGAAAAGTCTGCTCTGCCTCCCCCCAATAAACCACTGCTTATATTTGCTATAAGAAAAAGATGGGGAAGTAGGCAAAAGGAATAAGTATGGGTTCAAAAATGAATATAGTTTATATAGGCAATGGGGGTTTGGCATTTGCAAAGGGGTGGAGCCCCTTTCCATGATAATAGGAAGCTCCCAGATGAGGAGGATAGGCCATATTTGTAGGTCCCTGGTACAACTTCCAGCCAGGTTAGTATGTGAACATGATTGACATTCTTATAATTAATAGCTAGACTCCAATATCCTATTTCTGTCTCTAAAAAAAAGAACAAACACAACAAAACAGACACAGATACAGAGAGCAAAATAGTGGTTGCCAGAAGAGAGGGGTTGGGATGATGAATAAAAGGATGAAGTGGAATAAGAAGTACACACTTCCAGTTACAGAATAAATAAGTCATGGAGATATAATGCACAGAGTAGAGAAACTAGTCAATAATATCTTACTATGTTTTGTGACAGGTGGTTACATTCACATTATCTATATATATAAAAAGCCAGTGACCTGAATGCCATAACAACCAGAATGACCAGTCATTATGATGCCCACTGTGGCCAATGAACCAGCCGAATCTGCAGGTAGGGTCCGTCGCCTAACCTCCAATTGCCAGCAGCCCTACCCCAGTCAGCCTGGCCCTTATTGGCCCAATCAGGGTGGGCTGGCCAACCAACCTCCCACTGTCTCCTTCTCCCAACAGGCCTGGCCCCAATTCACCCCCAATTGAGGCTGGATTGGCCAGACCCTACCTGTGCACTGGGCCTCTAGTGAAGTATATAAATGTATAATTACTATGTTGTAAACTAAACAAATACAATTTGCATATCAACTGTGATAAAAAAACAACAACACCAACTTAACTCTTTTACAAATTGGTCTGTTTTAACTTCTACAGTCATTCACTATATACTTCAGTCATTGACTTTCTCACTGGTATTGCAATACCAGATTCTTTAATGATTCTGTGCCTTTCCCCATACTACTTAGAAACCTCCCATTCATCCCTTAAAATACAGCTCAATAATATTCCTTCTGTGAAACCTTCCTTAATGCCTATTACAGAACACAGAACCAGGAACTACTCACTAGTTGTTTATATCTCAAAAATTACAGTCACTCCCAAACTCTAACGTGTTTGTTATTATGAGTTGTGAATTTAATTAAGCATTTATGTAATGTTCCCTGTTATACATGAGAATGTCACATATTTCAAGGTTATGCAGATAAGTTTTAAAAATTTCTTTAAATATTTTTTTTATTTTACATTTAAAGATTAACCTAGAATTTATTTTCATGTGTCAGGAAAGTCCACTTTTGTGTTGTTGGGGATGGATACCAATGATGCTAGGGTCATTTATTAAAGGGTTCTTTGCCAGTGGAATTGAAATTCAATTTTGTTGAATAAAACTTTCCTTGGATCCATCTGTAGACTCTCTCATGTGCTTATAGCATCTTGCTCATCTTTAAAGAATAGCCTTTGGATGAAATGCTTTCCCTCTTACTCTCCACTTTTCCTCTCTCTCTTTTTTTCAGTCTTAGAACAGTTTGCCTTTCATTTTCTACTTTTTTTGTTTGTTCTATGGTTACTTAGACCAGCCTTTAATTTCTAATTAATTATTTTTTTAGGGGTTTAGGGCAAGTCGTCTTTCTTTCTTTCTTTCTTTCTTTCTTTCTTTCTTCCTTCCTTTCTTTCTTTCTTTCTTTCTTTCTTTCTTTCTTTCTTTCTTTCTTTCTTTCTTTATTTCTTTCTAAGTAACCCTGACCTCATTTGAAATTGGTGAGTCATCTTTTAATTATTAATTTCCAAGTATTTCATAAACTATTTCATTTAACCGATTATTTAATTCTAATTGTTTTAGAATTCTAAGGTAGTCTCTGTGACACAAACATGATTAATTTTTGTAAATATTCCATAGGCAAAAAAGAATGCATATTTTTTACATTTATAGGTTACAAGATGTTATATTACCAAGCTTATTGATGGTATTATTTAAACATCCTCTCTATTTACTTATTTTATGTAATTGACCTATCATGTTTTGAAATATGTACATGCATCAATGAGAGAGAATCATTGATTGGCTTTCTCCTGCACACCCCCTACTGGGGATTGAGCCATAACCCAGGTATATGCCCTGACTGGAAATAGAACAGTGACCTTCTGGTTTGTAGTTTCACACTCAACCATGAGCCACACCAGCCAGGCAATAATAGATTAATTTTTAAACACAATTTTATTTTAAATTTACTTTTAATTTAATTTTTATTTTCCTTTCTTTAACCCTTACATATTGTTTCTTCATTTCCAAATGTTTTTTCTCACTTCATATTTCTTATAAATGATTAATAAAAATTTTAAAACTCACTTATATTTTACATTTACTTAAACATGAAAATGTTCTATATAGCATTGAATGTTAATTATTTTTCCCAGTGGTATTTCTGATAGAATTATACTCTGTATGGGTTCCTTGTATAATCAACAATATCATACGTTTTCAATTTAGTAAGCCGACATGAGGTGCAGTTAGTGAATCAGAACAAGACCTATCCAGCCAAGTTCACTAATCTCCAGTCATGTCTAGAAAAGTCTGAAGGAAAATGGTGCCATACTAATGTAAGTACATGCAGCTTACAAAATCATAAAATAAGTATTAGTTATATTTGAATGAAGTAATACAACATTTACAATTTGCTGAAACAACTTGAGAAGAAGCAACATTTAAATTTTGGTAGCCATGAATATTATGCAAGCTGCTTGCAGGTAATGAAATTTACACAGAAACAATTTTGGCAAGTCATATTTTATTTATTTATGCATTTTAACCTACATCCTATTTTTAATTGAATCTCAAGTACTTTATAAAGCTCCTTTATGGATAAAAACCTTTAATTAATAGGGGAAGGGTGTTTAAGGGCCTTAAACCTGGGAGTAGTATGATAAGGGATTTGCACCTGGGGAAGAGATTCAATTAATTCTTATACAAGACCTAGACATTATGCTTCCATTTCCAGTTGTAAAAGCAATACTTCGAAACCACAGAGGCAAGAAAATGCAAGGTTTGAGCTGATTAAACAGTAGTCAGCTATTCAAGAGTGCTCTTCCTGTTCATCATCTCATGGGGGATGGTGGCTACCTGTTGATTGCAACTAAGCACTCTACAAAATATTTGCTAGAAAATATTTGCTTTGACTCTATCTACAATAGGTCAGGGACCTCAAGGTTGCACACCTACATAAACTATTGCAAAACTGCATTGAAATTCTATCCTTTTGAGAGATAAAGCAAATGTAGTAAACAATCGGTAAAGCTAGGTGAAGGACATCAAGGTACTCATTAAACCATTCCTGTTATTTCTCTGTAAGACTGAAACTTTTTAAAATAAAAAGTTATTGAAGAACTATAATTCAGTCAGTAAACAAAATGAAAAACATATTGCTTACTGGTCACATATTGGTTGGCAAAAGAAGAGAAAGGGCATAGTGGTTAATATTGGTGCCAGTTAACACTTTTTGCATAAGCATATGACTATCCCAGTCTAATCACTTAGGAAATAAAATATTTAATAAACAGAGGGTAATATCATGTTACTGATTGCTATCTTATATACAAAAAGAATGGTTAAGAATTCATATAAAAATGATTATGCCAATATAAAGTTGAGGAAAGAATGTAAAAGATAATTCTTAAAAGATAACAAAAAAATATGAATTGACAATGACTACTCCCACACTATGGTATGAGTAGTATAATATATTTTATTACATCATTAAAACTAAAAGTAGCCAAAACCGGTTTGGCTCAGTGGATAGAGTGTCGGCTTGCGGACTGAAGGGTCCCGGGTTCGATTCCGGTCAAGGGCATGTACTTGGTTGTGAGCACGTCCCCAGTGGAGACATGCAGGAGGCGGCTGATCTATGTCTCTCTCATCGATGTTTCTGACTCTCTATCCCTTATCCTTCCTCTCTGTAAAAAATCAATGAAATATATTAAAAAAACAAAAACAAAAACAAACTAAAAGTATGTCACAAACTATAAAGGATATCTGTGCTTGGGAATGTCCTCTGCATTCAGGAATCAAGGAAAACAGCTCACCAATGTAATAAAGGAGTTGCCCCACATGGGGCAGAAGTGTTGAGTGATCATTAAATATATTGAAATCTCTTACTTGCACTAGTAATTAAAATATGAAAATTAAAGCAATTGTCAAATTTTAATCATAACATTTAGCATTAGTGAGGAAGGAAAAAATAAAAAACAAATTCTGAGAGCCAAAAATAAATTGATACTATTTTTCTGGAGAGTTATTTGAATGCCCAAAGCCATTACTTCCTTCAGGAATTCTGCTTCCAGAAGGAAATAGACAATAATATTTATTATATATTATACATGTGTGTGAGTGCGTGTGTGTGCGTGTGTATGTGTGTGTGTGTGTAAAGGTCAAAGTAGAAAGATGCTAATTTCAGTATTCTCTTTATTAGAAAAAGTTCAAAAAAATCTAAATGTCAAATAATAAAGATTTTTTTAAAATTAGAGTGCATTCACATAATGGAATATTATATGGTCATTAAAAGCATATTATATAAAATAATAATATAGGAAATATGAAATAACATGGAAAATTTTCCATGATACAATGTGCTAAATTCAGGTACTAATACACTAGTATGTACAGGAAAACAAGAAAAACATAAGCCAAAATATTAGCTGGTTCTCTATTAGTGTTGAAACTATAAGCATATGTCTCCCAGTCTAATCACTTAGGAAATTAAAATACTTGAATAAACAGAGGGTTACTGATGGATGGTTCTATTTTTTCTATATTTCCCAAATTTTTGCAAATAATATGTACTGCTTTCATTATCTAAAATGATATTTATGTTGTTAAAATAAACAGAAATAATTACATCTGATAGGGTTAGCCATAATTATGCACCAACACACTGCAACTTGGTGTGAGTTGAGTTCCAGGAATCTCAAGAGGGACCATTAAATTCCTTGCCTCAATGGACAGAGGGATGGAATTCAGGCAAAAATTTCAGCTCTATGTAAAAATGGTAGGTAGCATCAATACTTTAAAAAATCTAATAGTCCAACCTAGAGAATCATCTGAGGCTGATGGGCACCAGAGTAGAAATAGTGGTTCCAGCATTTGGAGACTGTGTGGTTAAACGCCAGTCAAATCTTCAACATAGGCAGTGGTCACCGGTGAAGTCACAGTAATTTCAAAGATAACCACTTGCTCTAAATACTGCCTTGTAGCCACCAAAAAAAGTGCTAGATAAGAAAAACAGGAGTCTCAGGTACTAGTAAATGCAAATGTAGCCTGGATCAGTTGTTCAAAATTCAGCCAGTGACCAGAAGCTCTTGGAGACATTAATAAAAAAATACAGACTCTTAGATTCTTCCCATGTAAAGACTGATGTAATAAACCAGGTCGACATAAGGAAAGTTGTACTTTAAGTAAGCTATGCAGGTTTTGACCATCAGCGTACATAATATTTGGTATTAATGCTTAAACAGAAATGCTAGTTGACTAGGGTCACATTGCGTCACTCAACACTTCTGCCCCATGTGGGGCAACTCCTTTATTACATTGGTGAGCTGTTTTCCTCGATTCCTGAATGCAGAGGACATTCCCACACACAGATATACTTTATAGTTTGTGACATACTTTTAGTTTGTTTTTGTTTTTTTAATATATTTTATTGATTTTTTACAGAGAGGAAGGGAGAGGGATAGAGAGTCAGAAACATCGATGAGCGAGACATAGATCAGCCGCCTCCTGCATGTCTCCACTGGGGACGTGCTCACAACCAAGTACATGCCCTTGACCGGAATCAAACCCGGGACCCTTCAGTCCGCAAGCCAACACTCTATCCACTGAGCCAAACCGGTTTCAGCTACTTTTAGTTTTAATGATGTAATAAAATATATTATACTACTCATACCATAGTGTGGGAGTAGTCATTGTCAATTCATATTTTTTTGTTATCTTCAAAAAAGTCATGAGTTCACCTTTTTAGATACTGTTATATATTCTAAGTAGGGGACACTCCCTTTCTATTATATTCAAAATTGTGATGCTTGAAAGGGCAATTATCACATATGTGGCATTTCTTAGCAAATAACATCTTAAGGCTTACTTCTTTCTAGAGATCTCGATAATACATATTACCCAAAAGTGGTCTCTGTGCTCCTACAGCTTGTATGTTAACTGAGAATTGACCATTAGATTACTTACTTTAAAATTTGTGGCTTAGCTGGTTTGGTTCAGTGGATAAAACATTGGCCTATGGACTGAAGGGTCTCAGTTCAATTCCAGTCGAGGGCAGATGCCTGGATTGTGGGCTCAAGCCCCAGCAGAGGCGTGCAGGAGGCAGCAGATCAATGATTCTCATCATTTATGTTTCTAACTCTCTCTCTCTCCATCCCTTCCTCTCTGAAATCAATAAAAATATGTTTAAAAATTTTGTGACTTCACTTTAAGTTCTAGGCATTCTTTAGATCCCCTGTGAGTGCATTGGGGGTGAACAAAGGTCTGAGGAACACTGCCCTTTTATTGGGCTCCTTCCATCTGCCATCCAGGATTCAGTAGGCTTTTGCTACAGTCTGCCCTCATACAACAAGTCTACTTTCAAATTATTTTGCATATTGAATTTCTGTCTGCACCTTTATTGGAAAATGGGTTATGTATATTTTAATAAGAGTTACAAAAGATTTTTATAAAATCCAAATTTATGAAAATCAGCCTTTCTGAGAGACGGATGATTCTGGAACCACAGATGAGATGAGCAAGAGCTCATTACCAGTAAAGAAGGAAGGTATGTGCCACAGATAAATTGCATTTAAAGTGAGGCTTGAAAACAATGAAAAGCAATTTGCCAGAGGATTGTGGGGAAAGACACTGTTATCAATGAGGGAATCATATAAAAGAGCCTTACCTTTCCTAGAATGGTGAAAAATTCACTATGACAAGAAAGTAGAAGTGTAGGGAACTGGGTGGGGTGGGGGTTGAGGGCAGTGCTGGAACTATTTTCACCCCTAGCTATGTGGTATTTGGACTTAAAATTTAGATAACAAGGAAATAACACCAAGCAGGAAAGTAAATTTGTCAGAATTTTTTATTATTAAGACAATATATGTGGTAGCAGAGTAATAGACAATTATAGCTAGGGGTAGAGCAGAACTATGTCAGGGAAGCCAGGTAAAAGTTGAAGTTGGATATGGTGAGGAATTAAGAGAGTGACCACATTTTCATGATTTAACAACCTGTGCTGAGATGTAAAGGTCAAGAGGATGAACTTCAGGACCATATGTTTCCATGAAAATCAATAGCAGTTATGCTAAGCTAAGGAAAGGAGAACCTACGGTTATAAGGTTGCCAAGTACAGTTGGAGTGAAGTGATGGGAGAATTCAAGAAAAAAAAAAAGTTGAGTTGATACATTCATTTCTTGGGGAGACATAGAAAAACCAAAAATCCACTTCTACTTTAGTTCTGGTATAGCTATGTAAAAAACAAAAACCAAATTGAGGCCAGTAAGCCTAATTTCCCCTAATTAGGGACAATAATCAACTGCTGCTTCCTACCTTGCTATTTAACAGTCCCCTCCCCCTCCACCCTCACACACACACACACAAAAAGCCAAATGGTGAAGGCTTGATCCTAATTGTCCTCTTGGAAACCCTGATCTAAAAGTCCAGTTAGCTGACAGAGTAGTGGTTTTCCATGGGGCAGAGTGAGATTCTGAATCTTCAAATGTTCAGTGCCGGTTTATGAGCCATCTGAGGTTGTGAATGCTTCTTTTCTCCTAAAAGTTCAAAGCCTAAATCATTGGCCAGGTGGGTTACAAAATAAGAAAACAGTACTTTATTGCAACAGGGACTAGTTTAATTGATAATTTTTTGAAAGTTTTCTGTGGCAGACCTTACATAAATAGTTTACCAAATGGACTTTTAAACATAAGCTTTTAGGTTGCCTCATAGTTTTTCTACAACAAGGATAGAAAATTCCTTTTTCTCACTTGAAACTTTCATGATCAACTGGAATTGAAATTCTGAACACCCACTACCCACAATTGTCCTTTTAGTTGCCTCTTGGTGAGCAATATAAATGAAGAGTACAAAAAAAAAAAATAGTGTCCTAGTTTTAATTTCATGTATCCCAAATACTTTTTTCCAAAAATCACACTCACAGCTTTTTGACAGTTTTAAAGGCATATAATGTATGAAATAACATTTCAATGACATAATATACAAAAATGTTGTTACACACGAAAGAATAAAAATTTTTGTTTTGGGAACTATTGCTGTGGGAAAAAGGGTCTGATCTTCATAGACATCTTCTTCATTGAATACCAGGATCCCTTCCAGTTCATCCAGACTACTCCATCATCTGTGCCATGTTTTGCCATGTCCCAGCTGTAATGTCCACCCCAGTAGTATCTGCCATTTGGATTGGCTGCATGACATCTATTATACCACCATCCACCACCGTCTTCTTTAGAGCACTGTTTTGTGGGGTCTGCATTTACCCTGGAAACAAATGTATTTGGCGTTATTACAACGACAGAGTTGTCCAGTTAATTCTATCCAAAGCACCCACAAAGAATGCTGTGCCCTTTCCTTTAGTTCTATAAATAAAGTCACACTAATACACCAAAGATCTTCTCTGCCCTGTAGCAAAAAAAAAAAAAAAAAAAGAGAGAGAGAGAGAGAACTGGGCCTCTGTGATGTTGTAAGCTGCCCAACAGCAGAGAGGTGTGGACAAGGAACCCAGAAGGCTGGTCAATCTTGAAGCTCTGAAAAGTCAGAGCCAACCATCCACTGTTTATTTGAAACAATGGTAGCTAAAGCAACTTCCACCTTTTAGTTTTATGTAAATTCTTGATAATTTGCTATTATTGGAATTGCCTGCCATAGTCTTAATAAAAGGGATAGCAAGGCCAGAGCGGGGAGAAGTCCTTCCCCTTGAGTTGGGGTTCTGCCTGGCCCTCAATATTTCCAAATTAATTCTTTCTTGTCTAGGCTCTTTCATTTGCATGTGGCCTCCTCCAGAGCCTGAACCCTGAACCTGAACCCTGAACTACGCTGGTAGTGAAAGGATTTCACTACAAACTGGTACCTGAACAGGGATGTGGGGACACTCGCACTATGACAAATTCATCTGTATTTGTTACTTTATACTGAAATGAGAGATTTCAGGTCCCTTAATATTAGAGAACTCTGAAGAACAAAATGGGTGTTTCAATATACACATTCAAATATAGAGATAATAGAGGCCCAATGCATGAAGATTTGTGAAGAATGGGCCTTCTCCCCCTGACTGCTGGCACCGCCTTCGCTCTGGCCTGGAACCCAGAGGCCTGGAGTGGCTGGGGCGGTGCCAAATACCTGCATCGTCACCATGGCAACTATGCAAGCATCCTGCTCTGCCCTTGGCAGCTAGGTGCCTTTTTATGCAAATTAATCCACCATCTTTGTTAGGTTAATTTGCATACTCACTCCTGATTGGCTGGTGGGCATCACAAAGGTATGGTCAATTTGCCTCTTTCTCTTTTATTAGTGTAGATAGAACTATATTTAAACACTCAATACTCAGAAGGCATGTGTGTTCTAATTCCAATTCTATCTTTCATAGTTGTGTGACTTGGGATAAATTACTTAATCTCTCTAAACTTCATTTGTCAAATGAGAATCATACCGATAACTGTATCAGGATGATACATAAAGAGCTTACTTCAGCCCTGACAGGTTTGGCTCAGTGGATAAAGCATCAGCCTGTGGACTGAAGGATCCCAGGTTTGATTCCCGTCAAGGGCATATAACTTGGTTGTGGGCACATCCCTAGTAGGGGGTGTGCAGGAGGCAGCTGATCATTGTTTCTCTCTCATTGATGCTTCTAACTCTCTGTCCCTCCCCCTTCCTCTCTGTAAAAAAATCAATAAAATATATTTTTTAAAAAGAGCTTACTTCAGTGGCTGATACATGTGGTAACCATCTAAGCAATGAGAGTTATTAACATTAGCTATCATTAATCATCCCAAGTGAAAATATCAGTGGTGGCTTTTATAGCAGGAGGGAAGAACACATACCAGCCATCATTGTCTCTGTCATACGTGCTGAAGAACATGCTGTTGTGAATGGTCATGGTTTTGTTTTCTCCCACCAGTTGAGAAGCTCCTTCCATGAGGGCATTTCCAGCTGTTCCCTTATATTTGTCCACTGAGATTTGGTACTTTCCAGCTTCATTCTGTATTGTGAATCCTCCATAGCGTGCCTTTACCTTACCTCCTTTCCAGTCCTCCATTTCAATCAGAAGTTCTGTGGGACCCATGTTGGTAAGCTGGCTAATTTTATCATTGCCAAGCCAATACTCACCTAAAGGAAAAATAAAATATAAACTCATAAAAAATACAACCTTTAGAAACTAAAACTGCCTCTTTTCCCTTATCTTTCATATTCTTTTAATAAGTTCTTCTTAATCTCCTGAAATGCCTAAACACAGATTCCCAACACTACGTTATTATAAATGGAAGAAAAAACATTGTAAGTAGAATGGTATTATTTTGTACTCTCAGTTTTTTACCTGGTAGGCCACAATATTTTTTCCCTTCATCATTTGTTGCAATATTACCAAATCCTTGTTTATATGGATTCCATTTTCTGCCAAAGTCAACACTACCATCTTGACGATTCTGAATTACTGTCCACCCTTTGGGGCAAAGAAAAAAAGAAAGAAAAAGCAACACATATTAAACAGTAATAAATAATGCCACTTTGAGAGAAATGTCTGAATTCTTTGTATCCCCACTTATATTAGTGCTCCAAGATATATATAATAAGGAAATAAATATAAGAAAACTCTTAAAATCTTTAAAAACTACAAGTGCTTTATATTACTCCAAATTGTGAATCATAGATATTTTGTAACTTTTAAAATATGAGATTGACTTCCAAATCAAATGGCCTAGTGTTGCTTATGTTAAAGCTAGGTTTTATTTGTTAGTATTTTGTCATATCAAAATAATTACAGAATAATAGATCAACAACTATCCAATATTTACCTCCACCTTCAGTGTTCATGTCACAGTATACTCGATATGGTTTGATAGAAGTGTGAGGCTGAATGAGATACAGTTCAGATGTTTCACCTCCATTCCTGACAATTTCCTCACATTCTGCAACCATAAAGAAACATTATATTCAGGGAACTACAACATATTTACTTGGTCTTTAGTCACTAACTTTATAATTACAGAGGTTCCTGAGAAATGTTTTAATTTAGACTTCTGAGACTATATTATAGAAATTGAATTTTCATTTTACTGAAAATCAAACTCAGTTTTGAATTGTATCTTCTAAGGAGATGAAAAAGCCCTTCTCCACCTTTTGTGTCCTGGGGTATCTGCCAGACATAAACTGCCAGAACACATGGGAGGAAGAAACTCTGCATCTATTCACTGTTCTGCCATCTTGCCAAGCAAGGGTGCATACATGTAGAGCTAGTACCATCACACGCTACATCCAGCTCATCAAAAGCTTTCAAATACTTTAGGCTATATCAGACCACAGCATACTAGGGATGTGCTGTATTGTCATCAGGATCTGCGGGGCAAATACAGTGGGCTTTTACCAGTTTCCTTATTTTTAGAGAGTGTGAGTTCTTCTGGAATGCTCCAGAAATATGCTTATTAATCAGTTACCTTTGCCAGAGACCACAGGAATATTGCAACTGACGGTGCAGGGGACGCGGCAGTATTCCATCTGAGTTGACACATCAGATTCTAATTTTTGTATTTTGGCTCTCAAGTTTTCCAGGATGGAACGGAGTACACGAAGGTTAGTTGGGATATTACTATTCAAGGACTCGTCTATAAATATTCGGCGTGTTTCCAGCTCTGAGGTATACTCATGTATTACATTTTCATTTTCTGGAGAAATGAAATTGTGTAGGAATGATTCACATTTTCTCCTGAGAAACTAAAAGTATTCAGGCATACAATTGTGAGTTGGGTTTTCTGAGAATAAATGAATGGACATTGAGTTGCCATCAGGCAATCATGATGTGTAGTTGTACTTAGGGAAAATTAACAAATATTCTAGCTACTGTCCTAGTAACTTAGCTTAGCTGTAAGCTAAAAATATGCTTAAAAATAAATACAATACATGGTTTATTCCTTTGGTGAAGGAAAAAAAAGGAGAAAGTAGCATTTAGACCTTCAGACAGCAAATGATAAATAAATAAATGCTAAATTTTTATTCTGTGAATATTGTCTTCTGAGTCACAAGTTTCTTATGGCTAAAAATGAAGACTCACAGAAAAATTTTTCATAGAAAGTCATCCTTGCGGATACCACATTGGGAATGTAAATAGTGCTTGTCTGACAAGCTGCACATGAAGGTGACTATGTGAGAACCTCAGGGTAGTCAGACCCATACTGTGTATGCTGTTTAGGCTAATCCAGAAATGTTAATCTTCTCACAACCGTGCATTCCCGTGGCAATCTAACAGTCCCAAACGTTTAATAGAATTGAACAGAAAACACAAGAATATCTACCTTTTAATTGCTTCTGCCTCTTTTCCCACACGTCTTTGAGCAAAGTCACATAGTGAAAGGTGGTCGAAGAGGTCTGGGATACAGCCTCCACATTATTATTTAACTCATTTACTTGGTCTCTCACTGTTCTGTCTTGTCTTACCAAAGTGTCTTGCAACTGACATCCTGTAGGACACAACACTCCCTGCAAACAGAGAAAATATCAGGCATTATATGAAGCATTTGAGTTACAGATGTTGGTGAAAATAGCACATAGTGAAAATGCAATGATATCATTAGCCAGTACAAAAACCTGTCATTTGATTTTCTTAACATAAGGCCAAAAATTCAAGAGTCATCATCATATTTTGATGAGGATTAAAATAGTCCTTACCACAGAATAAATGTAAATATAAATGTAATATAACTAAAAATTTTCTCACCCAAACAAATGAAATGGGCAAAATTCAAAGTTAAAGGCAACACCCATGTGTCCTCATTTGTAATCTTGGGTCCAGACCCACACTCGACCCCCCCTCCGCCCCCCCCCACCACAAAAAAAAAAAAACTAGAAAGAAATTCTCAACCAAAGGCTCAGTTTGTTTATGTTTTATATTTATCTCCAAAATAAACAAAGTAACTACACTGGCGACAAGGATCAATGAAGCATTAGGAAGCTATGATGAACATGGAGGCTGTCTCTGCAGGAAAGCTCAGGGCACTTACCAGATCTGGGTCAGCATGAACACAGCCCCCAGCATCAGGGGCTTTTCTTTCCACTTGCTTTTGGCTGGTAGCCACTTTGGCTGGACGAGCACGATACCCACTTCCACTGATGGGAGGTTGGACAGGTCTCAGGCTGGGAGCCTCTTCTCTCTTCTTGTCACGGGGTCGGTGACCACGGGCGCCCATATCGCTCTGCAGAGAAACAGGCCGAAATAAAATGTAGAGTGTTATAGAAGATTTGGGATGTAACTATTCCAACATCCTCAGGTTATAATTTAGGACCTAAATTTTAAGTTATCACACACTGATGACTTGCTTAAGGTCCATCAGCTGCAATAGTTGGTAAATAAATCAATAGATTGCTTAGATCCCTTCAGTAACAGCAGAAAAAAAAAAACACCTGCAAAAAAGCTGTTGTATTTCAGATAGTTTTTAAAAAGAGGCTCTAAAATAAAGCTGCATCATATTATGAATAGTGATTATCTTAGATCCATGATATCTATACGTGGGAAGACACAACATATTGAGAAATCTATATTTTCAGGAAGAATAAATATTCCCATTCTAATGAAATTTCTTACATGATTTCTTTATCAAACAACATGACTTTTTTCATAT
Source organism: Lasiurus cinereus (assembly GCA_011751065.1). NCBI lineage: Eukaryota > Metazoa > Chordata > Mammalia > Chiroptera > Vespertilionidae > Lasiurus > Lasiurus cinereus. The sequence continues at coordinate 32,776,687 of JAAGEH010000293.1, read as the reverse complement.
TTAAAATAATTCTCAAGTTATGTGCATTGTGATTAAAATTATTTGTTAACTTAAAAAACTTACACTAAAACATAATGAAGTAGAAAATATGCATTGCAATATAGAAAGGGTTGACCTGAATTAATTATATTATCATATGCTCTTTGCCAGTTATTGTACCCTTTCAGGCTTAATTACAAATGAGCAAAAGATTTTAAACAGAGACTAAGCTTTTTATTTTGTGACCCTGGAAGTCATTCACTGACTCTATTTGGGATTTTACTGTAATTTACTCATTAAGTTATAATATTTAACATTTAGTTGGAGAGTTCTAGGTTTCAATCCAGACAGGTTGGTTCCTGATTCCCCTGCTTAATTGCTGGACTTACACTATAATAACTGTTATGTGTGATGGCAATAAAAATAATAATGTGTGAAGGTATGGGGAAATATTCATATTGGGTTTTGAATATGTGGTCTCTGTCAGAGCTGGTCTATTCTAACAGGAATTTTATAAAATGTAATTCACTTATATATTACAAATTAATTTATAACAAAAGGAAAAATATTTTCTTTTTATTTCAGAATGCTATTAGAGAAGTAGTATCGATAATCTAGCGTTTTAGAGAAAAAGAAATAAAAAATATTTTTAAAATTTATATGGGTATTTAGGTTTATGAAGATCACTTATTGAGATAACTAACAGTAGAAAATCCATTTTGGAAACCTGAACTAGTAAACTATCTCCGTAGGGATCAGTTTGTGAGCAAGAATGTCAAAATGCTTAACCAAGTACTTTACAAATTCTTGACATTTTTCTTACATAATGCAATTAACCAGATAAGAATATTTTTGTATGTATAGTTTGATAATTAGATCATTTAGATGCCCTTCCAATTCAACAAATAATTCAAAATTAATCATGTCATTTAAACATTATTGTGTACTTTCTAGTGTGATGATGCTGTTATAGATGAGAAATTTGATCCATTTTGATATTAAAATTAAAATTATTTAAGTATTCATTTGCCTAAATGCATTTCTGTATTTTTTATATCTTCAAACCCACAGGAATAAGTCAGCAAAGATAGTACTTGAGGAAAAACCTGTTCTATAAATCAAACTGGGAAGCTGATATACAAATGAATAAGTTAATCTGAATTATACCTTGCATAATCATTAATAATAGCAATAAATGCTACCTATTATTTAAATTTTTAATTTGAAAAAAACCCACAATATTTCATTTTCTATCACTGCACTTGATGTATTATTCTACTTTTAGATTTGGTTTGTAATTTGCAAATTTCATAAATAGCCAGCAATTTCAGGAGTTATAGAACCTATCTACCTTAGCTTCCCTAAATAGAACCTATTTACCATAGCTTTTTACTTTTAAAATACTACTCTTTTGTTATTTTGTAGTCTGCAAAATTTTCAGATTTTTGTTCTCAAAATTTAGTAATGTGTTGCTAGAACTAAACAAAATTTATAGTACTTGTGATAACAAGTGAGAAAAACACATCTTACCTTAGGTGTGTCATCTTCATCCTGGGAAAATGAAAGTGATAAGCCAGAAAACAAGAAATTATTATTTATTTTTTATATAAGAAATACTATGTAACATTCTTTAAATAAAATGGGACCCTGAGATTGATAGTTCCATTTCATAATTAAAATAGATGTTAATTTCATTCAAATAAATATTCAATATGATTATGATTGGTATTTTACATTAATAATATTAGTCATAATATAATAATAAATGTTAAAAATTCACCCCATTGTCATAGTCACTGGAACCTTGGGACTGAACTACAAGAGCACATAATAGTAGCAGTAATAGATGTTTCATGATTTAAAATTTTTGGAAGTTCCAAGAAACAGTCCTTTGCTTATGAACTTAACTGAGAGCTCCTCAATCCTATATATACCTGAATCCTCTGTTGGGTATGACTTTAGAAATGGTTACCTTCCTAAGTTAATATTTAATTTTTTTGCACACTTGTTGGCTGAACCATTTTACTACTTAAGCAACATCTTCCCAGCAAGACTTATTTACTCGTCATTCAACTATTTTCTGTTGACCAAATTTAGAAATACCAAAGTTCCTCAATTCATTTAATTGGACAATATGATGGGAAATTAGGACATTCCTAAAAGACATGTGTATCACATTTCCTGTAAATTAATGTGTGAGGAAAAAATATTTTTAATCCAAGCACAACTAGATCATTGTGAGCTCACTAAAGGTATAGCATAAATGTTTATGTTTTAAAGAAATCATGTAATTCAGTTTTAAAAGAATAATATTATATCACCATGTGTTTATTAATAGACATTATCAGAACAAAAAAATTACAATTCATATATTATTATGGTCTGAAAGACAAACATCAAAAAGAAATGTCTTGCCTGATCAACATGGCTCAGTAATTGAGCATCGATTTATGAACAAGGAGGTCATGGTTCAATTCCAGTCAGGGCACATACCAGGATTTTAGCCTGGGTTGGGATGCAAAAGTGAAGTAACTGATTAATGTTCCTCTCTCTCTCTAAAAATCAATAAAAACATGCCCTTAGGTGAGAATTAAATTTTTAAAAAATGTCTTGTTTTCTTTTTTTGCTCTGGCCACATTTCATATTTTGTCCTTCCTTAATATAAGTTAAAAATATTCAACAAATTCTAAATATTATTAAAATAAAATAGTAAAGTACAGATACCTAGATCAAAATCATTATTACAGTGACTAGATAAATATTTGACATTTTAGTTATATCATATTATATATATTTTTTAATTTTATATTACATTGTATTTACAAAAACAATGTTATTTTAACACTAGTGAAGCCTTCATGCATCTATTTGGAATAGATGCAGAAACACTAACTGTGGCCCATTTTTTTTTTCATTATTTCCTATAAGCCACCACATCCATCTCTCTCATCTTATTTGTTTGTTGCAATTAAGATTCACAACTTCTGTAAGAAACAAAAGGGAAACCAAAATCAACAACACATATCCCAGCAAGTACACTGCTTTGTAGCATTTTCTGGATGTTTTGTACAGAATGTGAAACATTCTTACTAAAATTTTTAAGTGATTTTATTAAAAAGCCTAGAGGCCCATTGCACGAAGATTCGTGCAATAGGCCTACCTTCCCCTGGCTGCCGGCACCAGTTTTCCTCCAGCACCCAGGACTTGGGCCACAGCGGAACCAAACCTTCAGCCTTCAGGTTTGGCTCTGGCCTCAGTGGAGCCTTCAGTCTTCAGTCTTCAGTGTTCACTCCTATGTATGCAAATTAACCCAACATTTTGTTGGGTTAATTTGAATACTCACTCCTGATTGGCTGGTGGGTGTCACGAGGTACAGTCAATTTGCATCTTTCTCTTCTAGATAGTAGGTTTGAGACAGGAGAGTAGGTTTAAACAATGTTTTTGTTTGTTTGTTTTTTGTTTTTGTTTTTTAAATATATTTTATTGATTTTTTACAGAGAGGAAGGAAGGGGGATAGAGAGCTAGAAACATTGATGAAAGAGAAACATCGATCAGCCACCTCCCACTGGGGATGTGCCTGCCAACCAAGGCACATACCCCCAACCGGAATTGAACCTGGGACCCTTCAGTCCACAGGCTGATGCTCTATCCACTGAGCCAAACCAGTTTCGGCTTAACCATGTTTTGAAGCCCACTAAAATGAGATAATGGTATGAGACCCACTAAATTTCTTTTTCTTCTTGGTAGCCTAGCTTGCTTTCCCAAATTCATTTGACTCAGATTTTTAGAAACAAAGTATTATGTTTAAATTAAACAAAATAATTTATTGGATTTTTATATTTGTGTCCCATTTGTTATTTGTACTTTAACACTAGTTTAGTTTTAACTCCTTTGCATTCCCACTTTTTTCTACTCTGACTGTCCTTGCCATTACCAGTAGGAAGGTGGGAAGGAAGGGGATACATTGATGAGCCAAACAGACATTCAATAAAAAAATTGCACAATGGATGAGTGCATTAAGCTTCATTGAAACATGCTTCAGAGACCAAGGGCTGATCATCACTTATCTGATTTAATTCTTGGAACCATTAAGGTTCATACCGATGATGAAATTGAGGCTAGGAGAAGTTAAGTAAACTATCCAAGGCAAACAGGTAGTAAGTACTAGAACCAGGACTCGACCCAGGTCTGTCTGTCCCTCCTGTCCATGCTCTGTGCCCATTACACCATATTGCCCAACAAATACAAACATTATAAAGAATTTACTGGTATCTTTTGGCTTTGGTTGTTGTTGCTTTGGCTAGCTCATTGTCTTGGGACTACAGTGTCTCATACTGGCACACACATTCTTAGCCTTTATTTCTACTTACATTTTCACTTTTCATATAAAGGTGTGAGTGTGGATATTCCTGTCTGTATGAGAGGCATGCCTGATGCGGTGATAATAACTATGAGTTTCTTGCATTCTAGTCCTTGCTAGATATTGTTTTCCGGTAGTTATAGACAGCTATACTAACACACTAAACTTCCTAATATTAAAAGTACATTACATTACCATGTTTTCAAAGATAAGGAACATATTTGCAGAGATTTTGCTTAACTAAAATACCTAATTTCTTTCAAATGTTGATGCCATTGGTGGAGGAGCAAGGGAGTACTATTTGTTCAGTTATGATTTCAGGTCAAGAGTGCAGTGTTCTTCATATTCGCTGATACTATTACATAAGTCAAGGGCAGTAAATCAGTGACAGAAAACATCATTTGTCCTGCCCAGTAGCTCTCTGGCACAAAGGGGAGATTTGTGGGCACTGATTGTCAATGCACTTGCTCTTGATAGTTTTACAATTCATGCCAGGCCCAGTTTATAGAGCACAAGGCAATTTGTGTTCATCATGTACAGCGCCAACTTTGTTGCCAGGTAGTGTGCTAGAGGCCAAAATACTTTGGTGACCAGGAGAGACTTGTACTCTATTATTCTCATAAAGTTTTATGTTTACATGGAGAAGGGCACCAAACTTTTGGCACCCTAAATCTGCATTTTTGGATAGTGATTTTAAGATGGTTATTAAAGAAAAAGAGACTCATACAAAACAAACAAACAAAAAACTTTTAACCCTCCCTCTTTCCTTCCCAACAGATTCAGATGGAAAGTCCTGCTCCATTAAGGAAATCTTAGCTTTTTCATATTTGCCTAAGTTGAATTAAGTATAGTAGGAAGGCACCAATCAGGGATTGGCAGCTAGATCAGCCTTGTCCCACTGAAGCAAAAACTTGCTTGACATGTGTGTCTACTCTTCCTCAATTACGTGTACATTCTCCATATCTATTTTTGAAACCTAAAATCACATTTCCCTTTTTTCTTTGTCCAAAATGACATATACAGCCAATTTTGATTCACTGTCTTTAGGAATTTTTTTCTTTTTTTTTAAATAAATCTTTATTGTTCAGATTATTACAATTGTTCCTCTTCACCCCTTTCCATCTCTCCCCTCCACCTGGCTCCTACACCACCCTCTGCCCTTATCTCCCCCTTCCCATTGTCCTTATCCATAGGTATATGGTTTTTGTCCAGTCTCTCCCTGCACTCCCCCTCACCTTTTTCCCCCGGAAAATTATCACTCCACTCCCTTTCTATGCCCCTAATTCTATTATATTCACCAGTTTATTCTGATCATCAGATTTTTCAACTCACTTGATTTTTAGATTCACTTGTTGATAGATATGCATTTGTTGTTCATAATTTTTACCTTTACCATTTTCTTCTTCTTCTTCTTAAAGAATACCTTTCAGCATTTTATATAATACTGGTTTGGTGTTGATGAACTCCTTTAGTTTTTTCTTATCTGTGAAGCTCTTTATCTGACCTTCAATTCTGAATGATAGCTTTGCTGGGTAGAGTATTCTTGGTGGTAGGTACTTGCTATTCATCATGTTGAATATTTCTTGCTACTCCCGACTGGCCTGCACAGTTTCTGTTGAGAAATCAGCTGATAGTCATATGGGTGCTCCCTTGTAGGTAATTAACTGTTTTTCTCTTGCTGCTTTTAATATTCTCTTTTTGTTTTTTCTTTTGGCATTTTAATTATGATGTGTCTTGGTGTGGTCCTCTCTGGATTCCTTTTGTTTGGGGTTCTGTGTGCTTCCTGGACTTGTAAGTCTATTTCTTTCACCAGATGTGGGAAGTTTTCAGTCATTTCTTCAAATAGGTTTTCAGTATCTTGCTCTCTCTATTCTTCTGGCACCCCCATAATTTTGATGTTGGTACACTTGAAGTTGTCCCAGAGGCTCTTTATACTATCTTCACATTTTTTTATTTTGCTTTTCCAGTGGAGTGTTTTTTGCTTCTTTGTATTTCAAATCTTCGACTTGATTCTTGCGATCCTCTAGGCTGCTGTTAGGTTTCTTTATATTTTTTATTTCAGTCAGTGTATGTTTAATTTCTAGTTGGTCCTTTTACATCTCCTCTTGGGTCTTGCTAAATTTATCCATTTTATCTAGGAAAGTCTTTAAAAACCTTATAACCATGGTTTTGAACTCTATATCCAGTCATTTGTTTTCCTCTATTTCTTTAGTTTGTGATCTGTTCTTTTGTCTCTGCATATTTTGCTGCTTCCCTGAGTTGGTAGAGTAGCTTTGTGTGCTAAGTGTCCTATGTGGCCCAGTAGCTCTGCCTCCCCAATTACCTGAGGTGGACACTCTTGGTGCACCCCTTTGTGAACTGTGTGTACAGATTTATTGTAGTTAATTCTTGATTGTTGCTGGTATCACTGAGGGGAACTGACCTCCAAACCAATTGGTTGTGAGGATCAGCTGTGTCTGCACATGCATGCTTGCCTCCAGACCTCTGCCTTTTCACTTTCCCTGAGTTTATGTGCACTCTAGGGACCCATATGAGTCTGGGTCCCCAGGGTCTTGCCCAAAACTGGGGTTCAGTGCAGTTGGACCTGGATTTCAGTGCTGTTTTCCTCCCGTTAGAGAAAGCCAGCAGCACAATCAGCAGTCAGTGCTCTGTGTGTGCAATTTTGCACACTCTTTCACCCCCCCCCCCCAGACCTCTGTCTTTTGAGGCTCCCCTAAGTTTCCCTGCACTCCTTCCTTTTCACAACAGTCCAGACTTCCCCATATGTCTCCCCTGGAACTGGGGTTCAGTGCAGTCAGAAGTGGGGTTCAGTGCAGTCAGAATTTTCTGTCTCCCTCCAGCTAGAGCAGCGGTTCTCAACCGGTGGGTCGTGACCTGTTTTCTGATGGTCTTAGGCTCTACAGCAGTGACCCACAGGATGAGAACCACTAGCAGGGTCGCCTAAGACCATCAGAAAACACAGATATTTACATTACAATTCACCACAACACGAGGAACTATATTAAATGGCCGCAGCATTAGAAAGGTTGAGAACCACTGAGCTAGAGGAAGCCAGCCAGACCCCTCCTCCGCCTGTCCTCTCTATGAGCATGTCACTGTACCTCACCTTTTTACAGCTCCTCTGATGTCAGAAACTAGAAAGTGGACAAGGAACCAGGAAGGCTGGTCAACCTTGAAGCTCTGGAAGGTCAAAGCCAGCCATCCCCTATCTAATTGAGATAACAAATTTCCCCATAAATAATCTTGTAAATCCTTACTGATAAAATAATCTACTTGTTACTAGAATTGCCTGCCTCGGGGTAAAGGGTGTATCCTAAACCTGAATAAAAGGGATGGCAAGGCCAAAGGAAGGTGTCAGTCCTTTCCACTAGAGCAGTGGTTCTCAACCTGTGGGTCGAGACCCCTTTGGGAGTAGAACGACCCTTTCACAGGGGTCACCTAAGACCATCGGAAAATGCAGATATTTACATCACGATGCATAACAGTAGCAAAATTTCATGGTTGGGGGTCACCACCACAAGAGGAACTGTATGCAAGGGTCACGGCCTTAGGAAGGTTGAGAACCACTGCACTAGAGGAAGGCCCCCCTGATATCGCCAAATTAATGCTTTTCTAGCCTCTCTTTTCATTTGCATGCAACCTCCTCCAGAACCTGAACCCTGAAGTGAAAGGGGTTCCCAGCCTCTGAGTCTTGGTGAGTCCCTCTCTTTACTTCTAGCTGTAGAATTTTCACTCAGCCATTTTTCCTGTGCTTCTGGATGGTGTCCTTCCTGTCTTTTAGTTGTAATTTTGAAATTGTTGTGCGAGGCAGCAGCTTAGGTGTTCACCTATGCCACCATCTTGGTTTCTCCCTGTCTTTAGGAATTTTCATGATTATGTAATAAAATTTATTTCTCTCTGGTAATGTCTCTGTTAACTTATTAGCCCAGCCAAAAGCATTTAGAAGGCGGGAGGGGGGTATTATTTTTTAGCCCCCCCTCCCACAGGGCAAGACAAAATGAAAACTACTTATAAAATGCACAGTGCCTCAGACAGGGACAGATAATGCTTTGAGAACAGTAACTTAGGGATATAACCTCCTTCAGAGGGAAAAAAAGATAGAAATGGAAGAAAAGGCTTTTGGACTTGAAACATGTGGTTTGAATGACTGAATGGTTTATATTATACACCTGACACATGGAAGATATCTAATAAATATCTGTTGAAGAAGATCTGAGTGTATGAATAAGTGAATAATTGAGTGAATAAAATAGAATGCTGTAACTTTCTAAATAAGCATAGCTTTTAAGAAACTATATTAAACCATTGTTAGACACTGTATACTTTTCTTGTTTATCCTGCGCTACAATTTGAAAACCACTATCTAAGGGGGAAATAATATTAAAGAGTTAAGAGGCCTGTTTGGACCAGAGCTTTGATGGGTAAGCCTGAGAGGCCAGTGTGGTGGTAACAATTGTAATTGGTTAGCCATCCACAATGGGAAAGCAGGGAAGGGGAGATGGTGTTAGCTAGTTCTGTCTCTTGTGGAGAGTCTCTCTCTATTGACTTGGAAGATGCCACTTTGTTTTTCTTTTTCTTTCTTTTTTTTTTTAAATTAAATCTTTATTATTCAGATTATTACATTTGTTTCTCTTTTTTCCCCTCCATAGCACCCCTCCACAAAGCTCCCACCCCTCCCTCTGCCCTTAGCTCCCTCCCATTGATCTCATCCATAGGTGTATGATTTTTGTCCAGTCTCTCCCTGTACACCCCTCACCCCTTCCCCCCTGAGAATTATCAGTCCACTCCCTTTCTGTGCTCCTGATTCTATTATATTCACCAGTTTATTCTGTTGATCAAATTTTTAATTCACTTAATTTTTAGATTCACTTGTTGATAGATATGTATTTGTTGTTCATAATTTTTTGGCTTTTACCTTTTTCTTCTTCCTCTTCTAAAAGAGTACCTTTTTCAGCATTTCATATAATACTGGTTTGGAGTTGATGAACTCCTTTAGCTTTTTCTTATCTGTGAAGCTCTTTATCTGCCCTTCAATTCTGAATGTTAGCTTTGCTGGATAGATTATTCTTGGTTGTAGGTTCTTGCTATTCATCACGTTGAATATTTCTTGCCACTCCCGTCTGGCCTGCATCGTTCCTGTTGAGAAATCAGCTGACAGTCGTATGGGTGCTCCCTTGTAGGTAATAAACTGTGTTTCTCTTGCTGCTTTTAATATTCTCTCTTTCTCTTTTGCTCTTGGCATTTTAATTATGATGTGTCTTGGTGTAGTCCTCTTTGGATTCCTTTTCTTTGGGGTTCTGTGTGCTTCCTGGACTTGTAAGTCTATTTCTTTTACCAGATGTGGGAAGTTTTCAGTCATTATTTCTTTAAACAGGTTTTCAGTATCTTGCTCTCTCTCTTCTTCTGGCACTCCCACAATTTTGATGTTGGTACTCTGAAAGCTGTCCCAGAGTCTCCTTACATTATGTTTACATTTTTGGATTCTTTTCTCTTCTTGCTTTTCCAGTTGAATGTTGTCTGCTTCTTTATATTTCAAATTTTTCACTTGATTCTTGCCTTTCTCTAGTCTGCTGTTAGGACTCTGTATAATGTTTTTTATTTCAGTCAGTGTATGTTTAATTTCTATTTGGTCCTTTATCATCTTTAGTAGGACCTTTTCCATCTCTAGTTGGCTCTTTTGTATCACTAGTTGGTCCTTTTTCATCTCCTCTTGGGTCTCACTAAATTTATCGAATTTTTCTAGCATATTCTTGAAAAACCTTACAAGGGTGGTTTTGAACTCTATATCCAGTCGTTTTTTTCCCTCCATTTCTTTTGTTTGTGATCCCTTCCCTTGTTTTGGCATTTTCACTATGCCGGGGAAACTTCTGTGTTGGATTCAGCCTTATGATACCAGATGCAAAACCGAAGAAGCCTCTGTTGAGCTTGGGAGGGGTGGAGTCTCAGGGCTTAAGGGACCGCCTTGCCTTCCAGTCGGCCTTGCTCTCCATGGCCCCTGAGTCTCACGTGACTGGGTAATCCCTGGAGCGGTCCTTGTGTGGGCGCGCACCCGCAGTGCCTCTAACCGCTGCCTTTCCAGCTCCCCTGAGCACCAGGACCACACGAGTCTAAGTCCCCAGGGTTTCGCCCGAAACAGGGGCTTAATGGAGTCAGAAGTGGCACAGTTCGGAGGGTCTGTCTCCTGCCCACTCACGAAAGCCAGCGGCACAATCAGCAATCTGTCCTATGCGCAGCACCGTCCGCGTGCGAGACCAGACCTGATCTTCTGCGACTCCCCTAAATTTCCGTGCACCTCTCCCTTTTCACAGTCCAAACTCCCCCCGTATGAGTTTCGCTGGATCTGGGGTTTAGTGTCGTAAAATAAGGGGTTCAATGCCGTTTGGAGTCTCCGTTTCCCTCCCGCCAGAGAAAGCCAGCCAGGTACTCCAGCACCCGCTCTCTCAGCGTGTGCGTCTCAGTACCTCGGCTTTTTGCAGCTCCTCTGGGTCTCCGTGAGCCCCTCTCTTTCCTTCTAGCTGTAGAATTTACACTCAGCCAGCTTTCCTGTGGTTCTAGATGAAGTCCGTTCTGTCTTTTAGTTGTAGTTTTGAAATTGTGCGAGGCAGCAGTGTAGGTGTTTACCTATGCCGCCATCTTGGATTCCTCTCTCCACTTTGTTTTTCTTAAGGGAACCAATTGTTACAGAGCATGGCAATATGGGAAAAATAGGATGTTTTCTTCTTTAACCCAATGCCAATCACAAGAATTAGAGAACATGCAGAGATGTTCTCCTGTTTCTGTCACATTGGGACTCTAATGACACCACAAAGGTGTAATGAGCCCCGTTAGGTTCTGTCCCCTTCTGTGGGAATGACCCCTAAAATGCAGCATGGGGCTCCAGTGGTCCTGTTAATATTGTGATACCCTGACCTCTTACCCAATATATTCATGGCTGCATTCTAGATAGTCTACCAACCTCAGCAGCAGAAATAACCCAACTTCTAAACTTGATCATTTCACTCTTCTGTGAGACACCTGATGTCCTTCTAATAGTACCCATGCCCTATTAGTTAGGCTGAGATGGCTTCTAAGGTTTGTTAAACTAAGCCAAAGGGAAAATTAAGGTCAAATTTTTAGGAATCAGATTGATCATTTTTTATAGTATCAATTGTACATTAGGAAAATAAGCTGTGTTTTCAAACAATAAATCATTAAAAGTTTTTACACTTAAGTATACAGTACTAGCAGTGAAACTGTAGACAATAAATTTTTATTTTTATTTTGGACTGTCTTATTGATATTCGTTAAAATTTTTTTCACTAATAATTATTGCTTGAATTAAATTAACAATATTTTCTGCCCTTACCAGTTTGGCTTAGTGGATGGAGCATCAGCCTGTGGACTGAAGGGTCCCGGGTTTGATTCTGGTCAGGGGCATGTACTTTGGCTGCGGGCACATCCCTAGTGGGAGGTGTGCAGGAGGTGGCTGATCAATGTTTCTCTCTCATTGATGTTTTTAGCACTCTATCCCTTTCCCTTTCTCTCTGTGAAAAAAAAAAATCAATAAAATATATATATTTTTAAAATTAACAATATATTCTGTAAAATGCTCTCAGGATTAGATTAATGGCATAATAAACATTTATTATTTTGAAACTTCCTATCAAATAATAAAGTACGCATTTTCATTCATTCAAGTATTTTTTAATATCCCTTAAGTTCTTAAAATTTATCTTGCACATTTTAAATTTAATACTATTATGATTTTCCCCGTTATATTTTTAACTACATATATGAAAGCTTGTGATTTCTGAATATTATTTTTGTACTCAGATACTTTAGTGAATTTTCTTATTGTTTCCAACAGTTTCTCCAGTTGATTCCTTTTTCTTTTTTTAGTTGTAAAATTATACCATTTGCAAAGACTAATAGCTTTGCTTCATTATTTCCTGTTTTATACCACTTATTTCATCTTTCATCCAATTGCATGATTAGTACTTTCAGAAAAAAAGTAAGTGTGGATAATAATGGTGATAGTGGAAATTCAATTTTTGTGGCTGGCTACTGAGAACATTTTTAATATTTATTTATAACTTGAAAAAATTTCTTAAAATTGACTATGATTAGAAAGACAGAATGTCCAAGTATTCTTTTTTTTGTTTCTGACATCAGGAATTCCAAAAGGAATGAAAACTTTCACCATTTCTTTCTTTTGAATTAGTGAGGAGTTATAAATCTAAAAAAAAAAAAAATGTGAAAAGGACATTGAGCCTAACAATTCTAAGAATATTGTGCATAATTAGTGTAGTGTTTAATAAAGATGTTTAAATTGATTTTCAGAGAGAGATAAGGAGAGAGACATCAATGTGAGAGCAAAACATAGATTGGCTGCCTCTGGCATGCCCCCTACCTCAGAATCCAGCCCACAGTAGATGCCAGGACAGAAACAACTTTTTGACGTCTGACCAACAGAGCCACACCAACGAGGGTGGTTAAGATTTGTGGTTAAGGAAGAAGAAATAATATTTATCATTTTTTATGAGCATAAGAATGAGAAAAGCTTGCTATAAAGAAACCAATAAAATGCGTATAAAAATTGACAATGAAATCTACTCTTGTGACTTCCTATCATTATTCAAAGGCAAAGGACACACATATTTGAAAGAGAATAAAGATATCTTAATATTGGAGAGTTTTTTAAAAAGTAGCTTAACCAAAGAAGGGAGGCCTTCCTTTAAATTTGTATTACTGATTTCACAAGGAATAGACTTAATGTTTACATTTAAGTTATTCCCATCAGCTTTAGGGGAAAAAAAATCCTCCTCCCCTTATGAAGAGCAGCAGCGACCCCTACTGCTCAAATAAGACAACCTGGTGTCTGCTGGGTCAGGGATTCTCAATCTGGTCCTAGATCCTTTTAAGAATCCAAAGAAATCTATAGATCCCCTCCCTTACCAGAACAAAATTTAGGTTCTTATTAACACAAAATTTGCATACAATATAGGTAATTCATGGACCCCTGAGCTAGATAACAGAGTCATTGAGCTCTAAAACTTTCAAGTGTATAATTCTGTGAATTCAAGAGCTTTTTAAAATTTGGAGCACAATCTAGTCCAAATTACCAAAATCATTACAATGTTTTCATGAGTCTTGATTTATACATTATTTTTTGGGGGGGGCGGGGGGTAAGGGGATGGTTGACAAGCTAATAGACCTAATAGACTGTTATATTTCCAGATATATTAGAATCTTGCTTACATTTCTATAACTTTATTGCCACTTAAAATCATGTTCCATTGTAGTTATGTCTTTATAATTACATGAAATCTAGCACAGCAAGTATTTTATGTCATTTTCCTTGCAAGTCCTACCATCAGTGACCATTGTCAGAGAAAACTAGTTCTCCGCAAAACTCATACTCAAAGTATGACCGTTTGGGGTTTAATTAATTAAAAATTAATGAATTTCTAAATGAGATAAATCAGTTCACATAGATTTTTTTTTTCCTCCCTCCCAAAGTGTACTCAGCATGCCCTGCGGACAAGTTCAGTGGAACTAATTAGATTAAGAAAAAAGGCAAGGCCGGTGAAATGTGTATCCGTTCAAGTTTGCAAAAGAGCAATTCCAACAACCCATTTTCCTTCATTGCTAGAAAAACGCCCCAATTCCCGCCCCAATCAGGAAGGGGACCGGGAAGAGGAAGGCCCGCCCCCGAGCCCGGGCAGCCTGCGGCGGACCAGCGCGCGCAGTGCGGGGCTGCGTCACATCCGGCGTCAGCGCCTCCGGTTCCGGAAGAGGCTGCCCAGTGGTGGCGGCAGCTTCTGCCTTGATGTTTAGTGTCTTGGCTGCCGGAGCCACGTCATTCACGGCAGCATCATGGTCGAGGTAGAGTGACTTTGGGGTGCTGGAGTGTTTGCTCCGGGGCTGTTTTTCGTTGGCGCTGGGCGTGGGGAGGGTGGAGGCTGTGGCGACTCCAGGGGGAGCGGAGGCTGCGAGGGAAGCTCGTTTGGGCGCGCGGCCCGGTGTCCCTGGCGGGAGAGAGGATGGATGAGAGCACGGGGCGGAGGTTGCGTCCAGGCGGGAAGCCTGCGATCATGCTTGCAGCTCCTCGCTTGGCCTTGGGGCCCTGGTGGCGGGCACACTGTTCGGGGGCGGGCCTTCTGTCCACGTCCGACCGCTGGTATTCGGCGCCCGCGGGGTCGTGTCAGTGATTCTGCGTCGCGTGAGGCGGGTGGTCTCCCCGGGTGGTGTCCGCTGTGTCTCTTCCTCCAGCGGTTCCCCGGGCAAATCTGCCGTCCGCGAGTTTGTGCCGCTTTCCCTGGCTGGAACAGCCCTTCTCTTCGCCAGCCTTGCCTTTGTTTTCTCAGAACTATTTCTTGACTTTTGTCTGTTCCCCCTGCCGTCACCGTAATTCACACCGACCTCATCTTTCATCACCTAGCTAGACAGGGTGAATTTTTGTTAACAGCCCTCCTTCTCCCCAGCCAGTATGTTTTGAAATGTAAGTTGGTCCTGCTTTTCGTGCTTAAAACCCCTTTACTACTAGCCCCTTCGTTATTAGAGCGAAAACACAGGTGGTTGCAATGGTCTTTAAAGAAAGCCATCTGGCCTGCACCTGGTCTGTCCGCTCTTGCAAACGTATCTTGCACCCCAGCTCCTCCTCTCATTGAATGTATGTCACTACTGTGCAGCTCCTGGCAGTATCTGCGTTACTGCACACCTTTGTCCGTGGCATTTTTCTCTCTGCCTGGGTTGTTTTTACCTTTTTTTTTTTTCTGTACAAGGCTAACTTCCTTTCTGCTTAAATACCACTTCAGAGAGATCTTTTGTCATATCCCAAGTTCTTGCTCCCATTTTCTGGTCCCTTGCTTATTTCCTTCATAATACTTATTAAAATGTTGGGTTATTTTGCTTATTTTTACTTGTCTTGAGCATAGAGCCAGACTGTCTTTTCATCATGCTGTTGTTAGCTCCCTAGCACAGTATCTACCAGACACATAGTAGTAGCTCAGTACATTTTTATTGAGTAAACTAGAGACCCGGTGCACAGCATTTGTGACTGGGGGTGGGAGGTGAGGGTCCCTCAGCCCGGCCTGTGCCCTTTTGCAGGCTGACTGCTGACCGTTGGACATCCTTTAGCACTGCCACTGCCACAGAGGCAGGAGAGGCTCCCGCCACTGCTGCTGTGCTTGCCTGCAGTGGCTGAGCGGCAGTCCGCCTGTGGGAGCGCACTGACCCCCAGGGGGCAACTCCTGTGTTGAGTGTGTGTGCCCCCTGGTAGTGAGTGCACATCATAGCGACCATCGGTCCCTGTTCGGTTGATTTACGTATTACCCTTTCATTGTATAAGAGGATAGGATGACTAATTTTAAGCATTGGTCAACTTGGGACTCTAGCCAAAGAGGAGCTTCATCTTTTTATCTGAACTTGACTGCTATAAATAGCTGTAGTGAGTGGTACCAAGTTTTTTACATTTTTAAATATGTTCATAACTAATTTGATTTTAATTTAGGTTTGATATGTGTAATTTGTACCTAGACATGTAATTATACTTTTTCTTTCTAGGAGGTTCAGAAACATTCTGTGCACACACTGGTGTTCAGGTCTTTGAAGAGGACCCATGACATGTTTGTAGCCGACAATGGAAAACCTGTGCCTTTGGATGAAGAGAGGTAGATATAGTTTCCTTTTTAATTGCTACTAGTTAAATTTCTAATATTGGGAAAAAGAGAGCAGGGAGAGGGGAGCCTTTAAAGTTTAGTGAGTGATAGTACAGACATAATTGATCTATTCAATAACGAGTAGTGTTAGGACATAATTTAAGCTGATCTGACATTTTTTTTTTGCTTTATCTTGTACATTAGTTAATTAATTGCATTTTATAAATACTAGGAAAGTCCCTTTTATGTGTTATCCTATCTAATAAAAGAGTAATATGCAGATTGACCATCACTCCAACACACAAGATGGCTGCCCCCATGTGGACACAAGATGGCCATCACAAGATGGCCAGCAGAGGGGGACAGTTGGGAGGGACCAGGCCTGCAAGGGAGGGCAGTTGTGGGTGATCAGGCCAGCAGGGGAGGGCAGATGGGAGGGAACAGGTCTGCAAAGGAAGGCAGTCTGCAGGGGAGAGCAGTTGGGGGACCAGGCCTGTAGGAGAGGGCAGTAAGGGGGAACCAGGCCTGCAGGGGAGGGCAGTTAGGGGCAAACAGGCTGGTAAGGGAGCAATTAGGCATCAATCAGGCTGGCAGGAGAGTGGTTAGCGGATGATCAGGCTGACAGGCAGAAGTGGTTAGGGGCAATCAGGAAGGCAGGCAGACGAGCAGTTGGGAGCCAGCAGTCCTGGATTATGAGAGGGATGTCCGAATGCCTGTTTAGGCCCGACTGCCCATTTAGGCCCAGTGGGATCGAGCCTAAACAGGTAGTTGGGCATCCCTCGAGGTGTCCCAGATTGGAGAGGGAGCAGGCTGGGGTGAGGGACACACATGCATTGGGGCTCTCATATTTTATAATCAGTCATCTTAAATGCTTTCAGCTTCTCTCCTGCTGTTCTCAGAGCCTTGCTGAGCTAAACTGTACTTGGCCAGTACTTTTACTCCCATCTTTTTCTTAATAGTATGATGATTTTTGGTAGCATATTTTTGGTTCTACATGTCCAGCTCCAATCTGGGATTTATATTATGTGCAGCATTCCTCTTTAGCCATTATACCCTTCTTTTAAAATCTGCTTAATTACTCAAACAAGCATTTATATTTAATTTGTAAAGTGTACTTTTTTTTTAAAAGAATAGTTTATTGATTTTTTTTTTTTTCCTTAGAAAGAGAGAAAGGGAAAGTGAGAAAGAGAGAGAAACATCGATATGCAAGCACCCATTAACCTGGTCATGTGCCCTTGACTGGGAATTAAACCGGCAACCTCCTCATGCAATGAACGATGCCAGGGCTAATGTGGACTATTTTTTAAAGTAATATAGGTATAATTTAAAAATAATGATTAAAATAAGTACTTTGATTAGTTCTAACTTTTTTTCGATATATCCGGTAAAGGTTACTGGAAACCTTTTACTATATTTTTATATTTAGACATCTGAAGGAAAATATATTGATTTCCAGGTTTTTGGGTTTTTTTTTTAAGATGTTTTAGTTTCTATATATTTTAAAATCAGATCCTTGATGCCTCATGAATCATTGATTTACAAACTATAACAATATTTAGATGGATTCTTTGTGGTGGATTTTGAATTAAACTGTGGAAATGAGCCCTGGCTGGTGTGGCTCAGTTGATTGAACATCGTCCCATACACAAAAGATTGCTGGTTTGATTTTTGCTCAGGGTACATGTCCAGGTTTTGGGTTCTGTCCCAGGTCAGGCTACAAACAGAAGACAACCAATTGATATTTTTCCCCCGCATCAGTGTTTCTCTCTCTCCCTTCATCTCTCTCTAAAAATTAATAAAACTATTTTTTTAAAAAGGGGGAAATGAACTTGGGAAGTTTTGAATGAACTTTTTAAATTGCAGTTTTACTTTAAAATTTTTATAGAAACTTTTCCTACATGATTAGGCAAATCTAAAAAGCTATTTAAGTACTTGTTTCCTGGCTATCTGTGAATGTGTTTATATTGGGGGATATATTTAAAGTACTTAAAGATACATTCTTATGCTTATAACTTTTAAAATAGTCACAAACGAAAAATGGCAATCAAGCTACGGAATGAGTATGGTCCGGTGTTGCACATGCCTACTTCAAAAGAAAATTTTAAAGAGAAGGGTCCTCAGAATGCATCAGATTCATATGGTCAAAAACAATATCCTGCAAATCAAGGTGAGTATGGTGTTGTCAGAAATGCAAGGACTTATATATGAATGTTAAAAATAGATACATGAAATCTGTTATTAGTACCCCTTCTGGGAGGACTTATTAGAGCCAAACCCTCTTTAACACCTATACCTGTATTGATTTTCCCATTGGAGTAGTAAGTAAGATTATTGGTTGGTAGATTTTTCTATAGGAAATGGGAAAGTGTTAGTATAATGATGGCAGAAATTCTTAGGATATGGAGAAGGTCATGATGGAGATTAAAGGAAAAATTCTTAATAGGTGGGGAGACAGTCTATTTCTTTTTCAGAAAGATGACATTAAGTACTGAAATTGTAGTGAATAAAGATAATCCAAGATCTCCCAGGGAAACCATTTGTTTAGAAGAAACACCAGAGTGGACTATTACTTTATAGGATGATTGCTACACACTATTGCTTTACGGTAAATGTACAACTTTCTTGACATGTTAGCAAATGGTCAAGGAAATCACTATATACGTGATCTTTAGAAGTCAAAACAAAAATGATCAACTTACCTTATTCTGAGGCTTGGGTTTAGTTGTGAAATATTTAGAAATCTGGTTGATAATCTAATATTTAATTCATTAAGAGAGGTGATACTAGTACATAAGATAAATTTTGCCATTGATAAATCTCTCTACCTATCCCTCTCTCTATCTCTCTTTCTCTCTCTCAGGACAAGAAGTTGAATATTTGGTGACAGGTACACATCCCTATCCGCCAGGACCTGGTAAGTCAGCTACATATTGAAAAAATCTGTCACTTATATTTCTATGAATGAGTTAATATGATTCCCATAGCCTATAAAATAAGCTAAATAGCCAGGCATAACTTTTTAGATGATAATGAGTTAATACTTAGTATCACAAGCATTTATTCGGCAAACATACTTAGCCAGTTAACTGCCACAACCTTTTGAAATTAATTTAAAAAGGTCTACCACTTATGTCTATAGACACTTACGGCTTGCAAATGGTTAAGGATATATATTTTTTTATGCACTATGCTAGAATTTCAAAGACAGTAAGACTACTCCAGACTAAGACAAGCTTATTTGGAGGTTTAGGCAGACATAAATATCACTAAGCTTATAAAAATTATACTAGAAGCATTAGAATAGAAGCAGCTATGATAGAAATGTTTCCTGGTGTGTGCATATGAAGGAATTGGCACACAAGTGGAGTGGCCCATATAACAGGGTAGAAGATAAAAATCTTAGGTTCTAGTAATTTTAGAGTACAGAATTATATTGAAAAGATAGAATTTCTGCTTCTTGTATGATATATATATACTCTTCAAAACATTCTGTTAATATTTAAGGAACTGCTTAATTTTTATATCTGATGGTAATATCCCAAGATTATAGAAATTTAACTTTACTGTCTTGGACTTTGCTAATACCAAGCTGCTTGAGATTAATTAAATTTGAGTTATATATTGTTAGGAAATATTTGTCATAAAAAGTTAGTGACAAAAGACATACAAAATGTAATTTTTGAAGTATCATCACGTGGAGATAATCACCATTACCTTTTTTGGTAGGTTTCCTCCAGTGTTTTATTTTAAAGCATGTGAATAAAAACAAAGATAGCTACTAACAGTTGTTTTTGTTTTTTTTTAAATTTTAACAGGGGTTGCTTTAACAGCAGATACTAAGATCCAAAGAATGCCAAGTGAATCAGCTGCACAGTCCTTAGCTGTAGCATTACCTTCTTCTCAGGCCAGGTATGAAATATGCTTCTCATTATAAGGATTTTGTAAGCATAGCTCACTGTTCACATTTTATTTCTTCATTTTTAAAATTGTTTGCTTATAAGTGTATTACAGGTCATTTTTCTTTATCAGTGCTTATAAAATTTTAACATAATAAAATTAATTCTACAGAACACGTGATTGGAGTGATTAAGTTCTTAGAATCTGATATTTTTTACCTTAGGGTTGATGCCAATCGTGCTGCACCTGTTGTAGGCTCTGATCGTTCACAGCCTGCAGGGATGACTTTGGTAAGTTTCTCTGTTTCAGATTAGACTGCAAGTGTCTGCCTTTTGGGACATGTTGCCTAATTTTCCTTTATTTTATTAAGTTTCCCCAAAATTTAAGTTGCTAGTAAATTGATATATTTTTTAGAATTTAAAATTGTCTTAACTCTGTGTCTGCTTACACATTGTCATTTATTTTGGTGAAAATAATGTGATATTGCTTTTTATTATCCACTATTTAAAATACAAGAAATTTTATTCTGATACTTGTATTAGTATGTTTTAGATAGGAAAAGCCTTTTTAAAATTAAATTCTTAGTTGATTTATACAGTTAAATTGAGTACTAAAAGTTTATCTATAAGTAAATGGCAACTACTGTTATTGGTAGAAGAGGTTAGAGAAAGAATACCTGAAAATGTGCTGTCACTGGAAATAAGTGTCAGCTTTACTTCTTCACATAGTATGCACTTAGTTTGACTTTATGAAGTGAATGGGTTTGAAGACCTCCCACCACCTCCTGTTTTTAGTCTCCATTCGCAGCTCAGGCTTTCTGCCTCTTTTGGAGGAAGTAATGTTAGTTTCTTGAAGGTTGGAACTTTGTGGCTTAAGTATTTTTTTCGATAAATGGATACTGTAGCAGTATGTTGTATATTAGCTAGAATGCCTTTTAAAGAGTATTGAAATATTTGGGGGGAAGATAGAAGGACCTATCAGTATCTGCATTGCAATATTAAATCAATGATGTTAAAATATGACAGTGAAGGGCAATGGCATTAATCTATAATCACTTTAAAAATGAGGCACATAGGTTACATAATTTTTACCCAAGGTCAATCAACTCTTAATTGATAGAACTGGGTTTTGAACTTATGTACAGTGATATATGTTCTTCAATATTCTGCCTCTCCAAATTTTAAATTGCTTTTTTAAAGTAACATATATAAAATGTAGTTTTTTATACTCATTTTCTAGCTATTAAAATTAATATAAAATATAAACATTTTTAGCTGCCCTTTCTCTTCATGGGGTGGAGGGAGCTGCTTTCAAAAATTCCCTCTTTAAATTTCCATTTCTGAAAAATCTTCATAAATTCCCTCTTCACATTTTTATTTTTGATAACATGAAAACTTAAGTGTGATATCTTTAATAATAATGTAATCTGTTCCACACTAGGCTGTTATGGAGGGTAGCAATGCCAAGAACTCTGCACTCATGGCAAAGAAGGCTCCGACAATGCCAAAACCCCAGTGGCACCCACCATGGAAACTCTACAGGGTGAGTGAATCTGTATGTTATTCCACTACATGAAATGTGACCACTACTTTCCACTTGATAAGAACTACGAATAGAATAAGGAGGAAAAGGAATGAAAATGGGAACTGGTAAAGTGATCTGAGGTTGGGTGGTGGAAGGGGCTTAGGCACTATCTTAAAAAATATCTTGAAAGCGGACTTGTATTTTGTATAAAATATTGATAGAAAGCTACTAAATATGGAGAGCAGGTGAAATAAATTTAGCAATGTGCTTAAGGTATTTAATATGGAGCTCAAGATGAAAAACTGTATTTTATTACATTTCTTTCGCTCTACTAGTTATCTTTTAAGTTATAGTAAATTAAAATGATTTAAATGTACCAGATCTAAAATAAAATGTATATAGTAGGGAAATTGCATAGCTACTTATTTAAGTATTTTATACTTTACTTTTCAGAATACCGTCCAGTAAAATAGATTTTCTTTTGGTATACAGAGCTAATAAATTTAATAGCTATACTAGATTTGAGTAGCCACTGCCATAATCAGGATATAGAAGTTTCATTTCTTATATCCACACCCTTCCCCAACCCTGGCAACCATTTGTTTTCCATCACTGTGTCTTTTCAACTGCGTCACGTAAGTGGAATCATTCAGTGTGTTCCCTTTGGGACTTTCTTCACTCAGCTTAATGCCTTTGAGGTTCATCCAAGTTGTTGCAAGTAGTAATACATCCCTTTCTATTGCTGAGTAGTATTCCATTATATAGCTATACTATAGTTTATGCATTCATTCATTGATTGAAGGTAATTTAATACTTAATATCATTCAACACTCTAATTGTCAAATAATCTTAAAATTTTATGAGAGGCCCGGTGCAGGAAAATCGTGCACTGGAGGAGTGTTCCCTTAGCTGACCTGCGCCCTTTCACAGTCCGGGAGCCCTCGGGGGATGTCTGACTGACAGCTTAGGCCTGTCAGTCAGACATCCTTAGCACTGCCACCGTGAGAGGCTTCTGGCTCTTAGTGTGAATGCACTGGGAATCAGGGATCCCAAGTACACATGATGAGACATAGAGTTAAGTCACTGATGCTCACTGCTGCCTCTCACCTTGAGAGGTACTCCCCTTGTGGGAACACACTGACCATCAGTATCAGCTCCTACATTGAACATCTGCTCTTTGGTGGTCAGTGTGTGTCATAGTGACCAATTCTGCCATCGGGCCAAAACTGGCTCTAATATCCCCTGAGGGGTCCCAGATTGCAAGAGGACACAGGCCAGGCTAAGAAACCCCACCGATGCATGATTGGGGTTGGGGAGGGACGTGGAAGGTTGGCCAGCTGGAGAGGGGTTGCGGGAGGGCTCCAGGGTGTGTCCAGCCCATCTTGATCAGTCCTGATCAACTGGACCCCAGCAGCAAGCAAACCTATCTGTCAGAGTGTCTGCCCCCTGCTGGTCAGTGCATGTCATGGTGACTGGTCAACCAGTCGACTGCCCCCTGGTGGTCAGTGCACATCATAGCAAGCAATTGAGTGGCTTTAGCATATCATTAGCATATTATGCTTTTATTATAAAGGACTAGAGGCCTGGTGCATGAAATTCGCGCAGAGGGTGGGAGGTGTCCTTCAGCCCAGCCTGCACCCTTTCCAATCTAGGACCCCTCTAGGGATCGGGCCTAAACAGGCAGTCGGACATTCCTCTCACAATCCAGGACTGCTGGCTCCCAACTGCTCGCTTGCCTGCCTTCTTGATTGCCCCTAACTGATTCTTCCTGCCAGACTGATCACCCCCTAACTGCTCTTCTGCCAGCCTGTTTGCCCTTAACTGCTCTCCCCTGCAGGTCTGGTCACCCCTAACTACCCTCCCATGCAGGCCTGGTTCCCCCCAACTACTCTCCCCTGCAGGCCTGAGTTCCCTTCCCTCCCCTAACTGCCTTTCGCTGCAGGCCTGATCACCCCCAACTTCCCTCCTCTGCCGAACTGGTCACCCCCAATTGCCCTCTCCTGCAGGCTTGATCACCCCCAACTGTCCTCCCTTGCAGGCCTAGTCCCTCCCAAATGCCCTCCCCTGCTGGCCATCTTGTGGTGGCCATCTTGTGTCTACATGGGGGCAATCATCTTACGTGTTGGAGTGATGGCCAATCATCATATTACTCTTCTATTAGATAGGATAGAGGCCTGGTGCATGGGTTGGGGCCAGCTGGTTTGCCCTGAAGGGTGTCGCAAATCAGGGTGGGGGTTCCCTTGGGGCGTGAAGCAGCCTGTGTGGGGGACCTGTGATGGTTTGCAGGCCGGCTATGCTCCCTGGCGACCCAGGCGGAGGCCCTGGGATCTGGGATTTATTTATCTTCTACAATTGAAACTTTGTAGCCTGGAGCAAAGCTAAGCCTTCTGCTCCATGGTGGCAGTCATTTCTTTCTTTTTTTTTTTTTTTAACATATTTTATTGATTTTTTACAAAGAGGAAGGGAAAAGGATAGAGAGTTAGAAACATCGATGAGAGAGAGACATCAATCAGCCGCCTCCTGCACACCCCCTACTGGGGATGTGCTCGCAACCAGGATACATGCCCTTGACCGGAATTGAACCTGGGACCTTTCATTCCGAAGACCGACTCTCTATCCACTGAACCAAACCGGTTTCGGCCATTTCTGTTGGAACTTATTTATCTTCTATAATTGAAGCTTTGTAGCCTTAAGCAGAGGACTGGGCAGGCCAGGGTGTGTAGAAAGCTTGGCTTCCTTCATCATCAGGGCAACCCAAGCCTCCCTCCTGCTCTCTCTGTGGCTGTAGCCATCTTGGTTGGGTTAATTTGCATACTTGCTCCTGATTGTCTGGTGGGCATGGCTTATGGGTATAGCGGAGGTGTGGTCAATTTGCATATTGCTCTTTTATTATAGGATCATTTGAAGATGTTGGAGGTCAATTTAAATATGAATGAACTTTAACTTACATGTAATGAGATGAAATTGAATAACCTTTTACTTATGTGTCTACCCATTCTACATTCTGAATACAGGTGATCAGTGGGCATCTTGGCTGGGTTCGATGTATTGCTGTTGAGCCTGGAAATCAGTGGTTTGTTACTGGATCTGCTGACAGAACTATAAAGGTAATAAGGATAGAACTGCTTTGTATTTTTCATGTACATTTAAAATGTTTTAAATTGCCGAGACCGGTTTGGCTCAGTGGATAGAACGTCTGGCTCAGTGGATAGAACGTCGGCTTGCGGACTGAAAGGTCCCAGGTTCGATTCCGGCTGGGGGCATGTACCTTGCTTGCGGGCATATCTCCACAGTGAGGTGTGCAAGAGGCGGCTGATCGATGCCTCTCATTGATGTTTCTGACTTTATATCTCTCTCCCTTCCTCTTTGTAAAAAATCAGTAAAATATATTTTAAAAAAATAAAAATAAAAAATAAATAAATAAAATGTTTTAAATTATTTCCTGAGGTGGGAATTGCTCTTGTAGTTCCTCTGACTTCTTAGACTTGAATATCAAGTAAAACTTACTCTCTATACCAATTAAAAGTTCCATGTGTTTAGAAAGTGGTATTTAAACAACAGCTTTTTTTCCAAACAATATGCTGACTACCTACTACAAATTCCTTGATATTTAAGTTTTTTCTTCTCTGGTTATAAAATTAAAGTATGATCATCTATAAAAAATGTAGAAAGTACAGAGAAATATAAAAGAACATAGACCCATATATAATCCTACCACTGTCAAGTATTAGAATGAATTTTTCTTTAGTTTTTATTTCCGTGCATATGTATCAGTGCATTTCCTTCTGGGTTTTTCCTTTGTGTATATATGTGTATCTTTTAAAAATCATGCTTGGTAATGTAATTTCCAACCTTACTTTTTGCACTTAACATATCAAAGGCATATTTCTGTGAAAAAGCTATTATCTTTTGAAATGGTTCCATGGAAGTATATCACTTAAGTATCCTATATTCAATTTTCTTTCAATTTTTTTATATTTATTGATTTCAGGGGAGAGAGAGAGAAACAGATTTGTTGTTCCATTCATTTATGCATTCAATGATTGATTCTTCTATGTGTCCTGAGTGGGGATCAAACCTTCAATCTTGGCATAATAGGTGACCTGCCCAGCCATGGCCAGCCTTTTCTGTTTTCAATTCTTGGAAATGGAATTAATGGGTCAAACATTTTTGAAGTTGGCACCCAAAGCACAATTTATTTTCTAAAATGGTTAATTGATGCTTACAGTGTATGAGAGGATTCTTTTCAGCCTATTGATTGTGTATGTTTAAAAATTTCTACTCATGATAAGCAGAAATGGTTATGTTATATTGTAAATCAGAAGATGCCTTAACCAATAAGCCAAACTTACTTGGAATTTTGTTCGCTAGCACTAGCAGGCCCAGAGAAAAACTCGCTTCTCAAGTTCTGGGGCCCAATATGGTGGAAGTCTTCCTTATTTATATGTTTTCAACTTTTTGTTTTCCAAATTTGGAAATAGACTTCTGGACCTTCTGAGAAAAATCCTGTGTGCTAGGATGGGCTGTGAGATCATATCTCAAGGCCTGGCTTGGTGCCACCACTAACACTCTCTGGGGCATAGTTTATGGCCTCTCTGGAATGGGAGTAGTCGTATTTTCCCTGTTATTTAAACAAGCAAATGTTTATAGAAGCCAGAATAGCAGGATTAAAATTTTAAACAGAAGTTTTTAACAAAGATGGAGGTTACTATGCTTCAGTTACCCAATCTTTTAAAAATTGTTCATAGAATTTTTAGTGAGGACTAATTTTTTGATACCTTATAAAACTACTTTCAGAGTTTTTAAAATATTTACTTTATTGAGTTGTAATTGACATATATTAGGTTAGTTTTGGGTGTACAACATAATGATTCGCTATTTGTTTATATTGTAATATGATCACCAAAAAGTCTAACATCTGTTATGGTACCTAGTTAAAAGTTTGTTTGTTTTTTCTTGTGATTAGAACTTTTAAGATGTACTCAGCAGCTTTCAAGTATGCAGTCCAGTATTATTAACTAATCAACATGCATACATTAATAATATCCCCATTACTTACTAATTTGTAACTGAAACTTTGTACCTTTTGACTCCCTTCACCCATTTTATCCATCCTTCACCCTGGCTTCTGGCACCACCAATCTGTTCTCTGTATCTATGAGCTTAGTTTTTCAGGTTTTTGTTTTTGTTTTAGATTCTGCCTATAAGTGAGATCATGTTTGTCTATTTGTCTTTTCTTTGACTTATTTGTTTAGCATAATGCCCTTAAGGACAATTCATAATGTCACAGGTGGCAAGATAATATTCCATTGTATGTATATATGCCACATTCCCTTTATGCATGTATCAATTAATGAACACTTAGTTTTCGTAGGGACTGTTTTTTGTTTTATTTTTAATCCTCACCTGAGGATATGCTTAGAGGGAGAGAGAGAAACATCAATGGCACATTGATAGGTTGCCCTTGGTGAGCCTGCCAACCGGGATCAAACCCAAAACCCAGGTCTGTTCCCTGATCAGGAATGGAACCTGGAACTTTTCAGTGCACAGGACAATGCTCAACCAACTGACTTACTGCTGCCAGGCTAATAGGGTTTTTTTTAGTTGTTGCCATCCTTGGCTAATTTAATACCATAACATTCATACTTTTGTTAGCAATGATGGCCATTCTGTATAAAGAATATTAACTTTTTGTCATCTGTTACCAAAATTTTCCTAGTTTGAGCATGCTTTTTAATTCAGATTCCCCCCCCCCCCTGCTTTTATTTTTGGTGGTGGGGGGAGGGGTTTTGGCAAATTAAAACAAAACAAAACATTTTTATATGTTCATATCTTTCATATTTTAAAGACTTAATTTTAATATCAGGATCTTAAAATTTTGTTTTGGGATAACCAGCAAGGAGAAAAATGAAATATTCTTTGATTGCAGATCTGGGACTTGGCTAGTGGCAAATTAAAACTGTCATTAACTGGGCACATTAGTACAGTTCGTGGTGTGATAGTAAGTGCGAGGAGCCCATACCTGTTTTCCTGTGGAGAAGACAAACAGGTCAAATGCTGGGATCTTGAATATAATAAGGTAAGCTTGTATATAAGTATTGAAAACAGTGATTATCTGAGATCTGCTCCTACTGAAGTGGATCAATGATGAAAATAGCCAAATCTGAGCATCAGAGGACTTTACAGTCCATCTGATGCATGATCTCTCTAGTTCTGAGAAGCAAAAGTATAAAGTAATTTAAAACAACAAGTGTGTGTGTGTGTGTGTGTGTGTGTGTGTGTGTGTGTGTGTGTGAAGGTGACAGTGGGTAACTGAGGACTTGCTGATGGATGAATGAGATTGGGATGGGGAGTACAGACATAAGTGTTTGAAAGGCTGATCCAATTCTGAGCAATGATGAAAAGATTTGACTACTGACCTCTGTAATTATGAAGGTTTCTACACTTGACCTGAGCTCAGACTTGAATTGAAGAAACAAAAACTCCACATATTATGAGCCACAGGTTTTCTTTCTAATTATAGAAATTTTAACTTTTCTGCTATATTTGTAGGTTATAAGGCACTATCATGGACATCTGAGTGCAGTGTATGGTTTGGATTTGCACCCAACAATTGATGTGCTGGTAACCTGTAGCCGTGATTCAACTGCACGGGTAAATGGAATAGAACATGGTGTTTATCCTTAAATACATTGCATCTTATACTATACATATTTAGTAATGGAATCATATATTGTTTGGTAAAGAGTTAAAAATAGTTACTTTGACCCACCAATAACTTAGTCCCTATGTTTCCTGTCTTATTTATACACTTTCATTTTCAGTTCTGTGGTCTCACCAGGTTTATTGGGAATGTCCTTCCTCTGAAATGTGACACTCTCACAATCCGTTCTGCCATTGCAGGTTTCATTTAGTAGTTCTATTATACCTATTCTTACACTTTCAGTCTCCTACGCTTTTAGCTCCCCACCCTCCATCAGCTGTTCCTATCTATAGCCCCCAGCCAGCTTCAAGATTATTCTCTCATTTAAGGCTTTCTTTATATTCAGGCACTGTTACATATTAAATTCCCAACCTTGAGTTCATTCAGTTACCTGCCTGAGTTATGAGTACATATTCTCTTTGACAGTATGTCTATTGTGTGTGTATGTTGTTTTTTTTTATAGATTTGGGATGTGAGAACTAAAGCCAGTGTACATACATTATCTGGACATACAAATGCAGTTGCTACAGTGAGGTGTCAAGCTGCAGAACCACAAATTATTACTGGTAAAATTGATACTTTCAAGTTTATCATGTATTCATATCAACACATTATTGTACATGTATTTTTCATACTTGCTGTGACTCTCGCTTTGTATTGTATATACTGTATTTCTATGTGCATTTGAAATTTATTGTAATATTTTATTCTGTTATCATGTCAGACCTTTTACATTACACAGTCTTATGTAGTGTCTGACTAGCATCAGAATTACTGGTTTAGAAAATTAAAATTAGGAGACAAGATAACCTGATGTCAGTAATCTTTAGAACAGGTTTGAGGCTTGTTTTAATTAAAGTAAAGTTAATAACAATGGATCTTTACTCTAAAACTAGAAATTTCTGTGATGTAGTTTATTAACTAAAATACCATTTGAATTTTTTCCTCCCCCTCCTCTAGGGGATAACATCATATATGTGTTTTATCTGTTACTGGCATTTTTTCAAGCGAATCAATCATGAATTACATTTTTGTTGTTAATCCTCACCCAAGCATAATTTTCCATTGATTTTTATAAGAGTCTAAGGGAGGGAGGAAGGGAGAGAGGAAAAGAGGGAGGTAGAGAGAGAAACATTGATATGAGAGAGACACATCATTTAGTTGACTCCCACATATTCCTAATGGGGGCTGGGGTAGAACCTGCCCTTGACTGGGAATCTAACCTGTGATCCTTCTATGCACTGGCCAGCGCTCTATCCATTGAGTCATGTGGGCCAGGTCTACATTTTATTAAGAATTAAAATTTAAAACAAACCTAAAATTTTGGAAATACAAAGCAACTAGCCAAGAGTTTATATGACTTTCATTTAGTATGTATGTGTCTATGAGAGAACACTTCATATTTTATTATAGTTTTGCATTCTTTCTCCTGATTTATGTTTTGGGGATATGTATTTTCATTACAGGAAGCCATGACACTACAATACGATTATGGGATTTGGTGGCTGGAAAAACAAGAGTCACATTGACAAATCACAAAAAATCAGTGAGAGCTGTGGTGTTACATCCAAGACAGTAAGTGTGTTTTCCTAATGTGTTTCTCTCCTTCCTTCAGTTTTTGGTAGAGTACAGGAATACCAACTTTAGTACTACTTTGTAGTCATTTAGACACTCATTTACAGGCCTTTTCCTTATGTGTTATTTTGTTTCATGCCCTATATGATATGAGGTTTTCTACATAGTAAATAATGATAATGTTAAATGAAACAATATGAATAGGTCATATTTAAAATCTGGATGTCAAAATAGAAGCTAAGAGTAGCTAGATTTAATGTTTTGGACATAAGTGTTGTTTATTGTACACTGAGATATATATAAAATAGGTTAGTTCTTAAGGGGGAAGTAAATATACATAGGAAAAAAGGTAGAAACAATGAACATTATAGTCAGGGTATCTAAAGAAGTGGAGCATAATATCCCAAGCTATTATTTGTTCATCACATCACCCTGACATTTTTCTGGCCATATTCATGTGTTTTCTCTCTTTCCTCTTCCTTTTTTTCCTCCCACCCTCTCTGTTCTACTTTTTTTCCTTTCCCTGTCTTCTTTACTCCCTTTCTTTCTCTCTCCCTTTCTCTCTTTTTTCCCTCTGTTTCTTTCCTTGAGTTGTCCTCTTATCCCCCTGTCCCTCCAAAATAGTTGGACAACCTCTTGCCCTTTATGTGAATTTAGGGGTTTTCACATTTATTGTTATAGCTCAGATCAGGTCATTGGGGAAGTGAGAGGAGGAGAATAAAACATTAATCTAGGCCTCAAAACACATTTAGAATAATTTGAAAATCTGACTTGACTTGAAATAAATGCCTTGATATTTTTACCTCTTGGTATGACAATAATATTTGGCTAATACTACATAGATCACTGAATATACATATTAAATACAACAACATAATAAGCATCTTGACTACCATTTTATTTTTTTACTTGGTTTACTTTGTTGCTATTTTTAATCTTATTTCAGTTACACATTTGCATCTGGTTCTCCAGATAACATAAAACAATGGAAATTCCCTGATGGAAGTTTCATTCAAAATCTTTCTGGTCATAATGCTATTATTAACACATTGACAGTAAATTCTGATGGAGTGCTCGTATCTGGAGGTAAAAAGATTTTTATGATAAAATTGTTTTCGTCTGTCATTGTTTGTTTTAGTGAATGAGGAAATACTTATAAAATTTCTAAGCCCTCACACCTAAATATTATAGCAGATTTTGCCTAATGTATATTTGAATGTTTATATGTGTATTCATGCATATTCATAATACATGTAGCATATTTCATAATTCAGCCTTCTTGGAGTTTCTACGTGATAAATCTAAGTTTGGGATTTATGCTGGGAATCATCTAAAGTTTGCTTTCATATTCTGGAATTGGATGTCATTTTGTGGTGCTTTTGGAAGTCTCTAATAAATTCTGAATTAAGCACAAATGAAAGTGAACAAACTAATATTAAGAGGAGCTTGAGTGCCTTTGTCGTATATATCTTTATATTTATATATAATTATAGCTATTGCCATTGTGCCCAGCTAATGGTTCATGCTTAATGCTTGCCAAGCTGAATTGTTGAAGGGATACCCAACTTAACTAGCTATTTCCCTTTAAGCTGACAATGGAACCATGCATCTTTGGGATTGGAGAACTGGCTACAATTTCCAGAGAGTTCATGCAGCTGTGCAGCCTGGGTCTTTGGACAGTGAATCAGGAATATTTGCTTGTGCCTTTGATCAGTCTGAAAGTCGGTTACTAACAGCTGAAGCTGATAAAACTATTAAAGTGTACAGAGAGGATGATACAGCAGTAAGTTCTCAGTTTCACGTACATGTTAAATTAATTCAACTGTACCCATTTTGCAAGTATATTCTCATTTTAAAGTTACTGAAATTATTAGAAGGGACAATAATCTTTATAGCGTTAAGGTATTCATCATCAGGAGTAGTATCAGCTCATAGCTTTCTATATTGGTCTTATTGATGCTAATGAATCCATACACTGTTTTAATTTTATTCCAACTTTTCTTATTAGAGTTACCAGGCAAATGTTCAATAAGAACAATAGCAAATAGATTGCTGTGCAAATGAATTCTAGAATCCATCAGCTTTGGTGTTACTATATAGCAATTTTATCTGAGATGAAAAAACATAAACTGGATTTGTAGTGAATCTACTCATTCTTTATTAGATTCAGATAATCCCAAAAGTTTGTCAACTATTCCCAAAATTGTTAAATAACTTAAATATATAATGCCAAGTAATATAATGTAGAATAGGTACCTTATTTTTGTTAGGAAGGAAGTTACAAAATATGAAGAAAACTAATACTTTATTTTCTTACTACTTTTCTATTTTTAGACAGAAGAAACTCATCCAGTCAGTTGGAAACCAGAAATTATCAAGAGAAAGAGATTTTAATGTGACCTTGTCTTCATCTTGTTTTGTTTGTTTGTTTGTTTTTGTTTTGTTTTCTTAGCTTGGTGGATATCCAGTCATTTTATGCTCTGGCTAACAGGAACTCAAACATGTTCCAATCATTGCTGCTTCATATTTTACAATAAAATGTACTGTCTCCCTGTTGCCATGTTCTTATTTCTAAAATAAACAATTTGAAGTCCTAGGAAGATGCAGATAGCAAGCATTTGCTGGTTTGTTGACTACAACTATTATATAACTACTAGAGGCCCTATACACAAAATTCATGCACAGGGGTTATGTATCCCTCAGCCCAGCCTGCACCCTCTCCAATATGGGATCCCTCTCACAACCAGGACTGCTGGCTCCCAAATGCTCGCCTGCCTGCCTTCCTGATTGCCCCTAACCACTTCTGCCTGCCAGCCTGATCACCCCCTAACCACTCCCCTGCCAGCCTGATGGATGACTTACTACTCCCCTGCCAGTCTATTTGCCCCTAACTGCCCTCCCTTGCAGGCCTGATCCCCCCCAACTGCTCTCCCTTGCAGGCCTGGGTCCCTCCCAACTGCCCTCACCTGCTAGCCTGATAGCCCACAACTGCCCTCGCAGAACTGTTCCCAACTGCCCTTCCCTGCTGGCCATCTGTGGCAGCCATCTTGTGTCCACATGGGAACAACCATCTGACCATATAGGGCAGCCATCTCGTGTGTTGGGATGATGGTTAATCTGCATATTACTCTTCAGAAAGAGGCCTGGTGCATGGGAGGGAACCAACTGGTTTGCCTTGAAGGATGTCCCAGGTTAAATTGGGGATTCCCTTGGGGCATGGGGTAGCCTGGGTGAGGCGCCTGTTGTGGTTTGCAGGCTGGTCACACCCCCCAGCAACCCAAGCAGAGGCCTTGGGATCTGGGATTTATCTTTTAAATCGAAACTTTGTAGCCTTAAGAAAAGGCCTGGGTCGGCCAGGGTATGTGGAAAGCTTGGCTTCCTCCATTGACAGGGCAACCCAAGCCTCTTGCTTCCCCTGTGGCTGCAGCTATCTTGGTTGGGTTAATTTGCATACTTGCTCCTGATAAGTTGGTGAGCATGGCTTGTGGGTGTAGTGGGGTGATGGTTAATTTGCATATTCTTTTATTAGATAGGATTAGTGGCCTGGTGCACAAAATTCATGCATGGCGGGGTAAGTGTCCCTCAGCTCTGCCTGCACCATGTCCAATCTGGGACCCCTCGGGATTGGGCCTAAACCAACAGTCAGACATCCTTCTTGAAATCCAGGACTGCTGGCTCCTAACTGTACCTGCATGCCTGCTTGATCACCCCTAAGCACTGCCTACTGGCCTGCTTGTCCGCAACTGCTCTCTTTCCCACTGGCCTTCTGGTC
This sequence comes from Lasiurus cinereus, assembly GCA_011751065.1. Taxonomy (NCBI): domain Eukaryota; kingdom Metazoa; phylum Chordata; class Mammalia; order Chiroptera; family Vespertilionidae; genus Lasiurus; species Lasiurus cinereus. The sequence continues at coordinate 32,743,238 of JAAGEH010000293.1, read as the reverse complement.
CCCAACTGACTGCCCTCCTGCCAGCCTGATCCCCCCTATTGTCTTCCCCTCCTGACCTGATTGCCCCTAACCATCTCTGCTTTGGCCCTGCCACCATAGTTTTGTCCGGAAGGTCTTCCAGTCTAATTAGCATACTACCCTTTTATTTAGTATAGGTTCTGAAGATAGAATATTTTCTCAATTTTACTAAAAGACTTGTTTTTTTAACTTACCAAATTGCCTGCTATAATAGGACTTGTTTTGAGGGAAGCAGTTGGTGGTGTTTTTATTTTATTTTTTTTAATTCTTTAAACTGATATTTTGGGATTAAAGAATTTGAAGTTTTAGTTTAAATTAGATATGTTCATTTCACTGGCAGTTTTGTGACTCTTGGTCCTATACTGATGGACAGGTGCAGCATGCCTGCTCGCAAGTTACCTAACTTTTCTGATTTTTTTCCCTAACTGGTAAATGTGGGCTAATAGTACCAACCTCAGGTTGTGCCTATTAAAGAGGTCATAACAAAACCTGGCAAGTAGTAAACACTCTATAAATATTAATTATTATTTCCCTGATTACATTGACTTCCATCATTCTTAGTTGCTGCTGCTTGTCTTTTATGATTGTCTAAAAAATGTTACTTCACTCTCACTTCTGTCTAGAGTTGGTAAATTATTTCTACTCTAGGGCATTGATCTTTCCCAAAGTCATTGGAAAAGCAAGGATTTTTTTTTTTTTGTTTTCCTGCACTTGACCTGAATCAAACCCACAACCCTTCAGTCCACAGGCCAACACTCTAACCACTGAGCGACTGGCTAGGGTGAGACTTCTTTTCTTTAAAGGTTTGCTTCTTTTCATGTGCTTTGCTGCAGCCTTTTCTTTATTGTATACCCTTGAGTCCAGAAGTCATGTTCCTACTTTCCTTTCCAAAATGTTTTGTCTTTTTTCCCAGCCTGCCTGCCTTCTAATGAAACTAGACATAAATATTCCTATATAAATACAAGAGCTTATTCTTTCTTAACATGTTTTTCTTGATTTTTTTTATAGAGAGAGGAAGAGCAAGAGAGAGAGAGAGAGAGAGAGAGAGAGGAGAGACATCATTTGGCTGCCTCCTACACATGCTGTGACAGGGAACCCAAATGGCAGACTTTGGATGCATAAAACGATACCCAACCAAATGAGCCACATTAGCTAGAACAGTATTTGTTTTTTTACTAGTTAACATAAATTTAAAAAGTGAAATGCTTACAGGATCTGTGCTACTTTCAGAGGAAAAAAAAAAAGGACACTTAGGATGACACCTGGCAAATAATAGGTCCACTATAAAAATGAACTCTTGCTTCCTGCAGTAACAGGTCTTTCACTACCTGGAAGAAATTTTGAATTGTCCATTTGCCTTTGAGTTTTATTTCTTCTTTTCAGATTCTGAACTTCTTTGATAAGGCTTACTTTTAAAGTAAGTCATATAAGAGAGTATAATTATTTTTAAAAAACATTGATGATAATATTTTTTTCCTTACAGGTCATTCATTCACCTGTTTTGTCACTTAGATAAAACCCAAGAGAACAAACACCCATCCTAATTTTCAAAATCATTTGGAAGTAATGGGAACCCTGCCCAATCCTTTTGAGTAAAAAGCTTACCTTGATAGATTTTGAGGGGTATCCTAGCAACCATTCCATAGTGAAATTTATCAATTTCTCTGAGAGAATTGGCACTAAATCCATGAAAGGGACATTTCAATTTTAGCTTCTAAGAACCATTCTTTTTTCCCTACATTATTCCAAGAATTGGATCTTCTTAGATATCTTACTCTTGAGATTTATTTTAATGCCCATTTAAACCATATTTGATGTTATCCTGCTGAAGTTTGCTTCTTTAGTGGCACGGGATTCTACCAGATGATTGATTGATAGATAGATGACAGAGATAATATTTTTAAATTGTATAAGTAACGTAAGACTTAATGAAAAAGTAGGATATATGTTTGTGGGTTTTTTTGTTTTATTTCTGTATATGCAAAATACAAGACAAAACCTTTCTTAATTCTAAGGATATACTGACACAAGCTGAGCCTTGGAAAGCACACTCAGACTTGATAATCTTGGATTTTCTGGATGCTATAAATGGGAGAAGATTTATTTGGCTGTGTTTTCAGATAGCTATTGTTTTCAATTTATGATGTTTTTTTAAAAGGATTATGAATGCAAATTAAAATAGAAATTTCTTCCAGGTGTATAGACAAGTCAAGCATAAAAGAGCAGGAACTGAGCACACATTCCACAAGCAGGATTTCGAATTGAACAGGCTTATTAAAATTAAAGAGCGTTAACAATGCAGCTGTGAATAGCCAGGGAATAATGCTTGCAGAGGAAGATAATATGTCTGAGCAAGACTTATCCTCATCCTTTTGCTATCTTGAAAAGCAGTATGAAATTATAATATGAATTGGTCTATGTGAATTTAGAATCCATGTATTGTTTTACATAGAAGTCATTTGGTGTTGCCTAGGTATGTGGATGTGTGAGGGAACATAGATACTGCATATACCAGCAGAGACTTACTTTAATTAGCTTTATGATAATTTAGTTATAGGGAGAGAATTTCCATGATCTAGCAGGCTTATTAATAATGCTCCCTTAATGTGTTCTGGTGAATTAAGCATTTGAAGTCAGTATATACATGGACAGGCCCATTGCACCGGATTTATGCACTGCTGGGGAGCATGGCCAGCTGTGGAAGCACAATTCATCCAGGTAGCTGAGCAGCACTCCCACTGTGGTAATGCATTGATCACCAGGGGGCAACTCCTGCATTGAGCATCTGCTCCCTGGCGGCATCATAGTGACTGATTGGTTATTCTGGTCATTCCATCATTTGGTCACTGGGCTTTTCCTATCTAATAAGAGTAATATGCAAATTGATTGGCACTCCAACACACAAGATGGCTGCCCCCATGTGGACACAAGATGGCTGCCCTAAGATGGTCAGCAGGGGAGGGTAGTTGGGAGGAACCAGGCCTGCAAGGGAGGGCAGTTGTGGGCCATCAGGCCAGTAGGGGAGGGCAGTTGGGAGTGGCCAGGCCTGCAAGGGAGGGTGGTTGGGGGCAATCAAGCCTGGAGGGAAGGGCATTTGGGGGGTGGGGGGACCCAGGCCTGCAGGGGAAAGCAGTTGGGGGTCCAGGCCTGCAGAGGAGGGCAATTGGGGGGGAGGTGACCAGGTCTGCAGGACCAGGTAGTTAGGGGTGACTAGCCTGTAGGTGAGGGCACTTGTGGGGGACCAGATCTGCAGGAGAGGGCGGTTGGGGGTGACCAGGCTGGCAGGGGAGGGCAGTTAGGGGTGACCAGGCCTGTGGGAGAGGGCAGTTAGGGGCAATTAGGCTATCAGGGGAGCAGTTAGGCATCAATCAGCTGGCAGGGAGTGGTTAGGGGATGATCAGGCTGGCAGGCAGAAGCAGTTAGGGGCAATCAGGAAGGCAGGCAGACAAGCAGGAGCCAGAGTCCTGGATTGTGAGAGGGATGTCCGAGTGCCGATTTAGGCCCGATCCCACTGGGGTCAGGCCTAAACGGGCAGTCGGACATCCCTCGAGGGGTCCCAGATTGGTGAGGATGCAGGCTGGACTGAGGGACACTCACTCCCATGCACGAATTATATAAGATATGTCTTCTGGCAAAATGCCCATTAACAGAGTTGGAATTTATTGCAAATGCCTTTTAAAAATATTCCCATACCCACTAATATGGAAATATTGTTGATTTCACCATACTAAGTATTCTTTATGAAATGTATTTCTGTATAGTCTGAATTATTTAGCATTTTATTGTTTGAGTTATTTTTCAGAGGTATGTTAGCATTACCATAGCTTTTTGCATCCTTTTTGCTTTTACTTTTTTTAAAAAATATATTTTATTGATTTTTTACAGAGAGGAAGGGAGAGGGATAGAAAGTTAGAAACATCGATGAGAGAGAGACATTGATCAGCCGCCTCCTGCACGCCCCCTACTGGAGTTGTGCCCTCAATCAAGGTACATGCCCCCAACCGGAATCGAACCTGGGACCTTTCAGTCCACAGGCTGATGCTCTATCCACTGAGCCAAACCGGTCTTGGCTGCTTTTACTTTTTAATCCATTTTTAACCTGATACATTTAAAGATTATTATTTCCTAAACCTTTGATGTTTAGCACATTGAATCCTGCATTATTTGTTTTCTTTTACATTTGGTTTTCTAGAGGGAATTGAGTATATTGTTGATCACTTTAAAATGGAAGCCTGGTATACACTTTAATCAATAATAATAATAAAAAAAATGAATGAAAAAAAATAAAATGGAAGCCTGGGCACATGGTGGCAGGTAATGCCCACACTTGGAGGTAGAAAATGTGGTAACCCATCCACTTCCCCATATGGCCTTCAAGGCAAAACTATCTTATTGTTCAAAAAGCACATTCAAATTCCTATCGCTTTAGGCCATCTCCAGTTTATAACTCACAGAACTGCAACTATTTACTGAATAGCTGTGGTATGCTGAGTTTGTGCCATATATTTCCTGTAAAATGGCTATTTGGAACTCAGGAACACTTTCCCCTAAACATAGCCATCTTTGTATCTGGTATCCATGGTCCCTCAGTAAAAGCCCAAGGGAACCTTGACCAGCTTAACCACTGTTTAACCCTTCTCCTCCCTTATTTTATTTAAAACAAACAAAGTCCCTGGTACTCTGAATTTCTGTATATGTTTACAACACTGTCAAGAAATCAAATTCTTATACAGGTTAGTTTTAAGCCATTCTTTGCAGATTTAATTGAGATAACTACAGGGAGACATAGAGGTAGTAAAATCTGCTTCAGAAGACTATAGGGACAGACAGGTGAAAGATGGGGTAGAATTCCAACATGAGGGACTGAGGCAAAGATGGGCACAAGCACTTGCTGAGGGAAAATTTCAGAAATCTGTTGGTCACTTTGACAGGAGAACAGATGTAGAGACTAATACTTTTAGTATGCATTTTATTTTTAAATGTATGAGCATCTTCCTAAAATGGCCTATGTGGGAGGTCACCAAAAGATTGCAGAGAACACAAGATGATGAATAGAATTAATTAGAAATTAATATTACTAATGGGTTTTATTTTGAGTCTTGATGACCTCAACCAGTTTTTCCTTCATGTCTTAAATTTCGCCAACTCCACTGCCAAAGGGATGGTAGAATGAGTACTGAGAGTCATGAAAAACAGCCTAGTGATGTTGCAAAGCCCTGAATTCAAGGACAAGAGCACTAAACTACATTAAAAGTAATTCTGTGTTGTTTTGAATGTTGGTGCTTAAGGAAAGAAAAGTCTAATTAGAGGAAGATGAAGAGATTATAAATAAGACTTGTGGCTACTTTGAGAACTTAAAAGGCACATTCCTTTTGAAACTTTTTCTTTTCAGTGTTTCTATGAGTCTTCAGAAGTCATAAAAATGTAACAAAAGAAAGATTCCCAAAAGAAACAGGCAGAAAGTGGAAAGAGGAAGAAAAAGAAAGGGATCAAAAAATATTGAGGGGGATGCCTGACTGATGTGGCTCAGTGGTTGAGTGTTGACCTATGAACCAGGAGGTAACCATTGGATTCCTGGTCCCCTCCCTTCCTCTCTGAAATCAATAAAAATATATATTTTAAAAAATATGTTGAGGGGGGAAATTTCATAGATCAGAACTGAGAGTAAGGGAGAGACAGAGGGAGAGTAGATATGTGAGTAAGAGAGAGAAGGGAGTAAGGAGGAAAGAGAAAGCAAAATGGCGAGGCGAGGAGGTGGTAGGGGTGGGGGGAGGGGGAGAGAGAGACATGAGCTGGGGTCACAGTGACGCTGTGAACCTGGATGTGCTTTAATGCTGACTGCACATCACATTCTCCCAGGCCTACGTGCTTTTTTTTGGTATGGCAATTTATGAGAATGCATTTTATTGTATTTTTAATTCATTTTTCTATTTTTATTTGAATTTATTGGGAAGACATTGGTTCACAAACCATACAGGTTTCAAGTGTATAACTTAACAAAACACTATCTTCACACAGTATCATGTACCCATTGTCCCAAAATCTCTTTTTTCTTTCTGTTCCCATCCCTCTCACTCCCCCCACCCCACCACCACCACCCTCTTTTGTCTACTCCCATCTACCTCCCACTCCTCTTTTTCCTTTGGAAACAACACTGTTAAGGTGAAGGGGTCAGGCCTGGGGGGTTCAAAAGGTCACTTGGTAGTTCCAATGCATAGCCAGGGTTGAGAACCTCCTGACAGATCTGAAGACATAGGGGCAACATGCAAAGGACTACTTGTGTATGCAGAATGCTGTTTGTAACCTAGATGTCACCCTGAGGAACACTTCCGCATCTAAATACTTGATTTGTACTAGTTCCCTTGAGGAAGAGATCCTGGGGGTGATCTCCAGTGCTATCACCTTCTAAGGAGTTGGACTCTTCAGAAGCCATAGAAAGATATGGCATTAAATATAATGATCAAATAGCTTCTTTCAACCACGTCACATTTCATTATAAATGTTCTTATTCCCTACTTTTAATTCTAGGGCTTTTATCATTATAACTCTTCTGCTCAGAAATACAAAAAGGGAAGGAAGCTCCTTAGCTTTTGACTATCAATTAACATTATCAAAGTTCTGAATAATATAGAATCCTGTAATTGGTCAATACAAAAAAATTACAGAAACTGGGATTTTTAAGCAGGAGTGGGAGAGACAAGAAATTTAGGGAAATTTGACTCTTACTAGCTAAGTTACCATCAGTATTACCTTAACTAGAGGGCCAGTACATGAAATTCATGCACTCGGGACAGGGAGATCCCTCAGCCTGGCCTGTGCACTCTCACAGACCGGGAGCGGGTCTAAGCTTGCAGTCGGACATCCTTAGTGTTGCAGCAGAGGTGGGAGAGGCTCTGGCCACACCACTGCTCTTGTCAGTTGCGAGCCTGGCTTCTAACTGAGCAGTGCTTCCCCTGTGGGAGTGCACTGATCACCAGGGGGCAGCTCCTGTGTTGAGTGTCTGCCCTCTGGTGGTCAGTGTGCATCATAGCAACCAGTCATTCTGCTGTTCAGTTGTTTTGCATATTAGCCTTTTATTATATAGGATAACTATTATGTGTCAGACGTGGGATTAGGTGAATGGTATATAGAATCTCATGTCATTCACAGAACTCTCTTTTCAAAGTTCAAATATTGTCTTCAGTGATTACAAAAGTCAGCCTGAACATTTAAGAGTTTTGTGCACATTCCGTGGGAAATCACTGTGGTGCAACAGAATCCTGGTCTGGAAGTTAGAAACCTGTGAGAACTTATTCATTTCTCTACGGTATCATTTCCTCCTTTTTTATATCTTCAGATTGCTTGATTTCTATAAATTTATGAAAATCATGATAAGAAGACATAGTGGATATACCTGAACTATCGAGTGCATTATGAATGTTTTTGATGGATGATGCCTTATACTTTCCACTATCAATGTTGTTATTTTTTATTCCCACTCACAACTCCTCTGTGAGGTGAGAAGGATAAATATCCCCTCAGCATCCTGAGAACAAGGCTGGGAAAGTTATTCTTCCTTAAGAAATGCCACAGAAAGAGCAGTCAGTTTTTGTGTGTGTGTGTGTTTTTTTCCCCCCTTGCAGTTCAAGGCTGTGGGAAAAGTAAATGAAAGGTTCTATGATTACTAAAACAAACACACAAAGAAATGTAAAAGCGTGACTTTTTCACTATGCATTGCAAACGTTTTACAAATTGTCATTTTACTAAAGAAGAAAATCATCTGAATTGTTTCCCTCTAAAATACTCTACTTGAAAAGGCAATTCAGTCTCCTAGCAACCAACACTTCTCCAAATGAGAAAAATGTCTGGAGGAAGGGAGAAACTACAATTACACATAATGAATAGAGCAGAATTCTCATGGGCCTGGAAGAGAATCAGAAAGGGCATCTGAGCCCATTTCCATTCTCCCAGAATGTCAGTTTCTGGGATCCTCAGAGGCTTCTGAACAGGGTCACCAGCAAGGTTAAATGCAGTGGCCTACCTTCCACCTGTGCCTGATACCAGGGCCTCTTCCTTTCCTACCCTCATGGATTACATTAGCATTTAATTTTAAATTTGAATGAATTTACATGAAATGAAGTTAAAAGTCAGTTCCTCATTCACACAGGTCCCATTTTAAGTACTCACCAGCCTCGTGTGGTGATGGCTACTGTATTGCCCAGTGCAGACTTGGACCACTGCCACCATCGCAGGAGTTGTGTGCTGCTGCATTGCGCCACTGTGAGTGTCTGCACAGCGGATTGAGATGGAGACACTTCAATTAGAAAGGGGCTGGCTGGATGAGGAACCTTGCTGTTGCCTCCCTGGGTTTTACCTCCAGCTTTTGATTTTTCTCACCGTATTTCCATATTAGATAAGCATTTTTCCTATCATCTTCTTCAGTGGGAAAAGTAATTTTCCTAACTGGTGCATTATGTTATGAATGTGACTGAGAGTCACAGAGGGGCAATCCATGACAGGACAAGCACCTCTTTGCAATTAAGCAATTGATGTTTTCTACAGGTTCAAAAGTTTGTAGCAGCAAAAGGAAACACAGGTCAGAAATCACAAAATTCTCCATCAAGATAACTCAGCAGGGGTGGGGTAGGGGTAGTCTGTGAGCCTCAGAAGTGGTTATTTTGGGTTCCTATTTTTGGATCCTGCTATTGGCTAGCCTGTGAGATAGTGCTGACTCGTGCTTGGGAATGAACATGGATTTCCAGACAGATCAGGATTTTCTCCTGGATTTCTTCATCTGTTCTTCTCTTTTTTTCTCCTACACTGACTTGATCAGCTCCTTCAGTGCCCCATCTAAGTAAACAACTTAGAGTCTTGGAGGAGAAGATAAAGCAGAAAGAGAGTGCAATGACCCTGTACTTTGAATGCATCTGCCCCTACAACCCAGGGCTCTGGAGTTCAGCACTGAGTGCAGTGACTGGCAGAGACCACGGCCAGCACAGATTCCCGGACTGGAACCTTCACTCCTACGAGGCTGTCAGGGCCCAGTAGATCTAGTACATGCCTGCCCAACTTAACCAACTTCTTAACCAACTCTTCATTTTCAGAAGGAGGGGCTTCCCTGAGTACTGTGATGGATAACTCCACTGAATCCACAGGTCACATGTTAAAGTTCTCATGATAAAGTTTTTCATTTTAATTTCAGAGCTTTCATCATTAAGATCACATTTATAAAAATGTGTCCTATGTCACCAAAACACAGTTCTAGGTTGATATTTTCTTTTCTACCGGTTTGCAAATTCTTCCTTCAAAAAAATATTTTCACTCTCTTACAGTTCTCTAGAAGACTTTCAATTTTAGAAAGTCTAAGTCAGCCTGAGAAGTGGAATAGTAGAAGCAAAAGTAAGAATTCTTGGAAAGTGAATTAGTTTATAAAGTGTGGGGTATTGAGGAATGGACAGATGCAAGGGCTTTGTGAGTTGATGTACCCAAGAGATGCTGGGCATCAGTGATTGGACAGCAATGCTAACAGGAGGGAATGTCCTGACATGCTCAGCAAATAATACAGCAACCATATTTCTGCCCACAGGGAATCAATTTTAAATTAGAATCCAAGCAAGAATTGATCCATACACTAGGGGAGGTTTAAGGCACTCCTCTTTCTACATGGCTGCAACATGCAGAGGGGAGACCATGCAGAGAAAAACCAAATGCCTAAAACAGTTTTTAGTTGAGAGACTAAAAACTGTAGATTCCTGGTCCTGTTTCCATAATAACAAGCGCTGGCAGCCAGCAATGCAGAGCAAAGGAAAGGAACACAAACCTCTTCCTGGAAATCAATTACTAAACAGTAACAAAAGGAGAGGAATTGTAGACAGTCTTAGAACTCTGTTTAACATTTTTACACAAGTCAACTTTGTCCTCAAGCCCCTATTTCTGCCTACTCCAGGAAAAAATAACCTTGCAACTTAGCACAACTCAATCACTTCTGGTAAGAAATATAGTCAGGTCAGGATTTAAACAAATTCAAGTAGAATTGTTCTGGGCCCTCCCCCTTTATACACACACCTAGACATGCACACACTTCCTTCCCACGTTGGAGCTCCGGGACACAACTATTTTTGTCTCCTGGAGCTCATGTTATCACAAGGTCCTCCGTGAAGCTGTCTTCTAGAGGCACAGACAGGAATTGGAACAGGGGCCTGCTGTGCTTTTGGGCCTAAAAGGTTGGGCTTTCGATACTGCCTCTTTTTGATAATAAGATGATGACAAGGAATGTGGCGGGGTGGGGCACCAACTGGCCATTGTATTGGTATCTAAACATCTTTGTTCTTTCTCATCTTCTCCATCCTTCTCTCTCCAGCCCCAGAGTGTTGCCCTCTCTTCTCTGTGCAGAAGAAAACTCTGTGCACCATGGAGTGTTCTTCTTCTGAATGTCATTTACAGCATGAACCCAATACCTAAGTCTTCCACTCTCTGGCTTTTGGAGATACAGATCCTTGTGTCTCTTAACAAAGCCAGACTCTAGTAAACAACTGCTTTGCTTTCCAGTTTGTTATTTCTCTAATAGGTTTACAAAAATTAATTCAGCACTTTAATTAATGTTAAATGATTAATTGTTTTTACCCGCTCTCCTCTTGGAAACAATGAATGGCATTGATTCATTGGGTAAAAAACCCTGGGCAACTAGAAGCTCTGAGGAATCACTGGGAATGAAGAAAATACTTCGATTGTTAGGTGCCCTACTGACCTCCCAGACCTAGGCCACCTTCACCTCTGGCTTTATAGTGCGCTACTTGTTTATTTCCTCTGATCGTTTGTTTTGGCTTTCAACTCTACCAGGCAAAAAATATTTGTTTTTGGCAAAGGCTCAGCAGTCATAAAAATCTCAATTTCATAGAACCCAAATTTGGGGTGTTTTATTAATAAAGGAACTTCCCAGAATTCCTGGGCCAGCCAGCATTGCATTGTGTGTACAAGCAAGTCAAACTCAGCTAAATGGAACTGATGTGAGAGGGCCAGGGCGGGGCGAGCAGGAAAGAAGGACTTGGATTCCTTATGGCATCTGCCACTAGCTTGGGCACAGTCCTCACTGTGGCTGGAGTTGGCCCTTTTGCCTTCAAAACTGATTTTTTATTTTTATTTTTTTGAGAGGGAAACATTTTGGTTGCTTCCCACAATCACCCTGACTAGGGATTGAATCCACAACCAGGGTATGTGCCCTGACCGGGAATCAAACTTTTGGTGTATGTAACAACACTCCAACCAATTTAGCACAACAGCTAGGGTAAATTTTTATTTTTTTTTTAATGGGAGAGCATTATGCTAAGTGAAATAAGCTAGTCATAAGTATCACATGATCTCACTCATATGTGGAATCTAATGAACAAAATAAACTTATGAACAAAATAGATCCAGAGATGTAGAAGCATCGAACAGACTGGAATATCATAGAAAGGGTGAGGAAGGGGGAGGGGAGGGGAGGACAGAGAATAACTGGGGAACTTAAATGTGTATATGCATAGCCCATGAACACAGACAATAGTGTGGTGAAGGCTTGGGAGGAGGGGGTCAATAGGAAAATAAAAACAACAACAAGAACAAACCCAAAGGGAACATCTGTAATACAATAAATTTAAAAAATAAAAAATAAATAAAAGAATGGTAAAGATCCTTGAAGGAGAGTAAGTTTCAGAGATAATGTTAAATTGTTTCAAGCACTTACATTAATGGAGTTACTGACAGGATTAGTGCCATGATTTCATTTTACAGATCCTTCTCTCTCTCTCTCTTTTTTTTTTGGCTTATCGCTGAGTGTGAATTCTGTTCATGGAACCTGCTTCATCTCTCAATAACTCAAAAGCCAGAAAACATCTCGGATCAATAATTTTTAAATTCACATCTTTGGCTAATCTTGCTTACCTGTTCCATTTTCATCCTTTATCATAATGACGGTGGCTAGAGAGGGAGGCAGCTTAAAAAAGAAATGGAAAGAGAGCAACTAAGCCAAGTGGTCATGCTGGGCTTTGCTGTCTGCTTGGTCAGCAGATCATTTCTGTGACGAATTCACTTAGACTTACTTTTCAATATTGATCTATTTATGGGGCGTGAACTGGTAATTAGTTATTGACTCTGTGAAAAACAAATTATTTGTGAAGTGTTTATTCTATAATGGCCCATAATACAAATGAGCTTCAGAATGACCAATGACTTTTCAAAACAGTTTAGCTTATTTCTAGGTACTAAAAATCCCCCAGTGGCTACCACACTGCTTATGAGAAATCCAGTTCTAAGCCATTTGAAAGCAATCACTGGGAGAACAGACTTAAAAAAGAAGTTAGTATAGGCGGTGGAATATTAACTGAGAAATAGTCAAGGAAAGGAAAAAGAAGAGTTTGACAAAGGTAGGGTTTTGTGTTTGTTTCAAAGCAGCACCAAAAAATTTTGAGAATGTCTGTGTTTTCATTTTGCTCTGTGCCCACTTGTGCCTACTTAGTCTTTGAACAGTTCCTCTGAACCTGTTTTTGGTGTGTCACTGGGCAGACAGGTCACCTCTTCTCTCTGCCCCTCCATCATTAGCTCATTTATTTCTAATGATTTTTGGAGCTAGGTCAAATAATAACAAGTAAAGAAAAGAAAAAAATGGATTGGAACCAGATCACAGAAGTTTTTCTAGCTCTAACTTTTTTTTTTTCTATTTGAAATGATAGAAGTTTCAGGCAGTGTTTACTCTGAACATTAGCTTATCTAACTGGTTTTTGAGTTTATAACACTGATATTTTTTTAATTACAAAAGTAATGTGAGATAATTAGAGTAATATGGTTAATTATGGGCCTCCACTTTCTCCTTCCCCAAATTCCCCCTGTCTCTACAGTAATAACAGTATCTCTCCATCTTTTTTTCTGTGGTCATGTGACTAATTATAGACATATATAAACTTTGATTTTTTTAAATTTTTGTTTTACAAAATTTCAGCTACTCATCACTTAATTAAGGCAGAGTTGAAAAAAATAATAAAATTACTTAAATCTATGCTTATTTACTAGGGGATGTCCTTGATATATTAGGCAATTAAGTGAGAAATATGTAGTCTAAATTTTGTAAAAAAAACAATAAAACAAAAACACCAAAGTTTATATATATATATATATAAATGTTTATATGACCACAGAAAAAGAGGTGGACTGATACTGATATAATTGTTATTACAGGTTCTTAGGTAATTAAGATTAAATTGTATGCTAATATTTCAGGATGGACTTAAAATTTTGAAACACAGTGACTGTTATGAAAATATTAGAACACATTGACCACTACTTTTGAGGTTGTTACCATATTTTCTGTCCAGTTATTCATTTATTCTTTCAGTAGAATAGTCTTTCTTAGTCTTTCTTAGTCAGAAGTCTTTCTTAGGACTTTTCACCTTTGTATTGCAGACAAAGTCAATACATTGCTGCCTTTACAGAGCTGACAGCTGTGGTCTGAAACTCACATTAGTTTCTTAAAATAAAAGACTTTAAAAAGTTTTCCAAACCAGTAAATAAATCTGCAAATTGCTCTTATATAAATGTGTCCTTCAATCTGGTTTAGGGAAATCAATAGAGCTCTACAAAAGAAAGTCACTAAAAGTAGAGACATAATTTAGCATTTCTGGTGGTGATCAAATAATGTTCATTTTAAGGCCTGGGAAAGAGAAATGGTGAGAGAATCTTCTAGACTGTAGCTCTTCTTGTTTATAAAAATTTTGTAAAGGGAGGATCAGTTTGTTTTCTACCTTCTTCTGTGATCACAAGATGGCAGTGTTTCTGAGCTTTGCTGATACAACAGTTTGACTTAAAATGGCCCTGGGCAGAATTGCTGTAGGGAAGTCAGAATAAATGATGTGGAAGAACTTTGCATGTGAAATAAAACTCACCTGCAAAGAAAAACCAATTGCTTGTTCAGAAGTTTGCATTTCTGAAGTAGTGAGTGCATGCCTAGGTACTGGAAGATAATGATGGCAATATTTTGTAGGCTGACAGTGGAAATGAGAGAGCATGTTTAGAGTCTTAAGGCAGGCTAAGTAGTCAAGAAGCCATTCCAAAGAATTAAACAAGACCTAATAATCTGGATTAAAGCAATGTCAGAGATACAGAAGAGATCTGAACTGTAATTAAAAGTACAGTCAGTAGGACTCAGTGATTGTTTTAAAGTCTTAAGTTAGGTGACTGAGTAAATAATCACATTATTATAATTGAATGGATTCTATCAGAGGGATAGAAAATAAGTTTAGGGGAGAAAATAGAGTTTATATTTTCTCCCCTAAAATATAAAATGTCATTTGGAGAAGATTAGGTATCAGCTGAGAATTAGAAATTAGCATTTTAGGGGGAGAGTGTGTAATCTTAAAAGTCACAGGTTGAGGTAACTTAGGGTCTAAAAAGCCAAAGCTATGGGAGTGGGCATGAGCTATGAGTAGTGGGAGAGAGTTTAGCCCCCTAATAATAATCTTCTTGTCATAAAAATATTCTCTTTATTATGGCAACTAATGTATTTTCTGAATCTCATGTAAGACATGAATATATGCATATTACAGTTGCTTTCATATAAACTGTGGATAAGGGAATCTTGAAATTTCTTACTGTAGCAGTTTGGAAACATGTAGTCCAGGCATAAAGAGACAGTTATAAGGTGTGGGAACCTCTTTCCACGTCCCGCGAGGTTCAGGGTTCCCGGGTCAGGGTTCGGGTTCTGAAGGAGGCCGCACCCAAACGAAATGAGAGACTAGAAAACATTAATTTGGCGATATTGGGGGGCCAGGCGGGAGCCTTCCTCTAGTGGAAAGGACTGCCACTTGCTCTGGCCTTTTTCTCCCTTTTTATTAAGGCTTTGGGACACACCCCTAGCCTTTAGGCAGGAAATAATAAAAACAGAAATTAACATGAAACAAACATAGAGGTTGCTTCAACCAACAAATGTTTCAACTAAACAGTGAGTAATTAGCTCTGACCTTTCAGAGCAATTAAGGTTGACCAGCCTTCTGGCTTCCTGTTTATATCCATTTAGTGAGAACAATATTTGGTTTCCGACAATAAGGCAAGTTGTCTAGTCCCATCCCACCTTTATGTACTCCCCCCCCCAAAAAAAAAATTAAAAACCATCCCTGGACAAGAAAATGAGAAGAGAAGAAAGCCAGGGGAAGTGGTTGTTAACTTTGCCTGTGCACCAACATTACCTATTGCTCTTAGACAAAAAAGCACACATGCTTGGATCATGTCCAAGGCAATTTCCATGCAGCAGATCTGGGAAAAGAAAACCAGCAAAGTTTTGTGTAAGCCACAGGAGACACATTTAAAGGAGGGACTGGTGAGCCTTGTCTAAGGCAGCAGAGGTCAAATAAGATACATACTAGAGAGTGTCTTAAATGTGGCTGCTTGATACACATTGAAGCCCTCTTTAGGAGCATTGTCATGGGGGTGAGGAGAGGGGCGGGGTTCATTAACAGAAGGGAAAGGGCGAGGCATTCTTATGACTTAAGGAATAAGGAATAAGATTTGTTGATTTAAAGTTTTTTTGAACACCTATGAGGACCCAACTGAGGTGGAAATTTACAAATTTGAAATGGTGTCCACCTGCATTAATTCATAAGTCCATTCTCTACTGTTGTGGGTACTGATGATAGAGAAGTAAATAAAATACACAAGGATCTTGCATGTCAGAGGAAAGGCAGACAATAAACATAATTAGGTAAAGGGGTTCATTTCAAAAAGGGTTTAGTGTTACAAAAAGAAAAAAGCAGCAGTGATGTGATACAGAGTGAGAAGAAGGTTACCTATGATGCCAGGCAGATAGCATCTCAAAGAAGACCAAATAAAAGGAAAAAGGCTTAGAGTTAATCCAAAAAGATATGAGGAATGGGGAGACCATGAAGGGGGTTGGGGACTCAGAAAGATCAAGGGCCAAGGATGTTCAGGTTGTTGCTGAGAGATGGTTGAAGCAACTAACTGTCTTAGCTAGATTGGATCTGAGTGGCAGTGAAGCTGTCCCAAGTTTCACAGGCTTTTGGCATACTTTATTTATATTGAAATGTAATTCATTTTCAGTTATCTGCTTTCCCAAGATTGTGAGTTCTTCTGTGGAAGGGATTTTATCTTACAAGTTTATTCCTTGAACTTGAACTCCTAATCCATAATGTACTTAATAGGTCTGGACGGTTTCTTTCTGGAGTGCCAGCAGGAAGAATTTGGCTCTCATGCCCCCTCCTGCTAGTTCAATACAGCCCTATAATCTGCTTATGTGGGGATCTTCAAAAGAACCAGGCAACTGTTAGATAATTTCTCAAAAATAACTAAACACAAGTCAGTGACTTAGACTGCTCTCCTTTATGTTGGTAAGATTGTTGGAAGAAACCAAAAGGCAATCAGGAATGGATTTAGTATTTTTAGAAGTCTTTGGCAAGAAGTGAGGAAAAACAAGTTTTCTGCACATTTGAAGAAAAAGAGGTTTAGATCATTTATTCATACAATAACATAGAAGACAATTATGCATTTTTCTACCCTGAGGCATTATTGTTACTGTTTTATGCCTCTGTCTGCAAGCCCAGCCCACCATAGGAAGCTCTTTAAGATGCTACATCTTGGGCGCAGCTTTCTGGTTTAATAGCTGAGCTTTCTGGAATTAATACAGATTTCAGACTTTTAAAAAACTCTATTCTTCATTTTAAGTCTCTTTACATATCAAAAATATTCATCATAAATTATAAAAAAATAGCTCTCTACAGAAAAAAAATAACATTTAGCTACTTTTTGTATTTGTCTTTAACTGAGATGTCTTTCACTTCTATCAACAAAGCAGTCCAAGGGTTTCTAGATCTTATGAGTCCAAATCATGGCTCTGGAAGGTTCTAGAGCTTTTCAATCTGAATTGGAGATGGAAACCCCTCTGGCAACGTGTCCAGCTGCTCAGAATTTCTCTCAGCCTCATAAATCAGCACCATATATAATAATGATATTTCCTTCAGGGCTGCTTAATCCAAATGTAGATACTAGAATTTCCCTTCAAAATCCTTATTTGAAATTTTGAATGCACTTCTCAAAATAAGCCACATATTAAATGGAGTAGTATTTGGTTGAACCAGACTAAGTTCTGGTCCTGGACAGATTGGACAGTTCCCATCTGAGTCCAAGACTGACATTTTCCTGTTGTGTTGCTCACTTCTATTATACTCAACATATACTTTCCAGCATCCTTCTTTTTGTTTTCCTATTACTTTTTATAAAAGAGACCATGTCTTTTCAGCCCGAACAAACAAACCAAATAAACAAACAAACAAACAAAAAACTCCCACAACTTTTCAGCAGAATTTGATGGGACTTAAAAACAAAGTCACAAAGCATTTTTGCTCTATAATCAAAAGGCTTCCAAAACAGTATGTTTCATATCATGAAGCCTGGAACTGTGATCTGCCTCAGTTCCAAGGGAAGCTTCTCCTTTTCTGTCGTCTTTAATTTTTTACAATCAAAGTAGCTGGAGATACTTATTTACATGATCGTTTATTGACTTGCTGTATTGGGGGGCAAGAAGCAAAGTCATCTTGATATACGGCAATTTAAACTAATTGCTCTTCTTAATATGGAAGGGAAATTAGCTGGCCCGGTGAATCAGCCTATTGAGGCAATATGTCTTCATATGTCAGCTTGCTGCTCTCCGCACCACCTGCCGGAGTCCCCTTCAGGGACACAAACTGATGAGATCACCGCAGCAAGCTATAGATCTTGGGCAAGTTAAGGGGTTGGTTTTGCTTGGTAATGAGGAGAGCACCTTTGGAAAAGGGGAAATTGGAATCTGTCGCCGTACTGCAAACTGATGAGTGATTGCTATTGTTTTGCATCTCGGTAGGGAATTAACTATTCCTCAGCCCTGAAAATTTAGTGTCATTTTTATTTTATAGGCAAGAGTCGGAGAAGTGTGTTGTGAAGCATAATCCTTGAAGTCAAAGTGAAGGCGAGCAGATTTCTCTGAGTTTAGGATGCTAATATCACCTATCTGGAGCCAGTGTAGTGATGAGGAGGGAAGGTGATTTTCAAGGTGATGTGGACTAAGATCATAAATCAAAATGCTGTCAGGGAGTGACTCACAATGCTTTATCCTCACAGAGTAACTCTGGTTCCCCAAATTCCTGAACTCAAAATTCACAAATACTGTGCCAATGTGTCCCGTTCCCCCCACCTGCTTGTAAATGTGACAATACTTTCAGTAATTCTTGATTTTGGTTAGGAATGAATTATTAAAGAACAAAAAATGTCAAAATTATCTTTAAAATATTTCTTATTTAAACAAATTTACTGAAGGGAAGCTTCCAAGTTATTCATCTTTGCTTACTCTACTGAAAAAGGAACTTTGGATAAAATAATGTTTCTCTTGAGAAAAAAACACACACACAAAATCACAAAATGAT
The DNA here is from genome assembly GCA_011751065.1 of Lasiurus cinereus. Classification (NCBI taxonomy): domain Eukaryota; kingdom Metazoa; phylum Chordata; class Mammalia; order Chiroptera; family Vespertilionidae; genus Lasiurus; species Lasiurus cinereus. The sequence continues at coordinate 32,724,807 of JAAGEH010000293.1, read as the reverse complement.
AAACTTGGAAAAGACCTTAAAGGTAACCAATTCCAAACTACTACTTCATTTGAAATTACTAGGTGATAATGAAAAAACTATCATCATTTGGAAGAAAATTCTGTAGTAATAAAGAGTACCATTAAAATCTGTGCTTTTAAGCTGTAAGTCATGACCACTTAGTGAAAAATAATAATAAAATGAAATAGCCGAAACCGGTTTGGCTCAATGGATGGAGCATCGGCCTGCGGACTGGAAGGTCCCGGGTTCGATTCCGGTCAGGGGCATGTATCCTGGTTGCGGGCATATCCCCAGTGGGGGGCGTGCAGGAGGTGGCTGATCCATGTCTCTCTCTCATCGATGTTTCCAACTCTCTATTCCTCTCTCTTCCTCTCTGTGGGAAATCAATAAAATATATTTTAAAAAAATGAAATAATAAAAATTAGGAAATATTTAAGTGCATTTCACATTGTAAGGATAAGTAGGGTATCCTATAACTATTGTTCCAGTTACATTGTGTGTGTGTGTTTGTATATGCGTGTAGTGGCTTATGATATAAAATGTATTTCTTAGAGTGGGTCAGAAAAGTTTGAAAACCACTGCACTTAGAATAAGAAAGAGGAGGTGAAAAGAAACAGATTCTCTCCGTGTGCATTAGCAGGTTTCCTATCTCTTGGGCCAGTGACCCCACCATTGAGTTGATTTCATGGCCCATTATATAACACTTAGACTGTTTGCACAGTCAGGATTTATTTCTCTCCACAATATAACCAGAACCCCATTTTCTGGCTGTTGGGCCAAGTGCTTTGTTTTAAAAATAAATGTCGTGTTCTTAACTCCTTTCTCAAAGACTCTGTTGTCTTACTTGGTTAAACTGTGGCTACCTCTCAGTTGTACCTCAAATGCACATCTACTTAAGATTTTAACACTTGCGATTGTGTTTTCTGTACACAGTATTTTTTAATCTTTTAAGTGAGTTTTCTTTGCAGATATTTTTCTAAAACATTTTATAAAAAGATAAAACTTATGGAGAATGTTTAAATCAAAGGAAAAACACACACACCCAATTTGACATTTTAAGAAACAAATTTCCTGCAATGAATATGCTCAAATTGCCAGTTGGAACTAATCCCTTGAGGTACTGTTGGCTGGAAGCAAGACCAATGCCATGATAGCTTCCACCTTCTTTGTAATGAGTCTTTAGATGTTTGAGAGATAATAGACACTGGAAACATTGTTACTTATCATGGAGGAGGCAGGAAAGAGGGCAACTGTCCTGGACACGGTGGAGGGACGTATTAGTTTCTTTTTTTTAAATTTATTTTTATTTTTTTAAATTAAATCTTTATTATTCAGATTATTACGTTTCTCTTTTTTTCCCCTCCATAGCACCCCTCCACCCAGCTCCCACCCTTCACTCTGTCCTTACCTCCCTCCCGTTGACCTCATCCATATATGTATGATTTTTGTCCAGTCTCTTCCTGTACACTCCTCACCCCTTTCCCCCTGAGAATTATCAGTCCACTCCCTTTCTGTGCTCCTGATTCCATTATATTCACCAGTTTATTCTGTTGATCAAATTTTTAATTCACTTAATTTTTAGATTCACTTGTTGATAGATATGTATTTGTTGTTCATAATTCTTTATATTTTACCTTTTTCTTCTTCCTCTTCTAAAAGAGTACCTTTCAGCATTTCATATAATACTGGTTTTGAGTTGATGAACTCTAGCTTTTTCTTATCTGTGAAGCTCTATATCTGCCTTTCAATTCTGAATTATAGCTTTGCTGGATAGAGTATTCTTGGTTGTAGGTTCTTGCTATTCATCACATTGAATATTTCTTCCCACTCCTGTCTGGCCTGCATTGTTTCTGTTGAGAAATCGGCTGACAGTCGTATGGGTGCTCCCTTGTAGGTAATGAACTGTTTTTCTCTTGCTGCTTTTAATATTCTCTCTTTATCTTTTGCTCTTGGTATTTTAATTATGATGTCTCTTGGTGTGGTTCTCTTTGGATTCCTTTTATATGGGATTCTGTGTGCTTCCTGGACTTGTAAGTCTATTTCTTTTACCAGATGTGGGAAGTTTTCAGTCATTATTTCTTTAAATAGATTTTCAGTATCTTGCTCTCTCTTCTTCTGGCACCCCCACAATTCTGATGTTGGTATGCTTGAAGCTGTCCCAGAGGTTCCTTACATTATCTTCACATTTTTGGATTCTTTTCTCTTCTTGCTTTTCCAGTTGAATGTTTTCTGCTTGTTTATATTTCAAATTTTTGACTTGATTCTTGCCTTTCTCTAGTCTGCTGTTAGGACTCTGTATAATATTTTTTATTTCAGTCAGTGTATGTTTAATTTCTAGTTGGTCCTTTTTCATCTCTAATTGGACCTTTTCCATCTCTAGTTGGATCTTTTTCATCTCCCCGTGGCTCTCGCTAAATTTACCCAACTTTTCTAGGATATTCTTGAAAAACCTTATAAGCGTGGTTTTGAACTCTATATCCAGTCGTTTTTTTCCCTCCATTTCTTTTGTTTGTGATCCCTTCCCTTGTCTCAGCATTTTCACTATGCCGGGAGAACTTCTGTGTTGGATTCAGCCTTATGATACCAGACTTGCAAAACTGCAAAAGCCTCTCCTGAGCTGGGGATGGGTGGAGTCTCAGGGCTTAAGGCCTTCCAGTCGGCCCCGCCCTCCCCGGCCCCTGAGTCTCACGTGACTGGGTAATCGCTGGAGCGGTCCTTGTGCGCTCGTGCGTCAGCAGTGCCTCTAGACTGCCGCCTTTCTGGCTCCCCTGCGCTCCAGGACCACACGAGTCTAGGTCCGCAGGGTTTTGCCCAAAACAGGGGCTTAGTGGAGTCAGAAGTGGCACAGTTGGGAGGGTCTGTTTCCTGCCCACTCGTGAAGGCCAGCGGCACAATCAGCAATCTGTCCTCTGCGCAGTGCCATGCGTGCCATCAGACCTCTGATCTTTTGAGACTCCCCTAAATTTCTGTGCACCTCTCCCTTTTCACAGTCCAAACTCCCCCTGTATGAGTTTCGGCTGGATCTGGGGTTTAGTGTTGTAAGATAAGGGGTTCAATGCCTTTGAGAGTCTCCCTTTCCCTCCTGCCAGAGAAAGCCAGCCAGGTACTCTGGTACCCGCTCTCTCCACACGCGTGTCTCAGTACCTCAGCTTTTTGCAGCTCCTCTGGGTCTCCGTGAGCCCCTCTCCTTCCCTCTAGCTGTAGAACTTCCACTCAGCCAGCTTTCCTGTGGTTCTGGATGATGTCCGTTCTGTCTTTTAGTTGTAGTTTGTTTTTTGTTTTTAATATATTTTATTGATTTTTTACAGAGAGGAAGGGAGAGAGATAGAAAGTCAGAAACATCGATGAGAAAGAGACGTCCATCAGCTGCCTCCTGCATGCCCCACAGTGGAGATGTGCCTGCAAGCAAGGTATATGCCCCGACTGGAATCGAACCTGGGACCTTTCAGTCTGCAAGCTGATGCTCTATCCACTGAGCCAAACCGGTCTCGGCTTAGTTGTAGGCTTGAAATTGTTGTGCGAGGCAGCAGTGTAGGTGTTTACCTATGCCGCCATCTTGGATTCTCCCGTATTAGTTTCTTATTGCTGCTTTAACAAATTCACAAAAATCAAGATGTTGTCAGGGCTTTATTCCTTCTGGGTGCCAAGGAGAATCCACTTTGTCATTTATTCCAGCTTCTAAAGGCTGCCTGAATTCTTTCTCTCTTGGTTCCTTCACACTGACTTCAGCTTTCATCGCCTGCTCTGACTCTGCCCCTTCTTTCATTTACAAAGACTTTTGTGATGACACTGCACCCACCTGGACAGTTTCCCTGTCTCAGAATCCTTAATCAAATCAGACAAATCCTTTTATTCATGTATGGTAATGCACTCACGGGTTTGGGGGCTTAGAATGTGGACATCTTTGGAGGAGCATCATTTTATCTGCCACAGGGGACTATAAGGATGCATGTCTAGGAGCAAGGCAAAAATGAGGTCCCAAGTAATTCACAAATGCATTGTTTTGCTGCTGATGACATGCTTACAGAGGAGGGATGGGAATCATATCCTGTGGGCCTCTACAAAGTTCAAGGATTGGAAGCTGTGTGCCTCTCTGTGGCCTTGTATGGCTCTGCATTTTTCCTCTTGGGCCACGCTGCACACTTGCTCAAAAATGAACAATTGCCTCTTTGATTGATGGTGGTTGCTTCCCAACATATTCCCCTGTGTCTCTGGGTTTTTAAAGCATCTCCTCTATAGTGCATTTTTCTATGGCTGTCATTTTTAAGCTTGCCTGTTTGCCCGGATTGGAGACCAGAGCTTAAAAGAAGAAAAGAACAGTGAAAAAAGCCCACTGGTGAAGCAGGTGGGCCAGGGGTCAAAACATAACCCGTTGAAGGCCTTCCAAGAGGATGTTGAAGATAAAGCAAAAACTCAGAAGCAGGATCTATCTATAAGTAAAGTGTCAGAAATAAAAGCCCATGAAAGCAGAGGAAAGAAACAATGACGACAACAACAAAAGCCCATATTTCAGGCACAGGAAGTAGTAAATACTCTGCAATTCAGTGTAATGGTGAAAACACTGTGTACAGTGTTCAAAACGGATATTATTGACCCTGGGACTTAGGCTTGCTTTCCAGAAAGACTATGGTTTATTCATTGAATGCATCTTGCCAGAGATTCTGGAATTTCATCATCTGTTTTTCTCTCTGTGTTCATACTATACAAGTAGTTATGGGAAATAAGGAATTGGCAATCAACAGAAAAAAGTTTAGGATCACCTGAGTTCAGGAAGCAGTTTTTACCACGGCCTCTCCGGGGATGGCAACCTCGTTTTCTGGAGCAGTCGCTGGGTAGAAGAGACTTTCCTAAGCCCTCCAACTCCGATCTGTGATATCTCGAAGCACAGGCTCTCTGCTCAGGATTAGCTCAGACTGCTATCACAAAATATCTTTTAAAATATTAAGCACTAATTCACTCCTTATAAATGATAGTAGCTGTAAGAAATCTCTGCTTGCCTTCAAGTGGGTAAAGACACTCACTATTTAATTTGTGCAAATATCTGCCTGATTTTTCAGATTAGTCTCAGGACCAATTGTGGTATTTGAATTACAATTTACTGAAAAAATATTTGGAAAATATATTAGATGCAAAAGAAGTTTAAGTAAAAAAATAGAAATATGTGGAAAATATGAATTGTAAGATAGAAATAATGTATTTTTCCCTCTCAATTCACGTGTGTTCAGAAAGGCCTAGCACATTTCTACTATGATTATGCTACTGTGTTGTTGATCATAGTAAAGAAAAACAAGGTTGACATTTAATCTTGCATTTCTCTTTACATGTACACACTGTTAACGCTGAAGAAGCAGGGAAAAACACTCAGATCCTATGTGATCCAGGAATTTTAATTAAGGAGCAGTCCTGCCATGTCCATATGTGTTCCATGAGAAAAACAACTGTGATATTGACATGGCCAAGAATCTGTGGCAGAAGTTTTCTTCCCAAATGTTTGTGCATTAAAGAAATTTCTCACAGATCGTATTTGTACCCAGTACATCCCCATCTGTGTGTGCAAATCATGAACTGTGCTTGAATCCAGCAGGATCCATTTATTTCCAAAAGAGCTGCGTCTTGATCAAATAGGATTCATGTGTGCCTGTCGTAGTGCTGAGACACTCCTGGCCGGATGTGGTTCTTTCCCCGACTGCCTTGATTCAATGGGATCCAGGCATTTTCCAACTGAACAGCTGTGGCTTGGGGAGAATCCAGGTGTTTTTCTCACTGAATATTTGTGGGATTGGCAGGGTCCTGGGCATTTCCTTTGCTTTCTCTGGCCTGGAATTATTATAACATATATTATCTGTATGTATTTCAGTGAACTTTGCTTTGTCCCAAGGAAACAGATCAGCTTCCTTTACTTCACACAAAGAGAAATTACACCTAGAAAAATATGGGCAGGATTAAATGCTACTTATCTTTTTCTTCACTAGCTATATCCTTCACGTTGGCTTATACAAATATGTGAATATTCTAAAAAGCCCTCTGAGTGAAAGCAAGTAATTTATCATGGCACACTGAATAATTATCTACTTCCGAAGGCATTTCTTTACTGGAATTGGGGGGTGTCACACCTGTTCTGACATCCACTTGTTAGGAACCTGTTGGATTTGGCTTTGGTTTCTGATTGAAGAAGTAAGCTTCCCTGGGTTTGGCAGTGTATACAGACCCTGCTAGAAAATGGTGTGTGGTTTTGGTTTCCACATCTTAAACAATCAATAGGGAAATTGGAAAGAGTTCAGAGAAGAGAAACAAAATGATTAAAGGGCTAGGGAAATAAGGAGCTGGGATTATTTCATCTAAAGAAAGGCTTTTGGGAAAAACAAGATGGTATGTATGCGTGCGTGCACAAAAGAAAGACAAGCCAGATCTTAAAGGTTATGTGTTTGAGCAGGTTTGATTGGCCTTTGTAGGCCATCTGGAGTTGTGGAGGGAGTTGGGAGAAGTTAGTCTGCTTTACCACTTATTGGTAAGGAGAATAAGCAATTTAAGAGAGAGAAGGGGATTTGGGGGAAAATTAGGCAGAAATTACTTTAGCTAGAGCTTCTGTCTCAGACCTATTTATAGGATCATCATCAAATGCGGGGATACTTTAGCATATGTACCTCTTCCATTCCAGCTTTTACAAGATTTGAAAAATATGATTCGATACAGCATATTTAACTTTATTTAATGATAAGCTATTATACTTGTCTTCTACCATATGATGAAATGTCAGCATTAAGTTTCCCCCCATCTTCCCAAAGAATCAGAGAAAATAATTACAGTTGATCCTTGAACACATGGGAATTAGGGGGTCCAACTCCCACACAGTTGAAAATCCTTGTATAACTTTTGATTCCCCCAAAACTTAGCTACAGTGGTCCCTTGGTATCTGTGGGGAATTATTTCCTGTGGCTATTTTCTTGAGCCATCCACCATTCATACAAAGATTTCTTTTTGTGGTGTTGTTCTCCCAGGTCTTTCCCAAACTGTTTCCACTTCACTGTTTGATTTCAGTGAGAATTCAGAAGCCAAACAATCTGCTTTAAGCAGAAAATCATAGAGAAGATAAATGACCAATGAAGAGCTCAAAAGGCCACGGACACTGGAGCAATGCTCTCTGGGCTTTGATTCTAACACTCACACCTATGTTGTGACTTTGGTCATGTTACCTGCAATGTTCTTGAACCTCAGTTTCATCTGTAAGATGGAGATAATAATTACAATTATTTTCCTAAAAGGGTGATTTGAGATGCTTTGAACATTGCTTTGAGCACTTAGTAACTTTTTAGACTATTTAAGTTAATTATTTCACAGCTAAGAACTGTCTACCATCTGGGAGAAAATGTTTTGACAATGGACTTCCTCTTCTACTTCAACTGTGTCATGCTCGGTGAAGATCTGCTCTGAGCCTTTTTGCTCATGATAGGGTCTGTTCACGACACTGGGAATTTTACATTTTCCCTCTCCACACTTTAATAGGGGGGTGGGTAAGAAGTCAGAGTTTGATATTACTGAGAATCCCAAAACACTTCACCCCCAAATATTTCATCACACAAAGAGCAAAAGAAATAATACTGACTTCTATGTGCTAGTTCACACACACTGTCTCATTTAAGGCTCTTAACATTATTGTAGATTGGATATTTTAACCCCCATTTTACAGAACAGGAAACTGAGGCTTACCAAGGTTGAAATAACGTGCCCAAAATTATAGAACAGAACCAGAATTGCTCACTTCAAAGCCCTAATTCTTGCCAGTTTCTCTCTGACATTTCTCTCAAGGGTCAGACCTTCACCTATTTCTTGCAGGCTGTTGGCTCCTCCGCTATCTAAATTTATTTTCTTTTTGCATAATTGAGAATGCTCTTACTTCTTTTACTCAACTAAATTGAATTCTCTATGCTAGGATGCTGCTCAGGACACTCAGTGAGGAAACGGATATTGAGTACTGGGCAGCAGAGCTTAGAAACTAATGAAAAAAAACCCGATGCTTAAAGTTCCTGACTCTTCTTTTGTTTCTCAACTAAACCACTGTTTACAAAGAATGTGTCACTGAAAGATGCAGAAACAATTAGCCACTTTTTCTTTATTTTTAGACTCAAGTAAATATTCGGTAATAGTACAGTTTGTAAAACACGGTACACTGAAGAAGTTCAAAAATAAGTTCATGAAGCCCTCAGAGAATGGTTAAAATGAGTAAATTGTGAAGATACAATTCATCATAGTAAAGAATCTCACGGCGAATTAATTCTGAGTTATGGCTTCAAACTCCTCCTTTAGCAGACTTATCCTTCATCTACCTGTCAGTTCACTCAACCATTCATCCAGTCACCCAACACATATTTAGTGAATAGAAACCCATTTGTATTACATGCTGTTGTAGGTGCTAGGATAACATATAACATAGTGCTTTGAGTGTGTAAAGAAGGTTAAGGTCACAATAATCAAATAAACAAGTGAATAAAATAAGCTAATTTAAGGTACTGATAGGTGCTGAGGTGCAGAAGCTACTTGAGCTAAGGTGGTCAAGGAAGGTCTCTAAGCATTTGAGTTGAGACTTAAAAGAGAAAGAGCCAAATATTTGCAAAACAGAAGAAATAACTCTCAGGCACAGAAAGGTTCAAACGGTTCAAACTTAGGCTGTCTTAGTCCATTCAAGCTGCTGTAACAAAGTACCACAGACTAGGTGGCTTGTAAACAACAAACATTTATTTTTCATGGCTCTGGAGGTTGGCAACCGGAGATCAGGGTGCCAGCAAGGTCAGGTTCTGGTGAGGGCTTCTTCCTAGTTGCCACTGCCTGCAACTTTTGCATCTCACAGGGTGGAGAGCAGGGAGCAGCAAGCTCTCTCATGGCTTTTATAAGGGCATCAATCCCAGGACCTTACCTGATCCTAATCACCTCCCAAAGGCCCCACCTCATCATACAATCACATTAGAGGATAAATTTCAACATATGAATTCTTGGGAGACACAAACATTCAATCCATAACAGGTACCAAGATCAGATAGAAGGCAGTGCAGGTGGATCTTGAGTGGATGAAGCTTGAGTCTTGTACTATTAAAAGGAGTCTGAATTATATGCCAAGTATAATGAAAATATATTGGCAAGTTCATTTTTATTCATTTATTTTTAAAATATATTTTTATGGACTTCAGTGAGGAAGGGAGAGAGAGAGATAGAAACCTCAATGGTGAGAGAGAATCATTGATTGGCTGCCCCCTGCATGCCTCCTGCATGCTCCCTTACTGAGGATCCAGCCATAAGCCCAGACTGGGAATTCAACCATGACCTCCTGGATCATAGGTCTAAGCTCAACTACTGAGCCACACCAGGCTGGCAATATAATGCCAAGTTTAAACACATCAATCCAAATGCTAGGCTGAGAATTACTTACAAATTGGCAAGAATGGAGGCAGTGGGACTAGTTAGGGTGAGCCTGAAGAGGTTAAGGTGAAAGAAGACTAAAGATTCTTAACAAATCTCCTTCATGGTAAGGAGACTTTACTGGTGAAAGGAAGCTGAATTTATTTTAATAATGTCTCCATTTACATATAACATTATCTGCTATAGAATTGTTTTATTATTATGATAATGTGAAGGATGGAGATGAATGATGTGGATGTAGTTTAGCAATTATATATAACGCCGCTATGTATTAAAAAGGCATCTGATTGTTGCTTCAAAAAACCACTATAAAGGACTTTTGGTTCTCCCTAAAGGAGAGCCACGGTATCGAGAAAATTAATTCCTCCCTCCAGTCTAAATGCAAAACTGCAGAAGCCATTTGCTGAAATATGGCCAGCCATTCTTCAAAAGGGCACAGAGTCCTTCTTCCGGCATTCTTTATTAGAGGCCATTTATCAATTTCTACCAATTATTATGGACAACTTACGGGAAACTTGCGACCATGGCCATTTATTGGCATTTTTCTGGGGCTCGGCCACAAACTACTTTGAAACTGGTATGGATAGTGGCTCTGCTTCCCAACTTCTTTGCTCAGAGGCGACAGTGGAGCGCTGGGAGGCGATGGGGCCTCAGCCACCCTGTCTTTCAGCCCATAAATCAGCATCTGAAAACATCCTGGAAGTGTCATGATGGCGCTGAATATGCAAAAAAATGTTCGCAAGCCAAATCCATTGTCATCATTCTTGGGGGCAGAGGGGAGTGACAAGCTCTGGCGTCCCGAGCAGCAACGCGGCGTAGTAAAGCGTGGTTTACACCATGTGTGTCACACATTTCTCAGGGTTTCTCGAAGGTTTTTTTTTTTTTTTCAAGTTCCACCTTCCCTCCTGTACAGTTATCCTGGCCCCAGCTGTGCATCCGCTTTTGACTCCATCTGTCCTTCCGCTGGGGACGAGTCTGTCTCCCTCGCCAAATGGAGAACACAAGTTTGGCTCCCCCAAGTGATTGTAACCCCCGCCCTCTCGGCTGAGTCTGAGCCAAGCGTCTGGCCTGCGGAAGGGACGGGCAGTGCAGGGATGGAGAGGGAGGGCACAGAGAGGCTGCTCCCCGCGCCCCCGCCACCATCCGCACTTGGCACTTAAAGCCAGGGCAGATGCCCGCCTGCGCAGCCCCCGCCCGTCCGGCGCCCCAAATCTCCGGCTCCTTTCTCCTTGGCCCCCTTCTCCCCAGTCCCTGGCCCAGCTGCTCACGCGCCCTGCAGCGGAGCGGGGACTCGTAGGTTGGAATTTGCCCTCGCGGGCGCTGCGTCACACGCCGGGGTGGAGACCTGAGGGGAGGCGCCCCAGGCTGAATCGCAGAGGGCGCCCCGCGGTCCTCCGCGCCCCGAGACGCGGTGGAGAGCAGCCGCTCCCGGGCAGCCCAGGGCGCTGCTGCTGCCCGAGCAGCCGCTCCCTCCTTTTTTTCCTCCCTCCCTTGCTCCTCCGGCTGGGCGCCCCCACCCTCGGCCTCCCTGCCCTTACTCCACCCCCTTCTCCCGCCCGACCCCTCCTCCTCTTGGTGTGTGCGCGCATTAGATAATTTCATCCTTTTGGGCAAAAGAAACATGCACCTGACTTGACCAGGGAGGGGAGGGGGTGTGAGGGCGGGGGACGATCGGCCAAGCAGCAGGCACAGCAGAGGAGGGGGGAAAAAAGGTGAGATTCCTTTAAGGAAATCCCGGGGCTGAAGAGGTGGCCGCAGCGCCAGTGGCAGCCAGCGCGCCCCCTCTGCGTGAGCTGCGAGCGGAGGACCTTCTCACCAGTTGCAGCTGTAACCTCGGGGACTCCCGGGTCTGCCGATTTGTTGGACAAACGAAGTCTTTTCTTCTTGGGCTCAGACCCCGAAGAGGCTCCTGGATTTTCCTGTCACCCCACCCCAAGCTGGCGGTTACTCGGGAGCCTTCCCCAGGAGCTGGCGGAGCCGTGAGCCCTGCCGCGCGGAGGATGGGCGGAGGGCGTCGGCGGCGCGGGGCTCCTGCCGGGAGGAGAGGGTCGCCGGGCGGCAGGCGGCCGGGAGGCGGAGGTGGCGCCGGGGCGCAGCGCTTCCTGCTCGGGCTCCTCGTGCACGCGTGGCTGTGGGCAGCCTCGGGCTCCTCGGCCCAGGTGTTCAACCTCAGCCTGTCCGTGGACGAGGGGCTGCCTCCGGACACCCTGGTGGGCGACATTCGCGCCGGGCTGCCGGCGGCGCAGCAACAGGAGGTGGGCGGCTTCTTTCTGTCCGAGGACTCCGAGGACTCCCCGCTGCTGGACGACTTCCACGTGCACCCGGACACTGGCATCATCCGCACGGCCAGGCGTCTGGACCGCGAGCGGCAGGACCGCTACAGCTTCGTGGCGGCCACGCTCCGGGGCGCCGTGGTGCAGGTGGAGATCCGCGTCAACGATGTCAACGACCACTCGCCCCGCTTTCCCCGGGACGCCCTGCGACTCGACGTCTCGGAGCTCAGCCCTCCGGGGACGGCTTTCCGCCTGCCCGGTGCCCACGACCCCGACGCGGGGCTCTTCAGCACCCAGGGCTACACTCTGCTGCCACCGTCCGACCTCCCCGAGGACCCCGCCGGACCCTTCTTCCGGTTGCGCTACGGCACCCCCGGCTCCCCCTCGTCGCCCCTGGAGCCCCTGGACTTGGTGCTGCTGCGGCGCCTGGACCGAGAGGCGGCCGCGGCGCACGAGCTGCAGATCGAGGCGTGGGACGGGGGCCGCCCTCGGCGCACCGGCCGCCTGCGCGTGGAGCTGCGCGTGCTGGATGAGAACGACAACCCCCCGGTGTTTGAGCGGGACGAGTACCGCGCCGCGGTGCGCGAGGATGCGCGGCCGGGCGCCGAGGTCTGCCGCGTGCGGGCCACGGACCGGGACCTGGGGCCCAACGGCCACGTGCGCTACCGCCTCCGCTCGCGGCAGGCGCCCGGGGCGGGGGGCGGCGGCGGCGGGGGGCCCCCGCGGGACGCAGCCTACTTCGCGGTGGACCCGCAGAGCGGCGCGGTGCGAGTGCAAAGGCCGCTGGATCGCGAGGCTCAGGCCTGGCACCAGCTGGTGGTCGAGGCCCGCGATGGCGGCGCCGAGCCGGAGGTGGCCACGGTGCGGGTGTCCATAGCGGTGCTGGACGTGAACGACAACCGCCCCGCCATTCACCTGCTCTTCCTCACCGAGGGGGGCGCAGCGCGAGTCTCGGAAGGCGCCCGGCCTGGCGACTACGTGGCTCGAGTGTCCGTTTCCGACGCGGACGGTGACCCCGAGTTGGAGAAGGAAGAGGAGGCAGCTGGGGAGCTGGGTCTGAGCCTTGGGGACAGGACCATCTCTCTGACCTTGGAGGGCGCCGAGGGGGCCTTCACGCTGAGGCCTGGCGGCTCTCCAGGGGTGTTTTTCCTGTGCGTCGAGGGACCCCTGGACAGGGAAAGCCGAGACCTGTATGCTTTGCGCCTGGTGGCCACCGATGCGGGCTCTCCGCCGCTGAGCACCGAGGAGACACTGCTGCTCCGGATCTCCGACCTCAACGACCAGCCGCCCCTCTTCAGCCAGGAGCACTACCAGGCCTCAGTATCCGAGGCCGCGGCCCCTGGCACCGTGGTCCTGTGGGTGAGCGCCTCTGACGCAGACGAGGCTGGCACCAGCCACGCCACGCTGCGCTATGGCCTGGTCCACCTTCCTGGGCGCTGCAGCCTAGAGGCTCAGCAGCCCATGGCGGAGTGCGGACCCTCCTTCACCATAGATCCCGAAACCGGCCTGATCAGCACTATCCGCAGTCTGGACCGAGAAGTTCAGGAGGCTGTGGAACTGCGAGTGGTGGCCCAGGACCTGGGAGAGCCCCCGCTGTCTGCCACCTGCCTGGTGAGCGTCACCGTGAGTGATGTGAATGACAATGAGCCCATCTTCTGGAGGCAGGTGTATAATGCCACCCTTGTGGAGCATGCCCAGGTGGGACACTGCTTTCTGCAGGTGAGTGCCTGGGCCCTGTGGGTCAGAGGAGAAGGGATGGGAGCGGCTATGAGTCTGTCCAGGGAAGGAGAATTGTGAGGCAGTGGTCATACCCCAGCTTCATTCATATCAGGGGACACAGGCTCTAGTTCCTCCTCTCCAGTGAGGTGCATGAGTGCGCTCTGACTACCTAATCTTTCTGCCAGGGGCTTGGACTGAATGATCTCGAGGGCCCTTTCTATTTCACATGATACTTGGATCTTGCTTTTGCTTGTTGAACCCCAGCTTCCTGAATGTCAGATATGTTTACCCAAATTGGTAGGAACCACCCATTCTCAAAGTGAGTGGCAATGTCTCATAATTTTGAACATCATTAGTGGCCCTCACAAATTAGTTTTTATTTATTTATTTATTTATTTATTTATTTATTTATTTTTTTGTTGATCCTTACCCAAAGATCAATGCCAGCCAGGGTACAATTAGTTTTTCAAACAAATTCATGCCTTTAAACGCTGAAAGTGTTTTTGAGTTAACTCTTTCCAGAGACTTCCTACACTTTGTCCTACCTTCTTTAGAAGCCTGCAAAGGCTAGTTAAGGACATCAAATGTGGGGGGAGCACAGGACTTGGTTGGAATGTTTGTAAGGAGGATTCTCCAAAAGGTCGGGGCCTCTGAGAGGACCTTGCCCAGGGCGGGAGCCCATACCTTGACTTTTCCAAACAAGTCCGACCCCCTGGGGTGTTTTACTAGAATCTCCAAGTTTAGTCTTTGAAGAGTTGACCTTAGAGAGGCATATACTTTCTCAAGGATACTTACCCTGCTAATTGTATCTAGAGCTTAATTTTAGTTCAATCTGTTATGACAATAAAAGCCAAAGGAGGCAGGCAAACAGGGCTACTTGGTTTCAATAGACAAGTAGTGCCTTAGCCCTCTCTGTTGCTCAGGATCTGCCTTTCAGTCCAGGCAATCAAGTCATTTTTAACTGTTGTGGGCCAACTCCTCCAATGATGCCTTTCAGGACCATGAAGAATAGGGAGGCTCAAATCATCCTTTATAAAAAGGGATCTTGAACTGGCCAGGGTGCTCAGTGGTTAGAGTGTCAGCCCAGGCCCCAGAGGGTCCTGGGTTTGGTTCCTGGTCAAGGGCACTTATCTGGGTTGCAGGTTTGAGCCCAACCCTCTCATTGGAGCAAGTGCAAGAGGCAACCAATCGATGTTTCTCTCACATCTCTCCTTTTCTTCCTTCCTCCTCCCCTCCCTTCTAGTCTCTAAAAAATCAATGGGAAAAATATTTTAGGATGAGGATTAACAACAAAAAGGAGGGGCCCTCTAACCTTCTTTTTGGAGCTGTTCCTTTTAGAGTTCTAGTCCCTCTTTCACTCTTAGAATGTTGTAATATATTCCCTTCTAGAACCACACTGCTTATTGATTCAAATGTCTACTTCTTGTCTGATGTGAAATAACAAGCCAGATTGCCAAGATTGGTTTATTTACTCTAAGAAAACTTGAGTAAATAAATAGAGCTGGAGAGGCTAGCTAGTGAGCGAAGCTCTGAAACTGTAGTTTAGTCTCAGGTTGGGTTGTTTTAAGACCTCAAAGGCATATTTCCTGGTTGGGGTGGTGGTGGTGAGGGGGACACCTTTGGCTTTTATAAGTTACTAGAGGTCTGGTGCATGAAATTTGTGCATGGGGGATGAGGGGGTCCCTCGGCTTGGTCTGCACTCTCTAGCAATCTGGGACCTTTCTGGTGATGTCTGACTTTCGGTTTAGTCCCGCGGACATCCCTCTCACAATCTGGGACTGCTGGCTCCTAACTGCTTGCCTGCCTGCCTGATTTTGCCCCTAAAACTCAAGCTTCTTCTTTTTTTATTATTAATATTTACATGTCTTCTTTATTTTTTATTTTAAAATACACGCTTCTTAAGAACATGAGGCCTTTAACATTCCATATTCCTTACAGAGAGCTAAGCATGGTAAACACGGCAAATACTTAATACTTATGGGCTTCTGTATAAACACTTTCCAACCAGGAATGCTTTAATAGGCAGTCTCCAAAAACTTGAACTGGAAAACCTATAAGTAGAGTGCTCAGGTTTCAGGCGTCAGGTGCTATTAGCAGGATTTCTATCCCAATTAAACTAATTCTGAGCTCTCAACAGTTTGGACAAATTGCCCTTCATGATCTCCAAAGTTTCTTATTCCTCACTATCCCATTTTCCTTTACTTCAAACCAAGGTAACAAACGGAACCTCTAATTTTGATCTTCCTTGCTGCAAGGGAACAGCAAACCTCAATAGAAATAATTTCCCACCAGAAGTCATGTCCAAATACTGCCATTCTGAGGACTATAGGGCTGTCTATGTACATGCGCAATAACAGGTTCACGTTCTAGCAGTAGGCACCCAGGTGTTCTCCACAATCCCACAATCCTCTGGTTGCATACTTCCCGTTTTTCTAGCTCCTCCTTCAGTGGTGTTTCCTTCAGTCCAGTTGCAACGTCCAGGGCCTCTAGTTGAAGAGGACTTTTCTGTGTTGGCCTTGATAGCTGTTTAGTATTTGGAATCAGTGAAGTTTCGGGATCACTGCCGCTGCCATGAACATGTGGGTCCCAAGCACACTCATGAAACAACTGCCCATTCAGTCCACTGATGGCGCCATCCAGGTTCTCAATGAGAAAGGTACTGTGCTGAGTCGTTTTCCAATCAGATCTTCCGCTTCCTTCCCCAGTACACTCCATACTTACTCTGGCCGTCCACCCAACCCCACAGATCCTTTAGACCTTCCCATTCCTTTGACTTTCCCCCATTAAACTTGCACCCATTGTCTAGGGATGCTCCTAACCTGCTCCCTGGGGGTCAGGGCCAGCCTGGGTGAGGGGCCTGATGTTCTGGTCTCTGGTCATCCTGGTCCTTTCAGCATTCAGGTGGCTGGCTTTTTATACGTGTAGATGTCTCCAATTACTTTTAGATAAGTGAGATACTAATATATGGTAAATATGAGCTTCATGACTGCTTCTTCTTCTTCTTTGGATGATAATAACCTCCATCCTTTGCTCTAGCACAATTGGCAACTCTTTGAAAAGCAATGAATGCTTGCTGCTGCTGAAATGGACAAATCCACAAATGTCAGTGAATGACATAATGGAACATTATTCATCACTCAAGCAGGGTCTAATATGGTGCAGGTTGGCTGGTCCTTCTTCATCCAAAATAGGGCCAGGCCTGGGAGTGACTTAAGTCAGGTTCACCAACATCCCATTGTTTAGAGTTTAGCCACGTGGCCTCAGGTGTACTGCAAAGGGAGCTGAGATGGAGAGGAGCACATGGATGCCAGGGTATGCTGATAGTTTCTGCCACGGATTTCTAAAACTAAAGTCATAATAGGTGAGATGTTGGACTAGTTTTCTTCCATCTGGAAGACTTTAAGGATCTTGATATAAAACAGTAAGACTTGGCTCCATTTGAAGGAAAATAAGCAGGGTGGGTTAATTGTGATTCCTTTGACTAGAACTTGTCATTAGAGCTGTTTCTAAAACTGTGAGGTGATTCTGCCATGAGGTGTGAGTTTATCCCATTGTTACAACTCCGTTTGTGGCAGATCCATTATGGTGAGCTGAACTTGGCTCAAGTGTAGGACTGCATCTCTTACCACAAAAAACCTTTTCAAGTTGCCAGGTATTGCTGTAGATACTACTACATTGTGCTGATTAGAATTTCTGGACATGCCAGTGATCCAACCCCCCCAGACTGCAGAAACCCTTTTGCTTATGAGGCTCTCAGGTGGCCCCTCTACAGCAGCCATGTGAACTTTCTGTGTTCCATAAGCTCTCTCGCTGACTCTGTCCCTAACTTCTGGGTAAGCCTCAATGGAGTGTCTTCCACATCCTTTTTTTTCTTTTAAAAAAAGTTTATATTAATTATATTAGTTTGAGGTATACAATATAGTGATTCAAAATTTATATTTAGTAATTATCTGTCACCATGCAAACTTAACTCAGTATTATTGACTATATCTCCCTTTACCTTTTTCATCCATCCCCTATTTCTCTAGTAACCCATTCCTTTCCCTTTGGCAACCATCCCTTTGCTGTCTGTTTCTATAAGTCTATTTTTTTTCTGTTTGTTCATATAAGTGAACCAGGTGGCATTTATCTTTCTCTGACTGACTTATTTCACTTATCATAATAACCTCTATGTATATCTATGTCTTCAAAAATGGCAAGATTTCATTCCTTTTTATTGCTGCATGACACTCCTTTATTTACATATACCACATCTTCTTTATCCGTTCATCTATTCAAGGACACTGAGGTTGCTTCCATATCTTGGCTATTGTAAATAAGGTTGCAATGAACATAGGCTTTATTTTTTACTCTCAAATTATTTTATATCTCTTTGTAAAAATGAACTATTTGGATCTCATAGCCTCACCTTTCTTCCAGGGCTTTGTATAATTACACGATATCAATTCTTTAACTGTACCTTCTTTCTGTTGTGCTCTGCCAGTTTTCTCCTATAGATCCTATACATATAAGCTAGATTCTCCTTTGTCAGAATCAAAACAAAATGAGAAACAACAGGGAGAGAAATTTGTTTTCTAGATTTCCTGTAAGTGAATACTATGTCATCTAATAAAACACACCCTTGAACTTTTTTGGTGTTTTGGTAATTTATCTACATCACTTATCTGCTCTCAGTGCTCCCCATCCTTCTGAACCCAGAGGCTGGCTGGACCTTTTTATATTGGCATACCCAAGTGATCTCTCCCACAGCCATGGTTTGGAATCTCAAACCAAAGTTCCCCAGGTAGGAACTTTCCAAAGACTTTGAATGTAGGGCATATACACGGTGTGCCTTTCACACACTGGGCAAGGTCTCTGTACTAACAGAGTCTTGGTTCTTTCTCTCCTTCCTGCACTGTTGGTCCTCGTGGATGAATGGATGTGCCCTGCCTCCACCTGCCTGTCACTTCTCACCCCCTCTTCTGACCTTCCCCTATTTACTACACTAGATTCTGCCTCTTTTTTTTTTTCAAACCCAATGAACTTTTGTTACTCATAACCTCCTCCATTCTCTCTCAAGTATGCTGGACTGTGGCCCACTTCCTCTCTTGTGTATATCTTCTTCACTGCCCTTATCACACTGCACTCTTTCTGGCTCTGTCCTGCCAATTCCCCCTTTTCCACTTGTTCTGCCCCACTCCGTGTGATAGGGGTATCGTCACTTTTCTCACTTTTTTCTGTACTTTCTTCTTATATATTTCCACAACTTCAACTTTTTTTTTTTTTTTTTTTACATCTCCAGGTTTAACCTCCCTTATAAACTCCAGATGAAACTTTTCTCTACCTGGTATGTATCTCCACTTGGATGCTTTTTTGGCATCTTAAATCTAATATTTCCCCAGTGGAACAAACCCATTTCCCTTCTAGTATTTTTTCTTTCTTTTATTTTTAACCTTCATTAATCAGCTCCTTTTGGAACTTTTCCTATCTTTGTGAATGTGTCCTTTCTATAAATGTGTTTATGCACTCGGTGGGTTCTGTGTGATGTATTTGCTGTTTGTTGGCGTGGTGTGTTTGGATTATTGACAATTTTAAGGGTGAAGAGCGAAGTCATGTCTCATATCAGTCAGTTGGATGAAAAACAGGTCTTGAGATTCCAAACTATGGTTGTGGGAGAGATCACTTGGCTGTGCTTGTTTATTCTCATGGTCTGACTTTGAGGAGAGGTGTCTGGGCAATGGACCTTAAAAATAGAATCTGCCATCTGGAAAGACATGAGAAATTGGAAGGCTTGATTCCCACTGTGCTTTATAGGCTGAAAAGGACTAAATTATGACTTTTTTCTGATTCATTATATCATTGGGGGTTATTTTCTTTTTATTGATTCCCAAGCCTTCAGTAAAGTCTTTCTAAGTGTGTTTGTCTCAGTTATGCTGTGTAGGTAAAAATGGAGACCCATGGTATGATTTAAGGGAAGAGTTATTAATTAGCTTTAGCCAAAGTGTCCAAGGCCTATAGTCTGAGTGGTGATGATAGCAAAGGATGCTGAGGTTAGGTGGTTCTTAGGAGCAAAGGTGCTCCTAGTGCCAACTTCAGAAGTAAGAGAGTTTATTAAGGAAGATGTTTCCTAAAATCTTAGTGCCATCTTTGATTCCTCTTCAAATTTGACTACAGTAGAGTTCAAGTCCTACAGTATTTCTTACATCTGTCACTTCATTTTTATCCTGGGTGATCACTGTAGCTTTGTCCACTATCACTGTTGCATGTTGTTCCAACTGGAGGGATTGTAGGCTTATCGCAGTCTCCTTCCATTAAATGTTTTATTGGTCAATCTGGCTCCTTTCTTAATGGTTCTTTATGGTGCCATAGTTACTTATTTGTCTTAGTAAAACAGGTTTTTTAGTGCCTTATGGGATTGTAATTTAATGGTATTTGAGTCCCTTGTAATTCCTCATGTACTAGAAGATCAATTATTTTGTTGAATTATATTGAAGAGCTACATAGCAAAAACCAATATCTTTTGGAAAGAATGACAACTAGTCAGGATTTTTTACTGTTTCAGTTTACACATTATATATAATATATTAATTTTATTATAAATTACTCAATATATTTTATCATTGCCCTTTGGAAATTTATGGCCTGAATTGCATTGCGTATTTCATATTTTTTTTTATTTCTATCAACTTACTACCAATATACTCTTATTGCTTAACTTACATACATACTAATAGACTTCCATAGTGTGCACCAGCTTTGACATTCATATGTTCTGTATATAATTGTCTTCTTCTGACTGCTTTAAATGGACTGGACTCATCCGGACACATGCACTGAAAGCATGTCAGGTTTCTATATAGTCATTTGTGCCTGTCTCCACGATGTATCTAAACCAGCTGCCAATTGTTGTCTACTCTGAATATCTGACTCTTCCTGGCTTTATACCGTAGTTCCAGCATGTGCTGTATATGCCTATGGCTTTCCTTTGATAAGCTACTAAACACTCAGGGTTTACTGCAGACTTATCTCTGAGACTTCATTTTGACATCCCTCCTCTCCCTTCCCCTTACAACTGCTACCCAAGACCCATCAGCTGGATTTACTTTCTTTCCCATTTTCCCACTTGGGCAAGGTGATCAGATAATATATTTGGATAAGTAATAGGGAGGATATAACCTAGAATCTGTAGTATGTATCTCTAGTTACAGTCAATATATAACTTACCAGTACTTGGTCTAGTTCTTGCTTCTATAACTAAAGATGCCTCATATTGCATGATAGGGTGTTCATAGCTTTAAAGATTAAAACCAGGCTGTATGCAGTGGTGAAAAAAATAGACAGACTACAGGGCTAGAGTGCCTGGGTTTGAATCTCAGCTCTACTGCTTCCTAGCTGTGTGATCTTGGGCACTGTGTCTCAATTTCCTCATGTGGAAAATATGGATAAGAGTGTCAGCTTGATAAAGGTTTTGTGTGGATAGTGAATTAATACATGTATGTTTATTACAACTCATGTTATATGTTATTAAATGCTAGTAAATAAGACTTCTAGAAATGAGGAGGAAAACTATTTTGTCTGATATAGCAAAGACTGAGATCTAATTGAAAATGACATTTTTATTATCTTAGATTCAAAGATGGAAAAAGGAGCATAAAAATATAAAATTGCACATGCATATGTTTATAACAATGAAAGCAGAAATCTGTTTTATTTACTTTTATGCTTATAAAGGCTTACAGCATCCCAGCTGTCTTAAGGACAGTTCAGATGACTTCTCAATAGTTATATTCTCCCCGAACTCCAACCCCACAAAAAAAGTACTGTGAAAGTCTTTGAGAGCCTGGGCAATGTAATACAAGTTGTGGTGAAGGCATGGCAGTCATGAATCCTCTGAGGTGCACTTTAGGGTGCTAACCACCATACTTAGACTCGGCACCTGACCCCTCTCAGGTGCGTAGAGTATGATTCTGGCCTATAGAGTGTCTTAGTGTCTTTTATTCTGTTTGCCAGTTCTTGCTCTTTAGAATCTTTAATTGAGACAATGTGGAAAAAGACAGCATTGGAGTCAGAAAACCTTAGTTCCAATTCTGACTCCACCATTCAATGTCTCTATTAACTTTTCTGACCACAGTTCCTCACCCATGGAAGGTGTGTTAGTAAGGGCTCTCCAGAGAAATAGAACCAATAGAATATCTGTTTATGTATGTGTGTATATACACATATATATTATGGTGAGGAATTAACTAGAGTGATTTGATATATATATGAAATTTATGTTTGTAACGTAAGTTATTAAAATAAATATTATATAAATTTATTATAGTATATAATATATTACATAAATTTATTATATATTATACTAAGTTTAGAATAAATTGTACTATAATAAATATAATACATCTTAATAAATACAATGTATAATGTGCTATTATTTTATTTACTACATATGTATTATATTATATATTAAATATATATAATCTATTAAGAAGAATTGATTCATATAATTACAGAGACTTAGAAGTTTCAAGGATCTGCTCTCTGCAAGCTGGAGACCCAAGAAAATTGATGGCAGAATGTAGTCCAAATCTAAAGGCCTGAGAATCAGTGGTCAGAGGGCAAGAGAAGACTGATATCCCAGCTCATGCCAGTGAATTCATCCTTCCTCCTCCTTTTTGTTTTCTTCAGGTCTTCAGTGGATTGGATAAGGCCCACACACATTGGTGGCCAAAAACGCCTCACAGATGTACTAATGTTAGCCAGCTACCTGCATCTAATGGCCCAGTAACATTGACACCTAAAATTAACAACACATGATTGTAAGGATTTGAGGTAGCCTGCACTATGTAGTGGAGAGTAGCTGGTATAGTAAGAGTTAAGGGACCCCAAGATTCCTTTTGCAGTGGATCAGGATGGAGGTTTCCCTAGATATGAATTTTCTAGGGATGTATATGTTTACATCTTGTCATGGGTGCGTTCCACTGCACATCTTTTTTCTCCATAAAAATGTGTAAATTTTTAGAAATAGTTACCTTTAAAAGAGAATCACTCAGATGGATTTCTGAAAGTTATGATCAGTAACATTTCCTTTCTCTGAGGATTGCAATCTGACAATAAATTACTTTTATTAACACCTACACAACAGACTTCTACTAATGAGCCCCTCGCCTTCTAAATTATAAATTGAAAGTGAGCAACTGTTGAAGTAATTTATCCTTTCATGGCCCATTAGGGAAATTACGCTAGATCATTTTTACAAATACCAGGTTAATTGCTTAAAGTCTAATTAACATCTTCATTTAAAAGGAATAGCTTTGTGGTACAGGTAGATCAGGTGAACACCTTAACAAACCCAAATTTTAATTAAAAATCTGTTTAGGATTACATTAGTCCAAGTGGGGATAGGATGAATTGAAATAATCATGGCATCTTTCTGTTCTGAAATAATGGGAGGAGTTTTGAAGACTCTGGAGGAGACAGCCCTTGATGAACTTGCAATGTTTGACTAAAGAGTTTGACCTTAATATATAGAGATGATGCATTACAGAGCTGTTCACTTGAAACTTATAGAATCTTATTAACCAATATCACCCAATAAATTTAATAAAAACAAACAAACAGGAGTTTGGCTTTTGAGAGATATGGGAGGTTTTTGAGTAAAGGTTGACTTGTGTAAAGTAAGGTTTTAGGAGGATTTGTCTTGAATTAATAGAAATAAGTAAGTAGGGAAACCCTGTAGGAGAGTCCTAATAATACTGTTGTAGTAATCTATATTTGGTGATGAGAGCCTGAACTAGGGGAATGGAAGTGAAGTGTAATAAAAAGGATGGCTCTAGTTCCTTCTCTGTCCAGCTAGGACTCCGGGATGCAACAAATTGACCCTTGTTCTTCCATACCTATACACATCTTACAGAAATCTAGTTATGTGTGTCCTCCTCCCCAACACTTGGACTGTGGAACATTGCTGAAGTACTTCCAAGTGACAATAGGTTCTATTTTAAGTCTCGTGTCAGCTAGGCCCGCAATCCTGCTGGGTGATTTTGTTGTATTCACCTTAGCATCATCTCTCTGGTAACTTCACTCTCCTTAAGCATCATATCTTGGTCCCTTTACTTTTTATGGGCCTCCCACTCAGTAAAGATTAGGTAAGACCTTGCATGTGTTTTGCCTCTAATCATCAGACTTTTCTGAGCCATCCAATCTCTGAGGACTAGGTGATTCTCCTCTTACCAAATTAGTCATCCATTCTTACTCTACATTATACCTCTACCATTTCCTCTGACAGTGCTTCGCAATATCCCCTTTCTCCTCTGTCTTTTAATCCAACCTCTATACTGCCTCTCCCATTGTTGACAGTTGTTACAAGTCAAGTCTGTGGGCATCTCATCCCTTTGCTCCATTTCCTTCCTCAGTGCCTTGTAATGATCAACTTTGCTACCTGTTGGCCCATCTCTTCCCAGACCTGGTCATATATTAAGAGCCTTTTCCTACTTGAAGAAGGGTCTGGACATCTGCTGTTGTTCTGTTCAGTGTCTGGTTTCTCTTGCTGATGGATTCTGGATCTGTTGAGCTAACGTGGTCTTCTATAGCATCTATTAGTATCAAGAAATTGTGAAGAAAATGTAGCTGCTAAAGTATAAAAATTGACATGTGAGATGTATTATTATCCATTTCTTAATATTATATCCTATATTTTATGAAAGCCATTAACTAATGTCTTTCATATGAAAAGAAAGAGTTGAATTGGGTAATATAGGATATTCTGTTGAACAGACAAAAATACCTTAGTCTTGATTATTGTTTTAATAATCTTGCTTGTTTTTAGTTTTTCACTCTGTGGCTTTTGAGCATACTAACCCTGCCCTATCTATGCAACTGTGTCTTTCTTTCCTAGAAATTCTGTTTTGAATTTTATTTTATAAAACCCATGCTGTTCACTTCATTTTAGGCTTTACCATTTTCCCATAAAAATGCAGATCTCAAATTGTCCACTGATGAAGTGTGTGGAAGCTCTTTAGTGGAGAAGATGGAAGAGGTTTACTGGTACTCATTATTTCCAGCTGTCTTTGTTTTGGACAGAGGAAGAGTGATTTACTGGTTCAAAGCTTGTACTATGGAGCCAGACATAAATGGGTTTAAATTTTAGCTCTGTCACTTAGTAACTTGACCTTGAGCAAGCTTCTAAATCTTTATAAGCCTCAATTTTCTCATCTGCAAAATAAGGATGATGATAGTAGGGTCTACCTTATAGAGTTACTAGAGGCCTGGTGCATGAAATTCATGCACAGAAGTGGGGGGGGGGGGGAGAGGGTGTCCTTCAGCCCAGCCTGCTCCCTCTCCAATCTGGGACCCATTGAGGGATATCTGACCTGGATCAAGCCTAAACGGGCAGTAGGGCATCCCTCTCACAATCCAGGACTGCTGGCTCCCAACTGCTCCCCTGCCTGCCTTCCTGATTGCCCCTAACTGTTTCTGCCTGCAAGCCTAATCACCCCCTACCCACTCCCCTGCCAGCCTGATTGATGCCTAACTGCTCCCCTGCCAGCCTGTTTGCCCCTAACTGCCTTCCCTGTGGGCCTGGTCATCCCTAACTGCCCTCCCCTGCAGGCCTGGGTCTCCCTCAACTGCCCTTCCCTGCAGGCTCAGTCACCCCCAACTTTCCTCCTCTGTTGACCAGGTCACCCCTAACTTCCCTCCCCTGATTACCCCCAACTGCCCTCCCTTGCAGGCCTGGTACCTCCCAACTGCTCTCCCCTGCTGGCCTGATCACCCCAAATACCCTCCCTTGCAAGCCTGGTCCCTGCCAACTGCCCTCCCCTGATGGCCATCTTGTGTCCACATGGGCGCAGTCATCTTGTGTGTTGAGTGATGCTCAATCTGCATATTACTCTGTTATTAAATAGGATAGAAGCCTGGTGCACAGGTGGGGGCCAGCTGATTTGCCCTGAAGGGTGTCCTAGATCAGGGTGGGTGTTCCCTTGGGCTATGGGGTGGCCTGGGTGAGGGGCCTGTGGTGGTTTGCATGCCCCCCAAAGACCCAAGAGGAGGTCCTGGTATCTGGGATTTCTTTATCTTCTACAATTGAAACTTTGTATCTTGGAGTGGAGCCAAGCCTTCTGCTTGCTGTGTGGTGGCAACCATTGAAACTTTGTTGCCTTAAGTGGAGGCCTGGGCCCGCCAGGGTGTGCAGAAAGCTTGGCTTCCTCCATCCCTAAGGCAATCCAAGCCTCCCTCCTGCTCTTTCTGTGGCAGTAGACCTCTTGGTTGGGTTAATTTGCATACTCTCTCTGATTGGCTGGTGGGTGTGGCTGGTAGCCGTGGCTTGTGGGTGTAGCGGACGTATGGTCAATTTACATATTATTTTTTTATTAGATAGGATTGTGCTATAAATGAGGTGATGCATATCAGTGCTTAGAGCAGTGCCTGACACAGGTAAATGCCCAGGTAAGTTTATTATTATGTATAGCTTCAACTGAATTTAATTTAATTGAGTGAGAATGAAACTAAATGAGAATGAAAAAATAAATATCAGTCTATTGTTTTAAAAATCTCCATGACGAGTCATTTTCAATGGGTAGAAAAATGATCCAGAACCTCATATGACACTCTAGGAAAACACGCTGTCATTATTATGATGTGGAACTTCATCCTAAATTTAGTCTGATCCTTATCACAGGCTCCATATTGCCCCTCTTGATTTAAAGTAGAGATTAGAGTAGCCTGTGCTCTGATATTTCTCAAAGGTTTTTCTGGGGCCATACTTGCCAATTCCAGAGTTAGCATTACCCTGGATGCTTCTCTGGCCTCCTATGGTCTTATTGTTCTTGATTCCTAACATGTAATATATCCCAAGAGGAGAAAAGCATTGATTTCCTAAGATATTACTGACTTGAACCTTCTTTTTTTTAAAAAAAATATTTTTTTAAATATTTTACAAAGAGGAAGAGAGAGGGATAGAGAGTGAGAAACCTAGATGAGAGAGAAACATAGATCAGCTGCCTCCTGCACACCCCCTACTGGGGATGTGCCCGAAACCAAGGTACATGTTCTTGACTGGAATCGAACCTAGGACCCTTCAGTTTGCAGGCCAATGCTCTATCCACTGAGCCAAACCGGTCAGGGCAGTATGTTCTTTTTTTATTGATTATTCTGAGACTTTATTCTCATTCAATAGTAGAAGTGAAGCAAAGAGAAGAAAGAGATGCTTTGAACTTTCCTTTAATTAAAGAGGAGCATTATCATTCTTTAACATGTTTATTGATACACACCACTTGGAACATGGACTTATAAAATAGTCATTGAGTCATTTTGAATAATTTAATTTATTGCAGAAAGCTTACATTAATTACAACTTATTTAGATACCTCCTTTAACAAAACAAATCATTACTGAAAAGTTCTTTGCATATGAAAAAAAGGAACCATATAGTAAATGTATTATTTTAATATTATTTTTTTTCAGTTGTATTTTTGTATGTTGTGTGTGCACTTGATACATTGGGATCCCCCAGGTAATCAAGTAAATTATTCGTTTATGTTCACTTCGTAGAAATTAGATCCAGTGTTTTCTATTCTAAATTATGATCGTAATATTTAATTGCTGGATTGTTTTTGATGATCTTGTTGGTTTAGTTTATACTAAAGCCTCATACAAGAAAATAGCATCAACTTGATGCTTTGGTGGGAATGTAATGTGGCAAAAATCAAGAAAGACTTGAGTATACCTGTGTTCAAAGGATAGCAAAGAGAAAAGAACAATAAAAAAAAAACCACTCAAAACAATTTCTCATCAGTTTGATAACTGTTAATCCAAATTTTTTTCAATACAGGAGATGATTCTTTACCTTTTAAAGCTCTTCTGTTCAGATTATTTAGAATGTTCTCTTGTTCTTCCTTGTGTAGAAATAGCCTTTGTTATGGATATGGCTTCAGGAGATTACATCTTATTTCTCGCCCTACCATAAGTAGACTTAAGTACTATTTGACTTTTAACAGTTGTCTACTCAAAAGCTTCTGTTGTATACGCCTCTTGGTTCCTACATTTGGAAACACATAGGAAGTTATTGTTTACATAGACATTGACTTGTCTAGTTCTTAAGAATGCCTACTATAAAAGGAGGACCAAGTTGTGAGGTAAAAAGCAATCGAAGCTTATGCACTGTTTACTTTCCTTTGAAGTACAGATTATTTAAAGTACCAAACTGTTAAAAATAATACAAAGGCTGTTCTGTTACATTATGCATAAACAAGAACATGATATTTCCGTGCTGGCAGATGCTTTAGCCTGGACTCATCTTACAAGAATTTTTATGTGTTTTTTCCCTTGTGTAGAATCTAATTGTCAAGCTTATGTCTGTTCTACTTCCATTGCCTCTGTTAACATCCAGCATAAAGAAGAGAGATGAGCCCAGCCGGCATGACTCAGTGGTTGAGCATCAACCTGGGAACCAGGAGGTCACAATTTGACTCCCAGTTTGACATGCCCAGGTTGCAGGCTCATTCCCAATAGGAGGCATGCAGGAAACAGCCAATCAATGATTCTCTCTCAGCATTGATGTTTCTCTCTCTCTCTCTGAAATCAATAATATATGTCTGTCTGTCTATCTGTCTACAGTATCTATCTATCTATCTATCTATCATCTATTGAGATGATAGGAAGGGCAATTTACAGATGAATGTTTGACATTTATAAATTAATGTATTCTAAGCAATTTTCTTACTTGAATTAAAAATATAGATTCTTATATATTGCAGCATACTTCTAATACCACAAAATGAATTTAATAAGTTCATCTTGAGTTTGGTATCTTAGTGTATTTTAAAAGAAAGGTAATTTTTTTTTCTGGAATATAATAAGTCAGTCTTGCCATATACCTAGCATGCTCTTATCTAAATTTGTAATATCTTAAAACCACTTCACTTTATTTCTCCAAATGTTTTTTTTTTAAATATATTTTTATTGATTTCATAGCGGAAGGGAGAGGAAGAGAGAGAGATAGAAACACCAGTGATGAGAGAGAATCATTGATCTGTTGCCTCCTGCAGGCCCCCCACTGGGGATCGAGCCCACAACCTCAGCATGTGCCTTTGACTGGAATTGAACCTGGGACCCTTCAGTCCGAAGGCCAACACTCTATCCACTGAGCCAAACCAATTAGGGCTCCAAATGTGTTTTGACATATAAAGTATGTTTTTCACTTTTATCTATAATATGAAGATAACTTTTTAATGAGAAAGTTAAACTTATTCCATGTATTAAGAGGGAATCTCTAGAGCAGCGGTTCTCAATCTGTGGGTCGCGACCCCTTTGGAGGTCGAACGACCCTTTCACAGGGGTCGCCTAAGACCAGCGGAAAACACCTATTTCTCATGTCTTAAGAACCAACAGACCGCTCCTCGGTGTAGCAAAGTGCAGCAATGTAGTTTACTGTTGTTATATGAAGACTGTTACCCATGCTACACCACGATTCAAGACAAAAATTTCATTTACTATTTGTAATTAGAAATAAATATTTCACAATATATAATTACATATTGTTTTTGTGATTCATCACTATGCTTTAATTATGTTTAATTTGTAACAATGAAAATACATCCTGCATATCAGATATTTACATTACAGTTCATAATTACAAAATTACAGTTATGAAGTAGCAACGGAAATAATTTTATGGTTGGGGGTCACCACCACATGAGGAGCTGTATTAAAGGGTCGTGCCATTAGGAAGGTTGAGAACCACTACTCTAGAGCAATGTTTCTCAACCTTCATAATGATGCAACACTTTAATACAGTTCCTCATGTGGTGTTGACCCCCAACCATAAAATTATTTTTGTTGCTACTTCATAACTATAGTTTTGCTACTGTTAATGAATTGTAATGTAAATATCTGTGTTTTCTGATGGTCTTAGGCTCTACAGCAGCGGTTCTCAACCTGAAGTGACCCACAGGTTGAGATCCGCTAGCAGGGTCTCCTAAGACCATCGGAAAACACAGATATTTACATTACGATTCATTAACAGTAGCAAAATTACTGATATGAAGTAGCAACGAAAATAATTTTATGGTTGGGGGTCACCACAACATGAGGAACTGTATTAAAGGGTTGCAGCATTAGAAAGGTTGAGAACCACTGCTCTAAAGGCTGCTTTTTCTTTACTTTCAAATACTTTTTTGCCTCGTTTTTTCTTTTCTCTGTTCTGGAGATTACAGATATACACATGTTAGACCTTTGATCGGATGTCTTGAGGCTCTGTGCCTAGTTCATTCTGCCTGCCTTTCTATTCTTGTTCCAAGGAACTCTCCCAAACCACTTCACACTGCATGAAGGCACCATGCTCTTTCTTATGTCAGCCCTTTGCTCTGTGTTATGAACCAAAAGTTGGTATCGCCTCCCCAAATTCTTATATTAAAGCTCTACCCCACTTGATGATAGTACTTGGAGGTGGACCCTTTGGGAGGTTAAGTGGTTTAGGTGGGGTAAGGAGGGTGGGGCTCCCATAATAGGATTAGTGTCCTTGTAAGAAGGAGAGGTCAGAAGTTGCTTTCTCTACCTTGTGAGGAAACAGTGAAAAATTGGCTGTCTGCAAGCCAGGAAGAGGATTCTCAGTAGAGGCTGGCCATGCTGGGCCCCTCATCTTGGACTTTCAGCTGCTAGAACTGACAAAAATAAATTCCTGTTTTTGTTTTTTAGCTAGCCTGTTCATGGTACTTTATTATGGCCAAGATACTAATTTTTCTCTTTGCTTGAAATGTGCTATTTTTGTTATCCCTGCCTTTTTCTCTTACTTTGAAAATATTATGCCTTTAGGAAGCCTTATTTGACCAGCTAATCTCCTCACTTCACCACTTTTAACTAAGTCCTGTCTTATAAACATCCATAGGTTGTACCCATTATGCAGTGAACCTCTTTTGTAGCACCCCTCACACAGGTTAACTATGTAATATCTTTCCCTGCTCATTGTAAGCTTCACAAGATGATGGCAGACCCCTAATCGATATTGTTTATTGCTAAGTGCTTACTAAAATATCCACTACATAGTAAGATTTATTCAATGATAAAATGGACTACATGGGACCCATAGAAAAGAGCGTTGACTATTTCAGTAATTGGGCATAACCTACAATGTTCTTCCGGCTTTCTGAAAAGCAGTATTTTCATCAAAACATCTGCCATAAACATTATAATATAGTAAGACAGTTAATATCCTTTTAATGTTGTAATTTAGCACCAGGCAATTCTCATTTCATGTAAAAAAACATGATTTTTATTAGTGCTGCTTTTTTTGCTGTCAGAATATGACATTATGAATTTTGCACAAAGTATTACTAGTCTTTTTGCTTCTTAAATGTCTCCGGTTAACAATCTGCTGTTTTGTCCTTTAACCTGCCTTTACAAGGCATATCTCTCATTGTTATCTAGGAAAGTAGGGTAGCTGATTTGAGAATATAGCAATATTTAAACTTTTTAATTTATTCTGTCTGTTCTCTAATTTGAAAAATAAACAAACCAGTTCTCAAATCTTAAAAAAAAAAAAGAACAATTATAGTAGATATATTTCCCCTTTTGTTTTTGGAGGAATGCCAATATTGTAAAGCACGTTCCAATTCCTTTAAGCAGAATGTGAGCTGGCTTATTAATAGTTATGTGCTCGGTGGGAGACATGAGTGGAGAGAGCAGGGTCTGGCTCTGCCTGGTATAAGTGTGTTCTTTGAACCTCATTTCATTCATTTAGAAAATGGGATGATAATATGTACTTTGAAGGGTTATTTTGAGAGTAAAAGATAATGTATTTCAAACACTAGCACATAGTAAGCACTTAAAAGTTCATAACTATTGCCCTAGCTGATGAAACTCCATGGATAGAGCGTCGGCCTGCAGACTGAAGGATCCAGGGTTTGATTCTGGTTAAGGGCACATGCCTGGGTTTCGGGCTTGATCTCTAATATGGGGCGTATAGGAGGTAGCTAATCAGTTATTCTCATTATTGATGCTTCTATCTTTCTATCTCTCTCCATTCCACTCTGAATGTCAATAAAAATATTTAGAAAAAGGTCATAACTATTTCTTACAAGTGGAGAAATGGAAACTCAGCCAGACATTATTTTTAGGACTGGACCTCACTAGACTGGGTTTGAGTTTAGCACAAAGCAGTGCAGGATATACAGGATGCCCCACAAATGTGTACACATTTTAACAGCTGATAGCTCAATTGATGTTGCTTTCTTTCCAGATTTAACCCATTGGAATTAATAATTATTCAAAGTGTGCATACATTTTTTGGGGGGCCACCCCATATTTACTATAAGGTGAGTCTTCTGCCTGCAGGATTATTTTTCTTTATTTCATTTACTTGCTATGATTTACTCATCTTGTCCTAATAAATGAAGTAGGACAGGCCATAAATGATACATTGTAATTCTAGAAAAACTAATTTAACCTATGGCTGGTTAAATGCAAAAAGTATTGCTAATCTAGTCCTTCAAGATTTCAGCGTATCAATTAGATGAATCTACTCTTAACTTTATATTGCTCTCTAAGGATTAATTTATAGCTTTGATGCACAGAACACTATATAACATCAGTCATCTATATCTATAATAATAAAAGTATAATATGCTAATTAGATTGGACAGCTCTACGACCTTCCAGACGAAAGTGCTGGGGCTGAGGCAGAGGTGGTTAGAAGTGATCAGGCAGGTAGGCAGAGTGGTAAGGGACAATCAGGCAGTCAGGCAGAGTGGTTAAGGGTGATCAGGCAGTCCGGTGAATGGTTAGGGGAGATCAGGCAGGCAGGCAGAGTGGTGAGGAGGGGCGATCAGACAGGCAGGCAAAGGTGGTTAGGGACAATCAGGTAGGCAGGCGAGCAGTTAGAGGTTATCAGGCAGGCAGACAGAGTGTTTAGGGGTGATCAGTCAAGCAGGCAAGTGTTTAGGGGTGATCAGGCAAGCAGGCAAGTGGTTAGGGATGATCAGGCTGACAGGCAAGCAGTTAAGGATGATCAAACAGGCAGTGGTGAGGGGCAATCAGGCAGGCAGGCAGGTGAGAGGTTAGGAACCAGCAATCCAGGATTTCGAGAGGGATGTCCAATGGATGGTTTAGGCCTGATCCCTCAGGGATCTAGAATTGGGTCTAAACTGGCCATTGGACATCCCCCAAGGAGTCCTAGATTTTGAGAAGATGCAGGCCGGGCTGAGAGACCCCACTGGTGCATGAATCCATGCATCGGGCCTCTAGTTGATGTTATAACAGTGATTGTTAACCTTTTTCATCTAATTGAACATATAAATTAATTACTACAATTTTGTGGCACACCCAAAAACATGTTTTTGCCAATTTGACAAAAAAAATAGGTATAATTTTGATTTATTCATACTGATGGCTATTGTTATGTTGGCTGTTGTCATTTTTTTGACAATCTAAGGTAAAAGAGGTCAGTGCTCCTGACTAAATAATCAGGTATTACATGTTTTAAAAACCTTGTGGCAGATCAGTTGAAAATCACTAATATATAAGATCCAGAAATACTATGAAATATCAAGTCTTCTGTTTCAATTTCAGTTTTTCTCCTTTTTGATTTTTGTAGGTTACATTTAGAATAAATATATAAGTTTACAGAATTAGATACATTCATTCCTTTGATAATTACAAGAGATACAATATGATTTTATTCCCTTGCTGAGAATAATTAACCTGGAAATTATGATAATGTAATAGTGTTCTTAAAAATTATTAACATATTAACTTTATTTCAATGGGACTATCAGAAATAATGTATGCTATAACTTATGACCTTTAGCTTCATTCTGATTTATAACTTAGGGAAAGCTGAAGATATGATTTTAATAAAAAATGAATTTATTCCTTTATGAATGTCTTTTTCTGCAGAAGAAAACATCCTCATAGTAACAGCTTGTAATAAACATTTATTGAATACTTACTATGAGCCAGGCACTGTTCTAAGATGTTTGGATGAATGAGCTGGTTTTATTCTCACAATGCTGCATGGAAGTCACTACTCTTATTTCTATTTTGTGGGTGAGAAAATTTAGAAGCAGAGAGGTTAAGTATCTTGTGCAAAGTTCCCCAGTTTGTAAGTGTCCTAGGTCAGGTTCCCTAAAAATAGATGCTGAGGTGGAGACTTGCACGGAGGGGCTTCCCGGGAGCATACTTGGGAATAATACTGTGAGTGAGGGCAGTGGAATTGAGCTGAAGGAGGAGGTGACTCATGCATGTGCAGCACTGACCTCAGCCTGTCCTTTAGGGATCTCTGGGCTAGGGGGACCCATCAGGTCTACCTTGAGATGAGACTTAGGGCTCCTTTGAGAAAGGGGCAGAAACGTTGGTGATGACACTTCCTGGAAGAGACACCAGCATCTGGAGACAAGGGTGCCTGGGGCCGATGGGGACTCTGGGTGTGCAGCATCCACACAGCTCACCTGAGACTGTGACCTTACTTGAAAAGAGGGGCTTTGCAGATGTAATTAAGTTAAATCTCTCAAGATGAATTCATCCTAGGTGGGAGGACCCTTAATGAAATAATTAGTATAAGAAAGAAGAAAGGGAGGTTTGAGACAGTGGGGAAGGCCATGAGAAGACAGAGGCAAAGACCCGAGTTATGCTGCCACCAAACAAGAAATACCAGGAGCCATCAGGAGGCCTTGGCAAAGAAGGAAGGCTCCTTAGAGCCTCCAGAGTTTGCATGGCACTGCTGATGCCTTGGTTTTGATTCTGGCACAGTTCCAGAAGCCCCCAGTTGGAGGTACTTTATTAAGGCAGCCCAAGGAAATTAATACAATGCCCCTTGTTCTCCACTTCCTTAATGAGTTTATCCCACCTGGGAACTGCTCCTGCAGGATTCTTTCCCTGAGGGAACTTAAAAAAGGAAGGTCAGTAGGAAGAGCCATGGTCCTGCCCCTGAGGCTGGTTTGGAGACTGCAGCTGACACCCTCATCTTACTTTGCTCCTGCCCATTCTAGGATCCCCTCACACCCAGCTAGCACCTCTTCTGATCAAGGTAGTGTGACTTAGACCTCATTCCTGAGGAATCTTGAGCCTCTGATGAACCCTTCTCAGCCTACATCTGCTGCACTTGTCCATTTTTCTATCAAAATTGGGCAAGATAGCACCAAAAAATGTTTCAGTGTATAGCCTGGGTGACAAGTGCATCACCCCCCTTCCCACCACCACCTCATTGTGTAACATCGGCTCTGCCTCCTCTTTGTGGTCAGGGTCAGCTGCTCCTGTTGGGATGCTAACTTCTTCCCGTGCTGCTAGCCACTTGACACAAGGAGACTGAAGTAATAACACATCAGCCTAAGCTTAGATTAATGGGGTTCTTGCTGCGTCCCATGGGAAGTGCACGGCCACCCTGGGAACTAGGATCTCTAGACACACAGAGTCCAGAGTTATGGGGCTGGTGGTCATTTTTTTAACTTGGAGGTGGACTGGTCAGTAGGACCAGCTGCATTAAAGGATTGCTGAGAAGTCACTAGATACTTATAATTTCTGGGACAGTTATGAAGCATTGGTAGATTCCAACTGGTCTGCTTTCCTTGTTTTAAAGGCTCAGGGAGGTGCCATAGTTCCTGCAGGCTGGCACAACAAAGTAGCAGGTGAGCTGGGACTTGAGCACACCTTTTTTAGCCAGGTGTCATGCTGCTTCCTATTACTTCACATGGATTCATTTTGCCTACTTGTTAAAATAAGTGAACTGATATTTATATATACATTCTGTTGAAAAATTTTCCAATTTCGTTTCTAAAGTTATATTAATATCTTTTCAGTTAATTTAATTTTGTGGTGTGTGTGTGTGTGCTTTGAGCAGGATTGGAACATCTCTGAAACATATGTATTTAATATCAGTGCTGAGATCCAAGGCAGTTGTGCAATGCCTTCATGTTTCCATCAATGTTAGCTGCTCATTAAAAAACAAACATTATAAACTGCCTTAAAATTTGGACATTTCAGTGAGAATAAAATTTTTCTCTTACAGCAAGTCTTAATAAAAAATTTCTTCTAAGTGCTATGTATGCCAAAACTTTAGGGGGAAAATGAGGACTTCCTAATATATTGATAAAAAGGGTAGTGTTGCTTAAAAAACATGCCTAAGACATTAGAATACATGTGTATGCTCACTAGTGAGTCTAGTGTAAGTTGCATGTCGTTAAACTGGTTAAGTCTGTGGTGGGTTGACATGCTGACAATATTCTCATTTGTTTTTAAGCACATGACAGAACTTATTTCTTGGAAGCTTTCATTATTGTAAGATTTAGAAAAAGTAATTGAAACCAAGATTACTTTTGTACTGTCCTGTAATCACAAATGTTAGCCTTGGAAGAGACCTCAGTACAGTTACAATCATTGTCAAGGGGATAAAACATCGAAGAGAAAAGGCCTTTTAAAACTGTGGATTATTTACACATGTGTGACACTGCTGACTAGCGGCCAGAGAGCTGCTTTGTGGTTTCACATCTCAGAGCTTTGCTGTCACATTAATTAATAACTCTGTGCAATCCAAATCACCTTCTGTGCCCAAAGCTGTACTTTAAATAGCAAGTCATCTTTGCTAGAGACTCCCAGGATCTAAGACACACAAGAGTTGCAGTGGAATCCTTCATGGTACCCCTGTTAAAATAAGAACATGATTCTACTGTTCAGTCTGAACACTCTAGCAGTATTCAAAGCTCCCACCGAAATGTGTATCGCCTTCGAAATTTGGACTGTGAGCATTTCTGTTCTCTGCTTCTGCCTGTATTTTTTATCTATATCTTTTTTTTTTAAGATTTGGCATAGATTTGCATTAAAAATAACTCTTCTTCCAGGAAAAGTCCAGTCTCAGCATCTAAAGCATTCTCTCAAGTTTAGAGAATGGAAAAGACAGACAAACGCAAGGCACGTGACCTCACTGAGGCTTCAGTGCCCACCGCATAGATGTGTGCTCCCTGAGACAGTCGCCCTGTTTGGGTTGTGCAGCTGGGTCTCAGGAGGGTCAGGGACCTTCAGTTTGACCCAGGATTTATTAACTGAAAAGTAAAAATCATCTGTGATTGAGGACAGCCACAAGGTCCTGAGATAAATCATTTCGAACTCAATTAGAAACATGCCTCTTTGTACAGCCAACCTTGAAAATCAAGGAAAGCATAGCTTGATCAAAAGTGGGGAGGCTTTCACCCAGTCACCCTCATGCTGCCATATGAAAGGAGCATGATCAGGAACACATTTTTTTAAAAAAAACAACACATAATTTATTTCAGACATATGCTGGAATAAATAAAACTCAAGAGCTTTAACAGATGCAAATAATAGGGAGTAATCTTTGTATGAGTAATTTAACAGATTGTGTAGATCGTGAAACCATTCTGATACAAAACTGGGCTGTCAGGGACATTGTGGAGCTCAGAGGTTTTGAATGCAGAACTGAGTCCCTGTGTCCTGAAGCCTGCAGCAATGGTTATAACATCCAGCCAGCAAATAAATAAATAAATAAATAAATAAATAAATGCCGTTAAATTTGGGGCCAATAAATAGAAACCATTTGTAAGTTTCTTCTCTTCAGCCACTGTGAAGTGGCCAAAAGAAAGTTTTGATGTTGTATTTCTTCTAGAACGTAGGTACAAAGACCCACCAGTCCAGTGGTACCTTTTTCAGGTTACTTCTCTTGATTCTGAGATGTGTTTGTCTGAATGCAAAATCTATACGTCACTCCATCTCTGCTGGAAAGACCAGTTGTTAGCTGTGTCCAAGTCTTACAATAGCAAAGTATGGTGATAAAAATCCCCTTTGGAATCCTTAGCCTCGCTGTATTAATTTTTTTGGGGGGAGGTGGTAGTGATTGGTGTGGATGCTTTGAAAACATAAATTCCTTTAAATCTAACCTATATCCAGGTTTTAGTGAAACTTCTAGGATTTTTCCAATATGAGTTTTCTTGTGACATATAGCTTATGAAATTGTGACTATGTATATATACTAGTATACAATGGCATCAAAACTCTGAGCCCTAAATAGCATCTTTTGAAAATTGTGTATAAGCCATTGGTGTCTAAAAATCTTATATATGAGGTGATATTAGCTAGGTGACAGATATTACTTAATATTAGCCACAGCAATTTGGCTCTTGTTGAATATTTAAAAACTAGAGGCCTCAGAGGGGAGGGGTGTCCCTCAGCCCAGCCTGTACCCTCTCCAATCTGGGACCCCTTGATAGATGTCCAACTGCCCGTTTAGACCTGATCAAGTAGGATATCCCTCTCACAATCCAGAACTGCTGGCTCCCAACTGCTCGCTTGCCTACCTTCCTGATTGCTCCTAACTGATTCTGCCTGCCATCTTGATCATCCCCTAACCACTCCCCTTCCACCCTGATTGATGTCTAACTGCTCCCCTGCCAGCCTGTTTGGCCCTAACTACCCTCCCCTGCAGGCCTGGCCACTCCTAACTGCCCTCCCCTGCAGGCCTGGTCCTCCCCAACTGCTCTCCCCTGCTGGCTTGAGTCCCCCCACCCCCCAACTGCCCTTCCCTGCAGGCCCAGTAGCCCCCAAC
Organism: Lasiurus cinereus; assembly: GCA_011751065.1. Lineage (NCBI taxonomy): Eukaryota > Metazoa > Chordata > Mammalia > Chiroptera > Vespertilionidae > Lasiurus > Lasiurus cinereus. The sequence goes on along the minus strand of JAAGEH010000293.1, from coordinate 32,686,887 downwards.
TTCCCTCTTCTGCCAGCCTGGTCACCCCTAACTGCCCTCCCTTGCAGGCTTGGTCCTCCCAACTATCCTCCCCTGCTGGCCATCTTGTGGTGGTCATCTTGTGTCCACATGGGGACAGTCATCTTTGATCACATGAGGGCAGCCATCTTGTGTGTTGGAGTGATGGTCAATTTGCATATTATTCTTTGATTAGATAGGATAGAGGCCTGGTGCATGGGTGAGGGTCAGCTGGTTTGACCTGCAAGGTGTCCCGGATCAGGGTGGGGGTTCCCTTGGGGCATGAAATGGCCCGGGCGAGGGGCCTGTGGTGGCTTGCAGGCTGGTCATGCTGCCTGGTGACTCAAGTGGAGGCCCTGGTATCTGGGATTTATTTATCTTCTGTACTGAAACTTTGTAGCCTTAAGTGGAGCCAAGCCTCCTGCTCATTCTGTGGCTGCAGCAATTTTTGTTGAGATTTATTTATCTTCTATAATTCAAATGTTATAGCCTTAAGCAGAGATTAAGGCAGGCCAAGGTTGTGGAAACTTGGCTTCCTCCATCACCAGGGGCAACTCAAGTTTCCTGTTCTCTCCAGCTCTGTGGCTGCTGCCATTTTTGTTGGGATTTATTCATCTTCTATAATTGAAACTTTGTAGCCTTAAGCAGAAGTCAAGGCAGGCCAGGGTAGGCAGAAAACTTGGCTTCTTCCATTGCCAGGGAAACTCAAGCCTCCTGCTCACTCTGTGGCCGCATCCAGCTTGGTTGGATTAATTTGCATACTCACTCCTGATTGGCTGGTGGGTGTGGCTTGTGGGCATAGCAGATGTATGGTCAATTTGCATATTCCTCTTCTATTATATAGGATTCCTTTCTTTCTCTTTCTTTTTTTCATCTTTTCCTTCCTTCTTTTTTCCTTCTTTCATTCTCTTTGTCAAATGCCCATTCATTTTTATTCATTCATTCATCAGCTAATATTTATTGGCTACCTACTATGTTCCAAGTCCTGTTTTAGGCACTAGAGATACCATATAGAGTAGGGAACAAGTTTTGGGGGTCATTTTCTTATGGGAGAAGACAGAAAATAAAAATGACAAAAACAAAGTAGTAGGCTGTAGAAAGTGCTATAAAGAATGTAATATGAGCCCTTATTTGTTTGATGTATGATGTGTGAAAGTTAAAAAAAAAAGAAACATATATTGAGTGAATAGAGTGTTGGACTGTGGACTGAAAGGTTTGGTTTTGATTCCTGTCAGGGGCACATGCCTGGGTTGTGGGCTCAATCCCCAGTGGGGGGCGTGCAGGAGGCAGCCAATCAATGATTCTTTCTTATCATTGATATTTCTATCTCTCCCTCTCCCTTCCTCTTTGAAATCAATAAAATATTAAAAGAATATAATATGAAACAGTGATGGATTAAAGAGTGGGTGGGTATGGTGGGGTTGCTTTAGTGAGAATAGAGACAGAAGGCTTCTGAGGAGGGTGAGAGTCTAGCTGAGACTGGAATGATGAGAAGGAGGCATCCATTTTGATACTACCTGGGCAACAGCATTGAAGGCAGAAAGGAGTGGTAAGTGCAAAGGTATTGGGAAGGGTAGGAACTTGTTACGATCAATAGACAGAAGAAAGACCAATGTGACTGGAACTTCATGATCAAGAGGATGAGTGGGAGGGAGGACAGGTAGGGGCCAGGTCTAGTACGGTGTCAAAGACCATGGTGAGCAGTTTGGATATATTATTATTATTTTTTAAAATATATTTTTATTGCCGAAACCCATTTGGCTCAGTGGATAGAGTGTCAGCCTGCAGAATAAAAAGTCCCAGGTTCAATTCCAGTCAGGGGCATGTAACTTGGTTGAGGGTACATCCCCAGTAGGGGGTGTGCAGGAGGCACTGATAGATGTTTTTAACTCTATCTCCCTTCTTCTCTATGAAACATCAATAAAATATATTAAAAAAATATTTTGATTGATTTCAGAAAGGAAGAGAAGGAGAGAGTTAGAAACATCAATGATGAAAGAGAATCATTGATTGGCTGCCTCCTGGGCATTGAGCTTGCAACCCAGGCATGTGCCCTTGACTGGAATTAAACCCAGGACCTTTCAGTCCGCTGGCCAATGCTCTATCCACTGAGCCAAACCAGTTAGGACAGCATTGGAGAGTTTTAAGCCAAGGCATGATTTGAAACCCCATGAGTATGTATTTAAAAGATGTTGCTGAGATTGCATTACTGGATCACAGAATGTCCAATTAAGGAAGTAGAGAAGCTTCTTTCAGATCTCAGTATTCAAGCACAGTTAAAAAATTTAAACTTATCCCTGATTCTTGTAACAATACAATCACCCCACTTGATTAGACTTGTGGGAAGTTCAAAGTTAATTTCTGTTTTTTTCTCCAGCAATTCCACATTATTGTATAATATAAGCTTTTCTTTTCTTTTTTATAAAATTATGTATTTATTTATTTTTTAAATATATTTTTTATTGATTTAAGAGAGGAAGGGAGAGGGAGATAGAAACCGCAATGATGAGAATCATTGATAGGCTGCCTCCTGTACATCCCCTATTGGGGATCAAGCCTACAACTTGGGCATGTGCCCTTGACCCAGGACCCTGCTGACTGATGCTCTAGCCACTTAGCCAAACCAACTAGGGCTAAGATTTTCTTTTTAAAATTTTATTAAAGTAGGAAATAGATGTATGATGTATGAAAGTTAAATAAAAAAAGAAACATATATTGAGAAAGTTTACTTCCATTCTTATCTCTTTCCAACTTGCTGTTTACCCCTGCCCCATACATACAGCCTCTTACATTAGTTTCTTGAGACTTTTTATTGTTTATTTATCTAAAATAAAAAATATTCCCATTTCTTTTCCTCTTCTTCACCAAAAGGGGTGTGTGTGTGTGTGTGTGTGTGTGTGTGTGTGTTTCGACCTCTTGGTTTCTTGACCTAATTGAATTAAGAGATTTTTCTACTTCATCCCACAGAGAGCTTTCTTATTCTTTTAGAGTAGGAAGGTTATTTTCATTGAGTAGAAGAGTAGAAATACTAGATGCTAAATTCTTGATGACTTTATTCATTGATGGACTCAAATTATTTATTATTTTTTTGGTATTATAAACAGTGCTGTAGTGAATAACCTTTTTCAAATGTCACTTTATATCCTGAGATATAACTGTTTAAGATCAATTCCCAGAGGTGAAACTGCTAGATCAAAGTGCACTTTTCATGACATATAATTTGGTTAGAAGTTTGTATTGGCCGAGTTGTGTCTTTGTGAACCACCATTAGCAGTATATGGGAAGTTCCAATACTCTTATGCTTGGCTTTGCTGCTTCCTTATCATTAACCCATACTTTTTCTTAGTCCTAGATTCCTAATTTATTTATTTCCATCCTTCTATATTGTATATATTTTTGGACAATCATGTGTCAGCCACTTTCAGTTATTCATTGAAGAAGGCTCTGAACAAGTAGGTAAATTTTTTTATGCTTTAATTATTGCATTTAACACTGTATTATGAATATTCTTTCAAATTTCTACTACTTTACCCACTGGACTCTGAGTGGTTCACAAATCACAGTCCATGTTTTATTGCTCTTAGAACATCAATATTTGGCAGATAGTAGGTAATGAATATTTGGTATACTAATGACTAGTTTAAAGTAGTAATTACTACTAAGCCAAGTAGAGCTAAGTAATACTTGATATGCAGAGGAGTCAGTCAATTTAATGAATGAGTTAATAATTATATGACTTTTCTTTTAAGAAAACCCATTATATCAATTAAAAATACTATTATGAAATGGGCTAATCTTGCTTTATTCAACTGTATGGTATTGTAAATATAAATGAAAATGATAAACCATCAGTACATGACTTTAGAGCAAATGAAATTTTACACTATATGACAGAAGAGAATTTTAGTGAAAACATTCATAAGGAAAATTGTCCAGCGGTTAAATTGGAAATGTAACAGAAAAAGTTGGCTAGGCAAAAGCATGATTCTGAGGGAGATTAGTCTGCATTAGGGAGCTTTCGATGACAGAAATGCTCTAAAATGTCCTGGAAAACTTCTAAAGTAAAATGCTTACACTTTTCTATGTGTAATAAGATATGATTCTACCTTATGCATTCAATAATCTTGTGACACATTCTTTATGATTTGTATCTAGATGAGTTGAAGAAACATTCTAAAACATTTAAAATGTAATATTACTGCTTATGAAACATGGATGCGCAATAAAAATCTGTCATTGGGTAAGAATGTCCAGCTGGAGTGCTGCTCACATTTAATAATTCTTTGTAAAGGAATACATATCCTGACACCAAACAGGGATAAGAGGAGGATGAGGTCTTGCCTTTAGGGTAATGATGACCAGGCACTAGAACAAATTCCATGTAATCAGACTAATTGAAATGTGCCAGATATTACACATCACAATGACCAACTAAGCATGTATCTTCAGATTTTTTTTCATGTTGATTCAATAATCTTGACATAAATATATGACAACAATTTCATCACACTTTGGGAAACTGTGGTATTGAATATCACTCTGTAAACATTCATAAAGCATGGAAAGATATAACCTGGCTTTAAACAAGCTTGACTTAGAAAAATTCACTTATTTTTATAAAAAGAGGATTTGCTTTATAAATATTTCTTTAAAAATATCTTTAATTATCATGTTCATTATACACTTGAATTATAATTCAACCTGTAAATATTTTCATTCATTTTTTTCTAGAATCATGTATATATTTTAAGTATTGTTCTTGAAAATAATTATCCCTTTTGCTTCTGATAAATTACAAATATTTTAAAAATTTTTGATAATTCTGCAAACTTCCTACAAGTGTTTGAAAAGTTGCTAATAATTCTCTTGAATATTTTAATTGTTTTAGCAATTTAAAAGATTAGCTTCCCTGTTCAAATAACTACAACGGATACAGAGTATATATATTTAGGATTAAAACCATTTAAAATATAATCTTAATAAAAGTAAAATATTGAGATATGCTTTATTTTGTTAATAAGTACAATTACATAGTATCATTTCATGCCTTGCAATACTCCCTTACTTGTTTGTACAAAACTCAAGTTAAATATATAATAGTGTGAACTCTATCTAGAGTATCAGATAACCAAGACATATATGGTATATCAAACTTCAGTTACTTTTCATTCTGTATTGATATACTGCATAAAAATATGATTGGTTGCCTCCTGCATGTGCCCCAACCAGGGCCCTGGCTGAGGAGGAGCCTGCAACTGAAGTACATGCCCTTGACGGGAACCAAACCTGGAACTCTTCAGTCCACAGGCTGGCACTTTATTCACTGAACCAAACCAGATAAGGCATCCTCAAAACTTTTTAAACCAGCAATCTTGTGTAACCTTTATAAATATTACATGAATACTTAGAAATATATATTTTTGTGTCAGACACTGATATCATTTTTGTGTACATTTAATGCCTGTGAATATAGAAAAGGGAGATAGTTAAGTTTACGACAAAGTCAAGAACTTTGTTAACTAAGTATTACTTATTTACTAGTAAAGGAAGTTGTAATAAAAAGTCATTGCAATAAAGTATAATTAAATTGGAAATCCTCTTTATGTAAAAAATATAACATGCATTACCTATATTTCTTTTTTTATAAATTAAATCTTTATTATTCAGATTATTACATTTGTTTCTCTTTTTTCCCCTCCATAGCTCCCCTCCACTCAGCTTCCACCCTTCCCTCTACTATTACCTCCCTCCCGTTGACCTCATCCATAGGTGTATGATTTTTGTCCAGTCCTCACCCCTTTCCCCCTGAGAATTATCAGTCCACTCTCTTTCTGTGCTCCTGATTCTATTATATTCACCAGTTTATTCTGTTGATCAAATTTTTAATTCACTTAATTTTTAGATTCACTTGTTGATAGATATGTATTTGTCATTCATAATTTTTTATCTTTTACCTTTTTCTTCTTCCTCTTCTAAAAGAGTACCTTTCAGCATTTCATATAATACTGGTTTGGAGTTGATGAACTCCTTTAGCTTTTTCTTATCTGTGAAGCTCTTTATCTGCCCTTCAATTCTGAATGATAGCTTTGCTGGATAGATTATTCTTGGTTGTAGGTTCTTGCTATTCATCATGTTGAATATTTCTTGCCACTCCCGTCTGGCCTGCATTGTTTCTGTTGAGAAATCAGCTGACAGTCATATGGGTGCTCCCTTGTAGGTAATGAACTGTTTTTCTCTTGCTGCTTTTAATATTCTCTCTTTGTCTTTTGCTCTTGGTATTTTAATTAGATGTATCTTGGTGTAGTCCTCTTTGGATTCCTTTTATATGGGGGTCTGTGTGCTTCCTGGACTTGTAAGTCTATTTCTTTTACCAGATGTGGGAAGTTTTCAGTCATTATTTCTTTAAATAGGTTTTCAGTACCCTGCTCTCTCTCTTCCTCTGGCACTCCCACAATTCTGATGTTGGTACGCTTGAAGCTGTCCCAGAGGTTCCTTACATTATCTTCACATTTTTGGATTCTTTTCTCTTCTTGCTTTTCCAGTTGAATGTTTTCTGATTCTTTATATTTCAAATTTTTGACTTGATTCTTGCCTTTCTCTAGTCTGCTGGTAGGTCTCTGTATAATATTTTTTATTTCAGTCATTGTATGTTTAATTTCTAGTTGGTTCTTTTTCATCTCCTCTTGGGTCTCACTAACTTTATCCAACTTTTCTAGGATATTCTTGAAAAACCTTATAAGCGTGGTTTTGAACTCTATATCCAGTCGTTTTTTTCCCTTCATTTCTTTTGTTTGTGATCCCTTCCCTTGTCTCGACATTTTCACTATGCCGACAGAACTTCTGTGTTGGATTCAGCCTTATGATACCAGACTTGCAAAACTGCAAAAGCCTCTCTGTTGAGCTTGGGATGGATGGAGTCTCAGTGCTTAAGGGACTGCCTTGCCTTCCAGTCGGCCCTGCCCTCCACGGCCCCTGAGTCTCACGTGACTGGGTAATTGCTGAAGCGGTCCCTGTGCCCATGTGCGCTCTCTTGCAGTGCTTCTAGACTGCTGCCCCTCCGGCTCCCCTGCGTCCGGGACCATATGAGTCTGGATCCCCAGAGTTTCACCTGAAACTTGGGTTTAGTGGAGTTAGAAGTTGCACAGTTGGGAGGGTCTGTCTCACGCCCACTTGTGAAAGCCAGCGGTACAATCAGCAGTCAGTCCTCTGTGTTCAGTGCTGTGTGCGCCACCAGACTTCTGATCTTTTGTGACTCCCCTAAATTTCTGTGCACTTCTCCCTTTTCACAGTCCAAACTCCCCCCTTATGAGTTTCGGCTGGATCTGGGGTTTAGTGTCGTAGGATAAGGAGTTCAGTGCCATTGAGAGTCTTCGTCTCCCTCCCGCCAGAGAAAGCCAGCCAGGTACTATGGCACCCACTCTCTCCACGCGAGCATCTCCATACCTCAGCTTTTTGCAGCTCCTCTGGGTCTCTGTGAGCTCCTCTGTTTTCTTCTAGTTGTAGAATTTCCACTCAGCCAGCTTTCCTATGGTTCTGGATGATGTCCGTTCTGTCTTTTAGTTGTAGTTTTGAAATTGTTGTGTGAGGCAGCAGTTAAGTGTTTACCTATGCTGCCATCTTGGATTCTCCTACCTATGTTTCTTGAGCTAAAAACATAACCTTGGATTAATTGCTTAAACTATAGCTCTAGAATTAATTCTCTTACTTGGTTAATAACTATTTTGTATATAAATTGTTTGGTTTCTTCAGTTTCTTCTTGTCCATGGGGCATGTATATGTGTTCTTTAGCTACTTCTTTCACCTTCTTTATCCAGTAATCCCACCCACCTCCTCTTGGGCATCATATTTTTCACTTTGATGAGACACACTTAGCTTCAGACTAGGTCAGTTTTCCCACATGTCCTACCATTCCCCTTGCCAAGAATACAAGGTCCTCACTCATTCCTAGATTATTTAACAGGCTTGTGCTTGCCCTAAGCAACTTTGGTGGATAAGATAATGTCTCCACACAGGCTAAGATCAATTTACTGCTAAAAAAACCCAATTGGTTCTTTAAGCGTTCTTCTTTTGTAAAACAACCTACTGTGTGTGTAGGCGTCATATAGCTCTCTACCTCACCCTTACTAATTAGGCTTGAGGAACTGACATGAATATGCTGACATTAGGATTACTGCTTTTGCTATGAGTAATGGGCTTTCATCTTTGGTCTAGGAGTATTGTATCTTATGTCTTTGCTTAGCTTCTAGGCAGGGCGATCATAACAATCACCTCTCAAATTAGGAATCATAGTTTTATACTGTCTGTTGTTTGATGTCTGAGAAGAGTTGTTTCCTAGATTTTGTCCAGTTTTCTAGTTGTTTATGGTGAAATGGGGAGTCTCATCCTGATTATACTATAACTAGAGGCCCAGTGCACAAAATTCATGAACTGGAAGGGGTGGGGGACGGAGGTGCCCCTCAACCCAGCCTGCACCCTCTCCAATCTGGGACCCCTTGGGGGATGTCCAACTGCCAGTTTAGGTCCGATCCCTCTCACAGTTTGATACTGCTGGCTCCCAACCTGCCTGCTAACCTGCCTGATCATCCCCTAACCACTCCTCTGCCAGCCTGATTGACGCCTAACTGCTTCCTTGCTGACCTGATTACCCCCAATTGCCCTCCTTTGCAGGCCTGGTCCCCCCCAACTACCCTCCCCTGCAGGCCTGATTGCCTCCAACTGTGCTCCCCTGCTGGCCTGGACCCCAACAATTGCCTTCCTCTGCCAGCCATTTGTGGTGGCCATCTTTGACCACATGGGGGCAGCCATCTTGTGTGAGGGTCAATTTGAATATTACTGCTTTATTATATAGGATGGATACAGACACTTAGTTTTCTGTCTGAGAACATGATTAATGATAATATCTTTCTCACCTACCTCACAGGTTTGTGATGAAGAACAAAAAGTAATATGCACTAAAACTGCATAAGAATGTATAAACATAAGGTGTGATTATTTGAAGTCCTTGGAGTAGACATCTAGGGCTTTATTGAATTAAATTAAAAAGAATTTTTTTTGGTTTAGAGTTACCTGTTAAGAGTTATCATTTTTTCTTTTTGTTCTCCCTAAGCAAAATAAGTATACAGCTTTTCAATCCTTTGTCTGACAAATCAACTTCAATATCTGGAGCTTTGTGAATCTGTTGTCCATTGTTTCCATTGCATTTTTCTTTTTGTCTTTTATCTTTGTATTTCTGGTTATCTTTGATTATAGATGGATATTGTATTTGCAGAACTATTTGTAAAAATAATTTGAGGCCTGGGGCAGTGAGGCACCTAGGCTCTAAGATGGCCCCCAATAACCCCATCCTTGCATGGTGTCTTTGGTTGAGTTTGTCTTGGACTTAGCAAGTTGATTCTGACTAATAGAAAATGGCAAAAGTAATGGTATGTTACTCTTAAGATTAGGTTATAAAAGGCTATGGCTCCCGTATACATCTCCTTCTCTTGCTCCTGGATCCTCTGCTCTGGGAGAAGCCACACTCTGAGCAACCCTATAGTGGGAGAGGCCCACACGGTGAGGAGCTGGGGCTACCTGCTGATAGCCACGTAAGTGACCTTGAAAGTGGCTTCTCTCATCCAGACCCAGTCTAAGCTCAGATGACTGCAGCACCATCTGGCCCCTTGAATGAAGCCTGTTGGAAATCCTGAGCTAGAACCACTAAGCTGTTCCTAGCTCCTTGACCCACAGAAACTGTGAGATGAAAAATACTTATTGTTCATAGCCACTAAGTTTGGAATAATTTTTTTATGCAGCATTTGATAATCAAATTCAGATCATGATCTCTTTTAACCATTAGGATTTCTATTTGTTTCTTCCAGTTGGCAGGAGTGCTAGCACTTTAGAACACCTGGGGAGACTCCTAGCCCAGAATTTTAGCAGTTTTCAGTCTCAGGAATTGAGCTGATTCAGAGCTGAGCTGCAGTCCTTTGAGGGTCTACCTGTGTTTCACCCTGACTCCTAAGGGTGAAACACAGGTAGACTCCCTTAGCAAAGCAAGGGAGTTCAGAGGGCTCTCCCCATCCCATTTTAGGCCCTGGAGACCTTAGCAGTAGGAAGCTGTTACAAATTCCAATCAGCCACCCAGATCCTCTCTCTCCCCTCTGGAATTGGAGTACTGTAGTTCCAAACTTGGGATGTATTAACCTGCACTCCTTTCCCTACCACCCTCCCCATAAATCTTTACTCTATCATGAGCTCATTGATATCTTCAGTTGGTTATTTTTAAAAAATATTTTAATTAAATTTTTAGTTGTCGTAAGAGGACTTTGTCATTATTGGAAGTAGAAGTCAAACTTCACCTTCGTTTTTCTATCAGAGAAGTTATATACTTCTTAAGTCATAAAGCTGTAGGTTTCAATATGGTAGTCAACTGAATTCTATAGCAATTCTCTGTGTGCCTTCCATCTAATCCTCCGAGGGTACTTTTCTGGCAACTAATCTAGTGACTTACTTGCAAAGTTTATATGGTGACATTGCTGGTTTTCCAGTCTATGTGGATGAGCATGGGCGTTGACTGTGATTTTCTGAATTTTACTCTGGTAAACCAGGGTTGTATTTTTATATCACTTGGGTAATGAGTGATGGAAGGGATTATATAACGTATTTTCTAATATATTCTATCTCTGAATTATTATCTGCAAAGTTAATTTATGGTTTATGGTTTTTATTTTTACGTATGATTTCTAGCAAAGAAGTAAATAAGCTTGTGTGGGTTAAGTACCAACTCCAAATCACAGGGAATACATATGTTTTTGGAAAATGCTATGAGAAGAGAATTAATAGTTGGGAATCTTGATATATTATGTTGTGGGGAAAGCCTTTGTAATTTTAAAGGGTAGATATGTACATATTGACTTAGAAAAGTATGCCAAGATATATTTTATTGAAAAAAAATAGCTGTATACCCAAGCTCCTCCGTGTGTGTGTGTGTTTGTCTGTGTATGTATGTGCACACGTGTATGTGCATGCTACTTGTAAATGTATACAAAATGTTTAAAAGGATACAGAAGAAACTGAAGAAGGGATTGAGGATTTGATATGGAATGAAATCTTATTTTTTCCTTGTACATTTCAAATTACTTGACTTTTTATTATTTCATGTGCCATTTTTTCAATTGACAAACTACTTCATTGAACACTGGGTGGACACATATTAGTAATGTAATTTTATACTAGAGTTAGCTGGAAAGAAGGTTATATAATTATTTCGTGTTATCCTCTTTTGTTATCTCTCTTTCCCATTGTTTCTACCAGATATTATGTTTATACATTTATTTGTGTTAAGCTATGGATGGTATGCCTATTAAGTCTCTTAACTTTTTTTTTCTTCATCCAAATATTTAATACTTTTTGGTTATTTATATTTGAGTTGTTAAATCTTTCAAAGTCACATTTCAGACTTGAGCAGTTGTCAATTTTTATATACAAAATCCAGAGTCAGAAATCTTGGAAGGAGTTTAAATTCTATCACTTAATAGCTTTAAGACCTGGTGCAAAAAATTTTAACCAACCATTTCCCTCCATCTGTCCATGCTCACAGAATCAGTATTAACAACTATTTTCCAGACACTTAGTTTCCTGTCTGAGGACAGGAATAATGATAAAACATCTTTCTCACCTACCTCACAGGTTTGTGATAAAGAACAAAAAGTAATATGTATGAAAGCTTTTGTACGCCTCATAAGAATATGCAAACATAAGGTGTGATTTTTTGAAGTCCTTTGTTGCTACATTGTAAAGTTTGAAGCAGAGACCCCCTGAGTTAGATGTCCAATTTTCCATATAGTATCCGTGAAGCCAAAAGTTTAAGGAAAAACATTAACTACATCATTTGTAATGAGAAAAAAGAACAACAAAAGATCCTCTATGGGCTGAAACCGGTTTGGCTCAGTGGATAGAGCGTTGGCCTGTGGACTGAAGGGTCCCAGGTTCGATTCTGGTCAAGGGCATGTATCTTGGTTGCAGGCACATCCTCAGTGGGGGTTGTGCAGGAGGCGGCTGATCGCTGTCTCTCTCTCATCGATGTTTCTAACTTTCTATCCCTCTCTCTTCCTCTCTGTAAAAAATCAGTAAAATATATTTTTTTAAAAAAAGATCCACTATGTGCATAATAAAATAAGAAAATAGGTTGGTTGTACATAAGGGAAAGGAATGGAGGCATCTCATCTTGGGGTTGGGTGGGAGAGGGGGAAGATCCTGCCAGGTGGCTTTGTCCCTTTCCTTCCTCTGAATTTCAAAAGTGTGACGCACTCTTGTGCTTGTGATTAGTTTATCATGCTTGGGGCATTGAATATCATCAGTTCCTGACCTCAGAGAGGGCTTTCTTGGAGGCTGTGGAAATTGAACAAGTATAAGAAAGTCTTCCTCTGGAAAACTTCTCACTGATTCCTTGGACAATCCATTACAAATTTCTAGGTTCTTGGTCTCCATTTCTCTAAATGATAAATACAGTTACTTAAATTTCTATCTGATGCGACCAGATGGTAAAGGTGGGGGGAGAGAGGAGAAGGCAACATTTTAGCTCTTCTTACTATACACAGATTCAAACCAGAATATTTATAGTAGATTTCATTTATATGTTTTTAAGTAAATTTCTATTTAATGACATGTATGCTATCTATCCTGAGTTATGATATACCATTATAGTGTCACACTCTTTTCCATTTTACTTATTCTTTCTCTTTCTTTTCCTCTCTCATTGGAAGTATACCTACTAGGACACAGAAATAAATATATCCTTTAAAAGGTGAATAAATCTAAATTTCCTGTTGAAATACACAAAATACTGATCTGTCCTGAGATGTTAAGTAGAATTATTTGCTTCCATGGTCCTAGAACAGATGTTTTTTCTTGAAACTATCTCCATCACCTTTTTTTTTTAAAACTAGGCAGTTATCAGATATACAGTATAAAAACTGATCCTGAAAGAGAACAGAAATGATATTTCATAGAAGAAAGGATAAATGTGTTTTAAATAACAAAACTCTAGATTCTTAGAAAATAGGCCTAAAATTGTAATTGACTCTTGACTTGGTCAGCTTGAGCTGCTGTAGCAAGTACAGTGGCTTGTTGGTGGCTTTAGCAGTAGAAATTTATTTCTCATAGATCTGGAGGTTGGAGGTGCAGTGACAGGTGCCAGCATGATCACGTCTGGTGAGGACCTCCGCCTGCCTGCTCTAGGGATAGCTGCCTTGCTATGGCCTCACCTGGTGGTGAGAGGGACACTTAGTTTCTCTTTCTCTTTTGATAAGACCTATAATCCCATAATAACCTAATCTAACCTAATTACCTTTCAAATGTCCCATCCCCCAATACCATTGTACTGGGCCTGAGGAGTTTGGGGGGAACACAAACATTCAGTCCATAGCCACTTTTAGTGATGCTGTTTTCAGTACAGGTCTAGGCCTGGGGTTGGCTAGGCTCCCACTGAGCCCCTCAGGGCTTATCAGGGCTGGCCGAAACAGCCTCCAGAGGATCTGATGTTTGTTAGAGCCTCATGCTTTATACACTATTCTTCTGCTCACTGAATTGCTATTCCTGTTTTCCTTTTAAGTAATTTGAATTTTTCTTATTCTGAAAGCTTGATTAGGTAACACTGACATACAGTAATTCAGTTATATCTTTAATTGAAAGCTGAGGCTAAAAATAGGTTTATAAATATTTATGGACATTTTAGGTTGATAGTTTTATTATTGTTTTAATCAAATAATGTATAAGTCAGCAACTTTTTCTCATTATATTCCATTTTTGTTACTGGCATGAAGTTGTATGTTGGCAATAAAATGATACCTAACACTTATTGAGTTTTTACTCTGTGCTAGGCAATGCCAGGCACTTTATATGGAATAGCTGATTTAATCTGCACTACAACTCATGAGACAGATCCTGTTTTTAAGACATTTTATAAATATGGAAACTGAGGCCTAACGCAATAGATGCATGTACTTAGGGTCAAACACATTGTAAATGATAGAGTTGGATGCCTGTGGTTGACAATTCTCTCAGGTGACAGATTTCCCTAGGAAGGAGTTTGTGTTTTATAGGCACAGAAAAATTTTATTAAGTAAACATTAAGTAAATAATTCAACAAGATGTATGTCTAAGAAGAGTGGGGGTTTTGAGGTTATCAAAGTAATACTAGGCATTTACATAGCAGTATCCCCTCCCCCAAAAGCATTTCTAATTAAACCATTGGAGACATTTGTAAATTAAATCTGTATGATTTATTTCAGATAAGATGGGGAAACTGAAGCTGAGATTTATAGATAACATGAATTATTTGTGACAGCAAAAATGTACCAGGGCTTTTTGTGCAGCCTTGGTATTGCCCAGTATTCATGACAACATTGCTTTATATGCAAAGACAATCTCTAGTCAACTATGAGTTCAACAGATAGAAAACTGGTAACCTGGCAGGGAAGACTCTACAAAGAGCCTACTAAGTACCAAGTTAGTATCTATTCGGTTGATTGGGTTCATTTAGGTTCTGTAGGTTCTACTTTTACATCTTATTTGGGTTTTGTAAGTTGAAAACAATGAGTTTGTGTGTGTGTGTGTATGTGTGTGTGTGTGTGTGTGTGTGTGTGTGTGTGTTTGTGTGTTTCCTTATGACCATAAGGAAGACACAGCCATTGCTACAGACATCACTGGAGGCAAACCTTGGGGTTTCCCCTTCTTTAGAAAGTCTCCTGCCATTATGTAAATCTAATGAGAGCAGCTGGCAGGGGAGCCTGTGAAGTGTGGCTTGCAGGGTCCTCCTGTGAGACAGAGCAGAGCCTGGGGAGGGGAAGTAAAGCATGAGAGTGCCCACACACAAATGACAGGCACAGCCTATGTAGTGACAGAGGTCTGTGTTCTCCCTTCTGTAAAGAGAAATGAATAAATTCCTCTCCTGGCTTGGGGATTTTTTATGTTCTTTAGAGTTTTATTTGTTTCCTTTCTTAGGAATGGTGAAACCTTGAAAGCAGGAGTCCTATCACTTGGGTGTCTGCTTCAATTCTAACCTTCCTTCTCAGGATTTTTAAACAAGTGTTTCCAGATAGACTCTACTCTCAGGGATGTTCCGATGAGACAGTGCATTAGAGGAAGCACAATTCCCCTGACACATCCAATTGTGAAGTTGTGTATCATTGATGGGAACTACTGCTGCTGTTCCAGCTTCTATCCACACGTGATGAATAGGAATTCTTCACAAGTCTAGCCTTCATTAGGTAACTGCAGAGATGATTTTCTCTTAGAAATCTCTCATATATTCTACATATTTTGGCAATTTTGGAAGCAATTATTACAGCATTTACTGTTGTTGAGTATCTACTTGACTTTTTTTTTCGAGGGTGGTGGGGAGATTTTAAGAGCTCAAAGTATTGTAATAATTTTTTGTTGTTTTGTAGGGATTGGTTTAGCTTTGCATGCATCTGAAGAGCATGTGTGCATGCGTGTTTGTGTGTGCATCTGAGATACTGCAACCTTAGAGGATAGTGAGCATTGTACTTGATCAATTCTTTAAATCAGAGGATGAAGTTTGTTTTATCTTCTTTAGATTTTTCAGTATATACATACATATTCATACATTACATGTAGATATTTTTTATTGTAACATGAAGGATCATTTAACAATTATCTAAATACAGATTTCTATATTTTAATGTGGTGTATGCAGGAGATGGCGTTTTATCTCAAAATTGAACCCAGACCTGAATAGCCAGTCATCACCTTTTGAACTTCATCCCCCTGCTCAA
Source organism: Lasiurus cinereus (assembly GCA_011751065.1). Classification (NCBI taxonomy): domain Eukaryota; kingdom Metazoa; phylum Chordata; class Mammalia; order Chiroptera; family Vespertilionidae; genus Lasiurus; species Lasiurus cinereus. Next base: position 32,671,114 of record JAAGEH010000293.1, on the reverse strand, counting down.
AGTGAATTTCAAATTGGGAAATACTGTTAAGTGTTAAGTTATAAGTAATAAAAATTAGCTCTTCTCTGTGAAATTAAGGCCTAACGGAGAAGGACAATAACAGCTGTTTTCCAGCTCATCCTTTGGAAGCATGAAGCTTCTACAGACTAACTTTGTGAACCAAGTAATCTTATTCTATAATGTAAATTCCATTCCTTTGGAAATATAGGCCTGATTTTCTATTTAAACAGTTAAAAAATTTTCTTTAAAAATCTAGCAAATTATTATTTCTTTGGGGGGGGGCAAAAGAAACTTGTTCTAAATTGAAAAAGTTAATTTTTAAATAGTGTTCTTCTTAAATCTCTATAGTTATTCATCCTTTTTGTATTGTGTGTTTTTGTTTCTTTGACACCTTTCAATTAGCAAGAAGATGAATTAAACTGAAGTTCTTATAAAATAATTTATCTGAAGAAACATTTATTTCTATATCTGACTGGAGATTGATGTGGAGTAAAAATACCAAAAAAAGTTAAACATAAAAACACAAAGCATACCGATGTAATTGCAATAATGGAATTATACTGGTATTATTATATTTTTACAGCTGGTATCAATAGACTGATTTTCCAGATCAGTTATTCCCAAGGTGTGGTCCCTGAACTAACATCATCCGCATCATTAAACCTGTTAGAAATGTGAATTCTTGGGTCCCATCCCAGACCTACTGAAATGTAAACTTTTAGAAGGAGGTAGGACGAGAGCAATCTGTGTTTTAACAAACCCTCTGGATGATTCTATGGACCACAGAACAATTACCATAATTTGGTATCACTTTTCAAAAATTGAGACTACTCTATTTATGAATTAAGTGTAACAGATAGCATAAGTACTGTAAAAAAAACAAAACACAATCATTAACACTAGTGTTGCTGGTTGTTTGGTTTGTAAGACTCTTTTCTTATGGATAAAAGTTTGTGTGACTGTTTTGGTATAAGACAGTGGTAGTTATGAAGGCAGAAATATGGGTACCATTTGTAAGATTTGCCACCATAGCATTATTTGCCATAGTGATGGGACATAGAGGAGCCAGGCACTGGGGAGTTATTTAAAGTGGTACTGGATTCCATTTGTGTGGTGTTAGTAGAATAAAAGAAGATAATATATATGAAAATCATTTGCACATTGTAAAGTACTATATAAATGCAATTTGTGCATTTGTTCTGTCAACAAACATTTACGTGCTCTAGGTGTAGGGAATAGGCAGTGAAGAAAACTCAAGCTCATGCTCTCGTGGAACTCATATTCTGGGGACTTGAGTTATATTTAACTATGCATATGTTACATATGAAGCTATAAATGAATACTTACAAATGCTAGTAAACTGAGGTTAATTCGCAGAAAAATTTTCAAAATAGGTAGCACTAATAGTTTACCTACTGATTGCTCAGTTGTGTGGTAGTTTCAAACATATCTACCCACAAAGTAAGAAAATAGACCTCTGCACACCCAAAAGAGATGTCAACAGGCCCATGTACTAAGCCAGGATTGACTTCAATCTTCTCTGCGTTCATCTTCTCCTTTGGACTGTGGGTTCCTGGAGGACGGGGACCACACCTTATGGAACCTGTATCACCAGAACCTACCAGGCTATTGGTGATAGATACAAGAGGCTCCATAATTGCTTGTTTCATTAATGTATTTATTTAATGTGATCATCTGTTTTCCAATCCCCCAGCCGCTTTGAAATAGTGAATGAAAAGGCAGTTTCCTGGTGAAGACAGGATAGTAGGGAGGAGGGGCCCATGACAATTTTACAACAAAGGACAAAACAGAAATTGTATTTTTTTAAAAAAAATAACCATAGCAGTGCAGCAATCTGGGGGAGAAGGCTAATTACTTTATAACACAGAGAATTGATTTCCAAATGTTAAGAAAAGACTAACATGCTTAAGCATGTAAGATTGACAGATGTGGTTGCCTGCAGATAAAAGCCATCAGCCCTCCAGGACACTCGGCTCCCAGTCTCCTGAGCACCCAGAGAACCAGAACTTTAACGCTTTTTATTTTTCAATAAAAACCTTGTAAGAACATTGTTTGACTTACTACAGACTTCAAATACGACTTTAGGAAGTGCTGTTGCCTATATTGGTATACCTAGTATTCTAATTTTTCTTAATTTTAGTTAAATAGCGTTCTCTTCTAGAAGAAAATATACCTCATAGGTCAGCTACAGAAAAAAAAATGTACTCTCTTAGTTTTTAGAGAGGTACATATGAATTTTTCCCCATCTGTTACTTTTAATCTTTTTAATTCTATAATGTGGTAATTTTTTTGTGGCTAAGAAACCCTTTCTTTAGTAGCCACTAATGCCTCTGACATATTGCGCTGAGAGGAAGGAGAGACTGCCTGGCAGAAGACAGAGCTGTGGTAGAGTTTGTGGTCCAGTCCTGGTCTGCCACAGAGTAAGTGTGGGTCACTAAAATTTCATCAACAGCTGTTTCCTTATCTGTAGAGTGGAGCCAATACAAACTTACAGCACAGAACTGTTTTGACAGTTAAATGAAATAATGTGTGTGGAAAGCATTTAAAAAACAAGGATCACTTACAGAAATGGTGGGAACCTATATCACAATAATATATGTTAAAAGACAGGATCCAAGCAATTACCGAAATTTTAATTTTTTCCCATTCCTATCTCTTCCTTCCTCTGATATTTCCCAGAATAATTATGAAGTCAGATGATTCTTTGTGTATATAAAGTGGCCCAGGTCCAGTTCTCATGAGTTGGCCTGGACCTTTCTCAAGTAGGTTTGTGACTGAGCTTAATTGGTTGGTAAATTAATTATAAATTCTAGGGAGGAAATCAGATGTCATTAAATGAGCATCAGTAACAGAAAGTAGGTCTAGGTCTGGTGAGTTTAACAGTGGCTGGGATTTTTTAAGACCCGTGGAAGAGTATTTACTATATTAGGCTCCTAACATAATTATAGACAGATATTGAATGTTTTTCTATAGATCTCTCTCATTTGAAATTTTTGCTTCACACAATTCTTTAGCAGCTGCCTCATATTAATGTCTGTCGAGACAAAACCTGCAGGAACACATTTTGACAATGAATAAAAGTGGGAGGCAGCTGCATGTCTTTTATGAAATCAATGGGGCTTTGCCTTTAATCCCTTTGGATCCAGGTCACAGGCTTAGCTTGGCAGGGCAATTTAACTATAGCTCAGGTTATTTTCTTCCTGAAAAGCAACTGTACCATAAACTGCTATCACCCGTTAACACCTCAGAGGACACCAGTTGTCCGCACATTTATGAAAAAGAGAAATATTCAGAAGAGAATGGAATACCTGGATGTGGAGACTAGTCAAAGGAAAAAGCTCGAGGCTGTAAAGTGCTTTTTAAAGAGGTGAGGTGTTCAGGGAACATAGAGATGAGTGATTGGGGGAGAGTCCGGTCATAACCCCAAAGGAGCAATGAGATGGAGAGAGAGGTGAGAAAGAACTTTGAGACTAAAAATGAATAGAAGGGTCCTAGCCAGTTTGGCTCAGTGAATAGAGTGTTGGCCTGTGGATTTAAGGGTCCTGAGTTTGATTCCAGTCACGGGCATGTACCTCAGATGCAGGTTCCTGGCCCTGGTCAGGGAAATGCGGGTGGCAACCAGTCAATGTGTCTCTCTCACATCAGTGTTTCTTTCTGTCTCTCCCTCTCCCTTCCACTCTCTCTAAAAATCAGTAGAAAAATACCATCAGGTGAGGAGAAAAAAAAAAAAAGAAAGAAAGCAAGGAAGAATAGGATGGTATCATAGGAACTTTTACATGCTTTGCAGTTTGCCTGGTCGTTAATGTCCAGGATGCTGTATAAACAAAATAACACAATTCAAATTTCAAATTGATAACACAATTCAAATTTCAAATGTAATAATTGCCCAGTTCACCTGTAGAATATTATTTGTAAGCCTTGATTTGTAATTAGTGGGTAGATTGCTGATGTATTTGCCTGACTAAAATCTTTTCCTTTGGAAGACTTGAGCATGTGATGCTGAGTACAGCAATGGCCTGGAAAGTATCTGTGTGTATGTGTATTGGTGCTATTTGAACCAGGAGAATGTACAGAATTATTGTACTATATGAGAACAATTACAGTTTCTACTTAATATTTCATGCTTATCATTTATGTGTCAAATAATTTAAATGGTAGTTTTAATATGTGAAAGCTAAGAACTATATCAGTTTTTGTCACATGAATACTTTAAAAATAAGCAGTTAGTTAACACTAACAAAATTTAATGTGTTATGTACCTAGAAGAACAATATTCTTTTTCTAAAGGCTTATAAAAACCAATGCAAAATAGCATTGATGATTATATCAATTCAGGTGCCATGAGAAGCAGACTCTATGGAAGAATAAGACATGCAAGAGTGTTATTGGGAGTCAAACCTGTAAAGGATACAGGGGGATGGAGTAGGAGGCGACTCTGACTGATGCAGGATGCCACCTATGAAAGGAAAGAATGAAGGAGGGGCATTGGGTAGAAAGAGGCTCGAACAGAATGCAGCTCTGAAGAAGGCTTGACCAGACCAATGGGGTTTCTCAGAACAAAGATTGCCCATTTGAGGAGTTCGCTTTGGGCAAGAATGGCTGGCCATTAGTACCCAATCAGGCTTGGTCATTGTCTGGGAGCAGTGGGGGAGAGTATGGCCTTGGCCAGGTTGCGCCAGCTGGAGGCTGTTGGCTAACTCTACTCCTCCCATCAGGGTCACTCTTGAAGTGAGATCTCAGCAGCCCCAGACCCATAGTTACCATAATTATGCAGTTTATAAACTAACTTATCAAGCTTTAAAATCGACATTCTAAATATTCACATTGGAATCATTCAAAACCACAGACTAACCAATGTGAAATTGTATATTCTCTGTAAACCTAAGGGCTAATCTTATTTTATTTGAAGATTTATAACCACCATTTTTGTATTTATTTTCATCTACATCTGGGATCTAGAGAGCAATTCTGGCTTTCTTTAAAAGTTGTGTTAATTGCCAAAACTGGTTTGGCTTAGTGGATAGAGCGTCGGCCTGTGGACTGAAGGGTCCCAGGTTCGATTCCAGTCAGGGTCATGTACCTGGGTTGCGGGCTCGATCCCCAGTGAGGGGTGTGCAGGAGGCAGCTGATCAATGTTTCTCTCTCATTGATGTTTCTAACTCTCTATCCCTTCCCCTTCCTCTCTGTTAAAAGTTAATAAAAATATATTAAAAAAGTAAAATAAAAGTTATGTTCATTGCTTTCCTAATTCTGAATACAATACATGCTCATTTTAGACAAACTGCAAATGTACGAAAATTTTTATTTTATTTATTTTTTTTAAATATATGTTCTATGGATTTTTAGAGAGGAATAGAGAAGGAGAGATAGAAACATTGATGAGTCTTGGCTACCTCCTGCAGGATCAGGCCACCACTGGGGATGGATCCTGAAATCTGAGTATGTGCTTTGACTAGGGATCGAACCAGCCTCCTCTTCGTCCTGGGTGGATGTTCAACCACTGAGCCACACCAGCCTGGCAAGAAATCTTTTAAAAAGGATATGAAAATCACTTCTATTTTTTTCAATTAGTGTATATTCAATATTATTTTATATCAGTTTTAAATATATAGCATATGGTTAGACAGTCATATATCCTATCTAATAAAAGAGTAATAAGCAAATTGACCATACCTCCGTTACACCCACAAGCCATGCCCACAAGCCAATCAGGAGCAAGTATGCAAATTAACTCAACCTAGATGGCTACAGCCACAGAGAGAGCAGGGGGGAGGCTTTGGGTTGCTTCGGTGATGGAGGAAGCCAAGCTTCCCACACACCCTGGCCAGCCTAAGCCTCTGCTTAAGGCTATAAAGTTTCAATTATAGAAGATAAATAAATTCCAACAGAAATGGCTGCTGCCAGGGAGTGAGCAGAAGGCTTAGCTCCACTCTAGGCTACAAAGTTTCAATTGTAGAAGATAAAAAAACCCCAGATACCAGGGCCTCCGCTTGGGTCACCAGGGGGCATGGCTGGCCTGCAAACTACCACAAGCCCCTTGCCCAGGCTGCCCCAACTTCAAGAGAACCTCCACCCTGATCAGGGACACCCTTCAGGGCAAATTAGCTGGCCCCACCCATGCACCAGGCTTCTATCCTATCTAATAAAAGAGTAATATAGAGATTGACCATCACTCCAACACACAAGATGACTGCCCTCATGTGGACAAAAGATGGCCACCACAAGATGGCCAGCATGGGAGGGCAATTGGGAGGCACAGGCCTGCAAGGGAAGGCAGTTGGGGATGATCAAGCCTGCAGGGGTGGGCAGTTGTGAGGGACCCAGTCCTGCAGGGGAGAGCAGTTGGGGGAACCAGGCCTGTAGGAGAGGGCAGTTAGGGATGTCCAGGCCTGCAGGGGAGGGCAGTTAGGAGTGACCAGGCCCACTGGGGAGGACAGTTAGTGGCAAACAGACTGGCAGGGGAGTAGTTAGGCAGGGGAGTGGTTAGGGAGTGATCAGGCTGGCAACCAGAATTGGTTAGGGGCAATCAGGAAGACAGGCAAGCAAGCAGTTGGGACCCAGCAGACCTGGATTGTGAGGGGGATGTCCGACTGCCCGTTTAGGTGGGATGGGCCTAAAAGGGCAGCTGGACATGCCTCGAGGGGTCCCAGATTGGAGAAGGTGCAGGCTGGGCTGTAGGACACCCCACATGTATGAATTTTGTGCACTGGGCCTCTAGTTTAAAAATAACTGTTAATTCAAGCACTGAAAATGAAAATACGGTTAACTTTTGTGGTGTTTCCCCTGCGATTAAAAAAAAAATGTGCGCATGTAACGGATGTTAAAAGGGTCTGCAAATAGCCACTGAATTAGAGGGACGAGCTGTTTCTGTGAGAAAACTCCAGCCCCACCCTATAGCACCTGAGCTGTGAGCTGGTGGCAGTGAACTGAGAATTCTGCTAGTGCCTGGGCTCAGGGCTGAGCTCAGGGAAGAAAGACCCAACCAAGATAAACTTGTCCCATTAAGAAAGTCCAAGTCTACCATAGAAGATTGGAATTCTCTTGGTGAGTTTTTTTTTTTTTATAACTGTCTGACAGTCCTGAAGCTATGGAACTCATGTCTGGGGGGCACAAAGACCTGTGTCAAAAATGTTATAGCTCAAAGAATGTAGCTTTGGGATTACACCAAGTGTGCCTAAAGGACAAGTTTTTTTGTGCTACCATAGATCACCTTCAAGCTGGCACTTGTGCTGGTAGTATTGGTAGTGCAATCACAGTGCCCAGTGAGCCATGATGGTACTTGGAGAATCCCAGCAGGCTGAGGAGGTGTTCAGTAGATGCCCATAAGATGACTAGAAGTGCTTAGATGGAGCAGGAGTGTTTGGAAACACAGCAGCTGATAAGGCTGAGAAGTAATGCAGGGGTTAGAGCTCCTGCATGAATAGGTGGGCCACAACCAGTGAAGTTGGACTGTGGCTATTAGTCTAACCCCATGTGACCCTGAGATATGTACACATGAAGAGGTGTGTGTGTGTGTGTGTGTTTGTGTGTGTGTGTGTACGCATGCATATATGTGTATGTGTGTGAGAGAGAAAAGGAGAAAAGGGGAGACATTGTGTAGTTAATGGAGGTCATAAACAATTTTTAATTCTATTTTATTTCACTTAACATTAGAGTGAATAGGTATTTGCCCAAATTACTCAATTTTCCTTGAAAACATGATTTTAAAATGGATGTAAGATGTTTCATGATATATGTTTGCTCTCATGTTTTTAATTTTCTTATTGATACACTAGAAGCCCAGTGTACAAAATTCGTGTGTGGGTGTGTGTGTCCCTCAGCCCAGCCTGCACCCTCTCCATTCTGGGACCCCCTCAGGGGATGTCTGATTGCCCATCCTACTGGGATTGAGTCTAAACGGGCTGTCGGACATCCCCTCTCATAATCCAGGACTGTTGGCTCCCAACTGCCTGCCTGCCTGCCTTCCTGATTGCTCCTAACCTCTTCTGTGTGCCAGCCTGATCACCCCCTAACCACTCCCTTGCCATCATGATTGATGCCTAACTGCTCACTTGCCAGCCTGTTTGTCCCTAACTGCCCCCCCCCCTCCCCGCAGGACTAGTTCCCACACTGCTCTCCCCTGCAGGCATGAGTCCCTCTAACTGCCCTCCCTTGCAGGCCTAGTTCACACACTGCTCTCCCCTGCAAGCCTGGGTCCCCCCCAACTGTCCTTCCCTGCAGGCCCGGTAACCCCCAACTTTCCTCCTCTGCCAGCCTGGTCACCCCTAACTGCAGTCCTCTGTAGGCTTGATCACCTCCAAATGCCTTCCCTTGTAGGCCTGGTCTCTCCCAACTAGCCTCCCTTGCTGGCCATCTTGTGGTGGCCATCTTGTGTCCATATGGGGGCAGCCATCTTATGTGTTGGAGTGATGGTCAATTTGCATATTACTCTTTTATTAGATAGGATAGAGGCCTGGTGCACGGGTGGGGGCCAGCTGGTTTTCCCTGAAAGGTGTACCGGATCAGGGTGGGGGTTCCCTTGGGACATGGGGCAGCCTGGGTGAGGGGCTTGTGGTTGTTTGCAGGCCAGCCATGCCCCCTAGTGACCCAAGTGGAGGCTCTGGTATCTGGGATTTATTTATCTTCTATAATTGAAACTTTGTAGCCTTAAGTGGAGGCCTGAGCCTGCCAAGGTGTGCGGAAAGCTTGTGATGGCTTCCTCCATCACTGGGGGCAACTCATTGCTGGGCTGCTCGCTCTGTGGCTACAGCCATCTTGGTTGGGTTAATTTGCATATTTGCTCCTGATTGGCTGGTGAATGTGGCTTGTGGGTGTAGCAAAGTGATGGTTAATTTGTATTTTTTTCCCCTCCATAGCACCCCTCCACCCAGCTCCCATCCCTCCCTCTGCCCTTAGCTCCCTCCCATTGATCTCATCCATAGGTGTATGATTTTTGTCCAGTCTCTCCCTGTACACCCCTCACCCCTTTCCCCCTGAGAATTATCAGTCCATTCCCTTTCTGTGCTCCTGATTCTATTCTATTCACCAGTTTATTTTGTTGATCAAATTTTTAATTCACTAATTTTTAGATTCACTTATTGATAGATATGTATTTGTTGTTCATAATTTTTTGTCTTTTACCTTTTTCTTCTTCCTCTTCTAAAAGAGTACCTTTCAGCATTTCATATAATACTGGTTTGGAGTTGATGAACTCTAGCTTTTTCTTATCTGTGAAGCTCTTTATCTGCCTTTCAATTCTGAATGTTAGCTTTGCTGGATAGATTATTCTTGGTTGTAGGTTCTTGCTATTCATCACGTTAAATATTTCTTGCCACTCCCGTCTGGCCTGCATCGTTCCTGTTGAGCAATCAGCTGACAGTCATATGGGTGCTCCCTTGTAGGTAATAAACTGTTTTTCTCTTGCTGCTTTTAATATTCTCTCTTTGTCTTTTGCTCTTGGTATTTTAATTATGATGTGTCTCGGTGTGGTCCTCTTTGGATTCCTTTTATATGGGGTTCTGTGTACTTCCTGGACTTGTAAGTCTATTTCTTTTACCAGATGTGGGAAGTTTTCAGTCATTATTTCTTTAAATAGGTTTTCAGTATCTTGCTCTCTCTCTTCTTCTGGCACCCCCACAATTCTGATGTTGGTACGCTTGAAGCTGTCCCAGAGTCTCCTTACATTATGTTCACATTTTTGGATTCTTTTCTCTTCTTGCTTTTCTAGTTGAGTGTTTTCTGCTTCTTTATATTTCAAATTTTTGACTTGATTCTTGCCTTTCTCTAGTCTGCTGTTAGGACTCTGTATAATATTTTTTATTTCAGTCAGTGTATGTTTAAATTCTAGTTGGTCTTTTATCATCTTTAGTTGGACCTTTTCCATCTCTAGTTGGTCCTTTTTCATCTCCTCTTGGCTCTCGCTAAATTTATTCATCTTTTCTAGCATATTCTTGAAAAACCTTACAAGCGTGGTTTTGAACTCTATATCCAGTCGTTTTTTTCCCTCCATTTCTTTTGTTTGTGATCCCTTCTCTTGTCTCGGCATTTTCACTATGTCGGGGAAACTTCTGTGTTGAATTCAGCTTTGTGATACCAGACGCAAAGCCGCAGAAGCCTCTGTTGAGCTTGGGAGGGTGGAGTCTCAGGGCTTAAGGGACCGCCTTGCCTTCCAGTCGGCCCCGCCCTCCACGGCCCCTGAGTCTCACGTGACTGGGTAATGGCTGGAGCGGTCCTTGTGCACGCGCGCCCCCGCAGTGCTTCTAGACCGCTGCCTTTCCAGCTCTCCTGCGCGCCAGGACCACATGAGTCTAGGTCTCCAGGGTTTCGCCCAAAACAGGGGCCCAGTGGACTCAGAAGTGGCACAGTTGGGAGGGTCTATCCCCCACCCACTCGGGAAAGCCAGTGGCACAATCAGCAATCTGTCCTTCACGCAGCGCCGTGTGTGACCAGATCTCCAATCTTTTGCGACTCCCCTAAATTTCTGTGCACCTCTCCCTTTTCACAGTCCAAACTCACCCCGTATGAGTTTCAGCTGGATCTGGGGTTTAATGTCGTAAGATAAGGGGTTCAATGCCGTTGGGAGTCTCCGTTTCCCTCCTGCCAGAGAAAGCCAGCCAGGTACTCGGGCACCCGCTCTCTCAGCGCGCGCGTCTCCGTACCTCAGCTTTTTGCAGCTCCTCTGGGTTTCTGTGAGCCTCTCTCTTTCCTTCTAGCTGTAGAACTTCCACTCAGCCAGCTTTCCTGTGGTTCTGGATGATGTCCATTCCATCTTTTAGTTGTAGTTTTGAAATTGTTGTGCGAAGCAGCAGTGTAGGTGTTTACCTATGCCACCATCTTGAATTATAGGTGTATTTTGTATATTACTCTTTTATTAGATAGGATATTTTGATTTTTTGTTTTTTTTTTAATTTCAAAGTGTGATGAACATGTTTGCACTGGTATCTTTTATCATATCTTTGATGATTTCTTTAAAATAAATCTCTACAATGAGATTGCCATATCTAAGGATAGTCTCATTTTAAGATTTTTGATAGATAACATGTACTTGCTTTCAAGAAAATTTTTGAAGTTTACTCTCCCATTACTGGTGTATGAGATTGTCTACCTCATTAAATCCACTCCATCATAGCATCTATTTAAAATAATCTTTTCTAGTTTGTTTTGTAAAAATATTAGATTGTTTAAACTTTTTACCAGTTAGATTAAACCTTTTTCTGGGTTTTTTTTACTTAGTCTACTGTGTGCTCTACCTACTTTTTTTTTTTTTTGTAGAATGTCAACATTGTTTATATTTATTGGAAAAAATCTTTTTTATATTATGTTTATCCACCTTTTGTATTTGTTCTTTTTTCCCTTCTTGTCTTTTCATTTTAATTGCAGTATTTTATTAATGCATAGAATTTTATAGCTTTTTTTTTTTTTTGTAGTCAGATCTTTCTTTTCCTTTGTGACTTTTGGATCTTCTATTCCTAGGTTTAAAAAATCAGTTAAGTGCTTGGAATAAAATCAGTTGGAGTTTCAAGTTAAACCACATGCCAAAATTTATTCCAGCTGGCATAAGGAATTAAATATAAAAGGAGCCATAAAATTCTATTTGCCAAAAACATGGTTTTATTGGTCTCTTTCACTATCTGTGTTGTTGATGTTAATGAAATCCATGTAGTTCAGAGTGGGGGAACGGTTGAAAGTATGTAGGTCCTTCTTTGACTAAGTTTGAACGGTTGACCCAGAGGTCTGCCAGCCAGAAGAGCATCTCAAGGCCCTATTTTGCATGAGTAATTTATGCATGTGAAATCCCTAAACTCCATCACACTGGCCACCAAGAGATAGATCTATAGCAAAAAATTCTAAGAAAAAGAGGTAGTATTCATGAATATAGTAGACAATTTAGTAAGGAGAGGTAGCTTGTTTATCTGTTGACATGTGCATCAAAAGGGCTGTGGGTTTAAGATAGCGGGAGGAAAAATTGCTTGGGAGCAGCAAAGAGGACACATACTTCAATCTTAGTCCACTGGAACCAGGAGTGTGGGAAACAAACCTCTGTCACTCCAGGGGGTGTTAAGGTAACTCATGTGCTAGTGTGAGCGGCATACTGTTTTAATTACTCCAATAAGGTGAAGGGAGCATTCAGAGAAGAGGTTAAGAACACAAGGAGACTTTGCTGATGGCAGATCTGGATTATTCAAGGTACGGGGAAGGATTTGGGGGATCCAGCAAGGGCATGTTTGAGTCAGTTAGGGGACATATGGAGCCATGTGGGGTAAGGGAGTGAGTGTGGTTCTACCTACTTATGAAGATTGAGGTCAACAGGAGGCATGATATAAGATTCATCCTGAAGGTCACTTAGGGGATACTGATGCTCAAATAATTCTAGCCTCCTTCTCCGGACCTGTCATTTAGACTGGCAGCATGGGGTAGGAGGGTTATATGGTGGTGTGAACTGTAAGAAGTGGAGCTCTGTGTACATGCACCCAAATTCTGTTACAGGGGATCACAAGGCTGAGAGATCACCCAGATTAAGAGGCTATAAAAATCTTCTGATTAGTGAGTGAGGATGGTGTATTTGGTGGGGATGTACAGACTTGACTTGTCTGATAGCAATAAACGACATTTCCTCATTTATTTGCCCAGTGGTTATTGATTACCAGGGGCGAGAATACAGTGAAAAGCCAGAATTTTTCTCTCCCAATAATGTAACTCATCAGAATATCACCCTGTTGTAGTCCTTATTCATGTCCTATTTTCTCCCCAACCTTCAAAATCACAAGAGTTTATTGTCCATGCATGGGTGTTTATGCCTATTAATGAATAAAGAACTGTATTTTTAGAAAGTAAAAAAAAAGTTTTATAAATAATCAGTCTCTTTCAAATGGGAAACAAAACACAATTGCCTAATAAAGAATGACATAATCCTTTCAGTAAAGTTAAAACACTTAGAGGTGTGCTAACTTTGATAAGTGTTGTATTATAGTGTTTTTTTTTATCCTTATTGTTAAGAGTATTACAGATTTCCCTTCTTTTTCTCCCTATTGCCCCACTCTACCAATTCTTGTCCCACCCCAGGCTTTCCCCACCCTATTGTCTATGTCCATGGACAATGCATATCTTACCTAATAATAGAGAAACATGTAAATTGACTGTATTTGTGCTACCCCCCGAGCCAATCAGAGTGAGTATGCAAATGAACCCAATAAAGATGGCAGTTAATTTGCATACATACCTGGATCCTGGAACCTCCTTGGCACCTAGGTCACTCCCAGCAGGCCATCAGAGGTGGGGCACCTTTTCCAAGCCTAAAGCCTCCAGTGAGGGAAGGGGCTGAGCCTGCAATCAGAGGGGTGGGGTAGGGGGTGGGTGGGAAGGGGCTGAGCCTGCATCCAAATGCAGACCATCCATAAGTCAGTGCTGGGTTGCCCAGCTGCATCTTGGAGACCCAATACTGACTGCCTAGGTGGCTGAGACCCAGAAAGTGAGTCAGGGGCTGATTGCAGCCTCAGTGGAAGCTGTTGATCAGTCTACTTACCTCTCTCTTTCTCTCCCTCTTTCTTTCTGATCTTTTCCAGCAGCCAGCAGCCAGGCTTTTCTTTTTCTTTTGGCCTCTGTTAAGTCCTGCCTCTTTGATCAGGCCCAGAGATAGGCCTGGAGATGCTGACTGGCATAGGAACCAACCAGTGAGAACCAAATCTGGGTGCTGTAGTGAGCCAATGGCTGCCTAGGAGGTAGAGCTTTGACGCTGACTGGCATTGAAACTGACCAATCAGAACCAAATCTGGGTGCTGTGGGAAGCCAATGGTTACCTAGGAGGTGGAGCTTTTGATGCTGGCATAGGAACCAATCAATCAGAAGCAAATTGGCCAGCAGAGGAGGGCAGTTGGGGGTGACATCAGGCCTGCAGGAGAGGGCAGTTAGGGGCAATCAGGTAGGCAGGTGAGCAGTTAGGAGCCAGTGGTCCCAGATTGTGAGAGGGATGTCTGACTGCTGGTTTAGGCCCAATCCCTGGGATCAGGTCTAAAATGACAGTCAGACATCTTGCAAGGGATCTCCAATTAGAGAGGGTGCAGGCTGAGTTGAGGGAATCCCACTTCGGTGCACGAATTTCATTCACCGGGCCTCTAGTATGATTATAACATCTTTGATTAATCTCTTCCTGCCTCCCTTTTGCCCCTTTGAAGTAAGTCTGTTAAGTGTTTCCATGCCTCTGGTTCTGTTTTATTTATCAGTTTACTTTGTTCATTGAATTCCCTTTTATTTATTTTGATTTTTAGATTCAATTGTTGATAGATATGTATTTATTGCCATTTTATTGTTAATATTTTTCCTTCTTCTTCCTAAAAAAGACCCTTCAGATTCCATCCCAAAATTAATTGACTTAATTAATGAATTCGGCAATATAGCAGGATACAAAGTTAATGCCAAGAAATCTGTGGCATTTCTGTACACTAATGGTGAAATTACAGAAAGAGAGACTAAAAAAGCAATCCCATTTACCATCGCACCAAAAAAATTAAGATACCTAGGAATAAACCTAACTAAAGAGGTAAAAGACCTATATGCAGAAAATTACAGGACACTGAAAAAAGAAGAGATAGAGGAAGATGTTAACAGATGGAAGAGCATACCATGCTCATGGATTGGGAGAATCAACATCATTAAAATGTCCATACTACCCAAAGCAATCTACAGATTCAATGCACTACCCATTAAAATACTAACGACATATTTCACAGACCTAGAAAGAATTCTTCATAGATTCATCTGGAACAAAAAAAGACCATGAATAGTTACAGCAATTCTGAGAAAGAAGAATAAAGTTGGTGGGATCTCAATACCAGATTTCAAGCTATACTACAAAGCAACTGTTCTCAAAACAGCCTAGTACTGGCACAAGAACAGACATATAGACCAATGGAATACAATAGAGAACTCAGATATCCAACCAAACCATTATGCTCAACTAATATTTGACAAAGGAGGCATGAACATTCAATGGAGCCAAGATAGCCTCTTCAATAAATGGTGTTGGGAAAATTGGACAGATACATGCAAAAAAAATGAAACTGGACCACCAACTTACACCAAATACAAAAAATAAACTCAAAATGGATACAGGACTTAAACATTAGAAGGGAAACCATAAAAATACTAGAGGAATCCACAGGCAGCACAATCTCAGATATATGCCGAAAGAACTTCTTCATGGATACTGCTCCAAAGGCAATGGAAGCTAAAGAAAAAATAAATAAATGGGACTACATCCAAATAAAAAGCTTTTGCACAGCAAAAGAAACCATCAACAAAACAACAAGAAAGACCACTGTATGGGAGAACATATTTGCAAATG
This sequence comes from Lasiurus cinereus, assembly GCA_011751065.1. NCBI lineage: Eukaryota > Metazoa > Chordata > Mammalia > Chiroptera > Vespertilionidae > Lasiurus > Lasiurus cinereus. The sequence continues at coordinate 32,655,774 of JAAGEH010000293.1, read as the reverse complement.
TTATCACTGATAAAGGTTTAATCTCCAAAATCTACAGCCAACTTATACAACTTAATAAAAGGAAGATAAACGATCCAATAAAAAAAATGGGCAACGGACCTAAATAGAACCTTTTTGAAAGACGATAGAAGGAAGGCCAAGAGACACATGAAAACATGTTCAAAGTCATTAATCATCTGAGAGATGCAAATCAAAACGACAATGTGATACCATCTTACACCTGTCAGAATGGCAATCATCAACAAATCAACAAACGACAAGTGTTGGGGAGGATGCGGAGAAAAAGGAACCTTTGTGCACTGTTGGTGGGAATGTAGACTGGTGCAGCCATTGTGGAGAACAGTATGGAGTTTCCTCAAAAAACTAAAAATGGATCTCCCATTTGACCCACTCTTAGGAATTTATCCTAAGAAATTACAAACACCAATCAGAAAGGATTTATGTACCCCTGTGTTCATAGCAGCACAATTTACAATAGCTACAATTTGGAAACAGCCTAGGTGCCCGTCAGCTAATGAGTGGATCAGAAAACTGTGGTACATCTATACAATGGAATTCTATGCTGCCATTAAAAAGAAGGAATTCTTACCATTTGTAGCAACCTGGTTGGAATTGGAGAACCTTATGCTTAGTGAAAAAAGCCAGTCAATGAAGGAGAAGCATCACATGATCTCACTCATTTGTGGATAATAAAGAACATTATAAACTGATGAACAAAAGGATAGATACAGAGACAGTAAAGCTTCAAACAGACTGTGAAATTACAGCAGGAAGATTAAAGTTAGGTGAGGTAGATAAGAGATCGATCAAAGGACTTGTAGGCATGCATATAAGCATAACCAATGAACATAGACACTGGGGGGGTGGGGTATGCCTGGGAGGGAAGGGGGCAATGGGGAGATATGTATAAAAAAATTAATAAAAAAAAAAGAAAAAAGACCCTTCAACATTTCATGTAATACTGATTTGGTGACCATGAACTTCTTCAGCTTTTTCTTGTCTGTGAAGCTCATTATCTGATCTTCAATTATAGGTTTTTTTGTGTTTGTTTTTTTTAATTTGGAGAAAGGTTGTTCTGCTATAAAGGCTCTTAAAAATGCAAATAGGAAGGAAGCTTTCTGAAAAACTACTCACATCAGTATGCCAATGATCGTCACAGCTGATACTGAGGGCTTGCTTGTTTTACAGTGTACTTTTATTTTATGACATAGATTTGGTACTTTGTGTGGTTTTAAAAATGGACTTTACATATATTCAGTAAGCCGGGAAAAATACAATCATTCGTGGTATTTAATTAATTCATGAGCCATTATACTGTCTGCTTCCAAAACTGCTGACTTGGAGTCTTATTTATTTCCTTTTTAGCTATCAACAAGTTGCTACAGTTGTTGCAGAAATCTTTTGAACATATCATGTTATCATATTGAAGAAATCTTGGTGAATGTTTTAAAATATGATCAAACCAATTTCCACTTAGCTTTTAAGTCAATGAGGTTTTCCATTCTCTTTCAGTGCATGATTCCAACAAAGACTTAGCATCTTTCTTTTAAACACCCCCTAATATCAAAGGATTTCAGTGCTGCGGCGCCTCTTTATTTTTGTCTTTGCCAGCAAAAGTTTGTGTCATTTTTCTAAAATGCTGGCAAAGTTCAAAGAGGCTTCATAGTAACTCTCAACTTACTCGTGATATATATGTGTGTGCTTTTTGCACTTTATAACTCCAGGCATCCCATGCTTTTCTTCCTAATGACATATGGAGTAATAAACATGTGAAAGACATTATTTGATGAAACAGAGAAAGTATGAATTATGTGGCAAGGATGAGATTCAATTGTGATTTTTAAAAATGCCTTTCTTTATTTCTTCTTTATACTGTGTTCTTTGGTCTTTTAACTTCTTAGCCTGTAGGGATAAAGAGGGAAAAACCTAACTATTTCTGGGAAACTAATATAATGACTTTTATGTCTCATAAAAGTAGAATACAAATATGTTCAGTTATTCATAGAATTTTATCTGGTCTATGAATCTTTAATGGGGGCAGTATCACCACCAGGGGGCAATAACTAGTTTTTGGAGGAGAAAAAAAAGATAGTGGCAATGACTTTTGGCTTTTGAAAGCATCAGGGTACATAAATAGATATATAGTATATCTGTGATATTTAAATTTCATTAGGAGGAATGAGAAAAAAAATCTCTACAAAGGCTTTTAGAGGGACAATACTTTCATAAAGGTTGAGAAACACTGATCTAGTCTTTGAAGATGGAAATTCAGCATCAACCTAAAATGTATATCACTAAGGAGATAATGTAGATAAAATTTTGAAAGTAAATTTCAATTTCACCTTTTCCAAATACAATTTCATTTGTTTGTAAACCATAGATCTTTTTTTTAAAAATATATATTTTATTGATTTTTACAGAGAGGAAGGGAGAGGGATAGAGAGCTAGAACATTGATCAACTGCCTCCTGCACATTCCCTATTGGGGATATGCCCACAACCAAGACACATGCCTTTGACCAGAATTGAACCTGGGACCCTTCAGTCCACAGGCCGATGCTCTATCTACTGAGCCAAACCGGTCAGGGCTAAATTATGGATCTTATACTGAGTTTTCAGCCTGTCAACCTATTTTATAACTCATGTTGGCTCTTTATACACCAAGCTTCTGAGGCAGGACATTGGCTGGCTCAGCTTTGCTTCCCTGGTCCTTTCCCCCAGGAGCTGTTTTTTTGGGGGAAATGAGGTAAGGAAGTGAAGCATCTGGAAGGGAACACTCATTAAGTGCAAGTGTAGACAGCTGTGAGATCATAAAGGAATAAATAGTTAACTTTGCTGGAAGGTGTTTAGGAAGGGATTTGACAAAGAGATGACTTTAGACCAAAGAGTTTACAAAGTTGGTGGTAAAACAAATACATCTTTATTTGCAATGAACTCCATCTGAAATGTACTGTTTCCTTTAATTATAATGTGGCAAACAACAGGAGAATTACCAATATCTGGACTTTGCCCCAAGAGAAATCATAGATATTTCCATAGCACATGATAGTTGTTGCAACTATCTTGAAATATTGCTTTCACCACAACATTAAAAGGAAAAGGACAATATAAGAGGCATGCATAACTGAGAAGAGATACATATTCATGATAAAAATAGATCAGCTACAGCAGAGTTATGGGATTAAGGAGAAAATTCATGGCTTATTAAAGAGGGGCTATGACAAAACAGGCTGTAGAAGAAGATATTGACATGGCCAATGCAAATATGAAAATATCTCTTAGATCCTCAAATAAATTGAATTAAAAATAATTTAATAAAATTTTGGCAAAATACCCAAACTAAAAGTAAAAATGTACATTATAAAGAGTGTGGGAAATTAGACCTTTTCATGATGTTGGTACAAAGTGGTAAATCCTTTTTCTTCCAGGGAAATATTATAATAGCTTTCCGTTTTGCTTTTTTAAATATATTTTATTGATTTTTTTACAGAGAGGAAGGAAGAGGGATAGAGAGCTAGAAACATCGATAGAGAGTTAAAAACATCGATGAGAGAGAAACATCAATCAGCCGCCTCCTACACGCCCCCCACTGGGGATATGCCCAAAACCAGGATACATGCCCTTGACCGGAATCAAACCTGGTACCTTTTGGTCCACAGGTCGACGCTCTATCCACTGAGCCAAACCGGTTTTGGCTAGCTTTCAGTTTAAAAAAAAATGCTCATCATAACAGTTGACCAAGAAATTCCATCTTTAGAAATTTCTCCTATGAGAATACTGGCATGTAGGACATTTATATATATATATACAAGAATGTTTGGCAAAATAGTATTTTCATTGTGAAAAGCCAGAAGTGACTTAAATTAGTCCATTAGTGGGAAATTTATTGAAGGCATTGTCAGATTCTTATAATGGTACCATATACAGATATAGATATAGCTATATCAATTGACAAGGAAACTCTTCTAAGACATACTGTTACATGAAAAGTCATAAGGAAAATAAGTGGTGTTATCTTACTTATGTAAAATATATCAAAGCCAAAAACTCAACAAAATCCAGAGAGCATGGAAACTTGTCTCGATGGATATGAGCCCAATTCTTAATAGACAGACCTGCTGGTGGAAGGAGGGGTTTGACTATTTGAATGACAAGTTTGTTTTTACTTCTCTATAATGTTTGGACTTTTAATCTACGTATTACTGCATAATTAAGTAAAAAGGAAAAGAATTCTGGAAGATGATTGCCTTTACAATGAAAACAAAAGGATAAACGTCTTAGGAATACGCCCATCAGGAAATGTGCAGGACTTGTGGAAAGAGAACTATTAAATTTTATTGATGTATATAAAAGAAAGCCCAACTAAATGGAGAGACATACTATGTTCTTGAATTGGATGTTTCAGTGGAAGTTTATATATTTGAGTGCAAATCTAGTCAAAACCCATGGGAAATTAAACTTGACAAAGTGATTCTGAAATTCTTCGGCAAGAATAGCTTTAAAAAAATCTTGAAAAAGAATAATGGAGTGTGTCTGTGCAGCCAGATATTGAAGAATGTTCTAAAATTAAAATAATGGAAACAGCGAGGACTTGGCCCATGCTTCGATGAAATGATCCATTTAACAAAATGGAAAGCAAGAAATTGGTTAGCTGTCCACTCCGACCTCTAGGGCACCAATTGGCATTTGTCTACTGGAAACCCAAAGTCAGCCTTTGTCTACTGGAAAACCAAACTCTTTATTATCACTCCACAGGGGCTACAATCAGCTTTGACTCCTTTACATTTTCCAGGGCACATTGTGCAATTCAATATTTAATACTCTATAGTTAGATTCTCTGTTAGTTAGGCAGAGGATGACCATTTGATGGGGTTTACCTGGCAAGGTGATTGGGCAGAGTGATGTGGGTGTGAACCTCTAAGAAAAGAGGATTTGGGGAATAGTGTGCTTCTAAGTAATTTTAAAAATATATTTTTTATTCATTTCAGAGTGAATGGAAGGGAGAGGGAGAAAGATTTAGAAACATTGATGGGAGAGAAACATTGATTGGCTGCCTCCTGCACGCCCCCACAACACTCAATCAACTGAGCCACATGGGGCAGGGCTAAAAAATGCAGAGAGAGGTGCTTGCTGTAGTCATTAAGGAAAAACAAACTAAGTCAACGTTTAAAGAATGTGCTACTCAAAATATAAGGTTATTCCCAGAAATGGCAATAAAGTTAGAGGCTATAGCATACATTGCTTGTGTAGATTCTGAAATTTTATTCCTTTAAAGAAAACTATACATGGTATAAGAAAAGTTAATGATATTTACATTGTCTGATTACAAACAAAAGACTGTGTCTTAGTCAATTTGAGCTGCTATAACAGGATACATTAAACTGGGAGTCTTATAAGCAACAGAAATTTATTTCTCAGAGTTCTGGAGGCTGGATGCCTGAGATAAGGATGCCAACACTGTAGAGTTCTGATGAGGGTCCTCCTTTGGGTTGGAAATGGTCAATTTTTCTTGCATCCTCCCATGGTTGAAAGAGGGGTCTCTTTTATGAAGACAGTAATCTCTGAGGGCCTCACCCTCATGACTATTCACCTCTCAAGTCTCACCTCCAACTATCATTACATTGGGGATTAGGATTCCAACATGTAAATTTTGGGAGGGACACAAACATTTAGTTCACAACTGATTAATAGGCACATGTCTTTGTTTCACTGAATTACTTGGACTTTGTTCCATGCTCTGGGGAGCTTCTAAGGATCCACTTATGTGGAAGTTTGCCTCCACCTCCATTGAAGGAAAGCCTGGCTCAGGCTTGATGTGTTTTAGATTTTCAATAGATTGCTGTTCTCTTTTCATGTCATTGAATCTATCTTTCCTAACAGGTTTCATAATTAGGGTGGTCAGTGGCAAGATCTAGTTGGCCAAATGTTGGATGTTTATCTAAAGCAGTGGTTCTCACTTATTTTTGCATTGAGGTATCCTAGGGGGTGTCATTCACAGATTCTGACTCAATAATTCAGGTGCAGGGTCTGAGAGATTATGCATTTTTAATGAGCTCCTCAGTGAACACCATGAGGCTAGTCTAGGGACCACACTTTGAGTAAGGCCACCCTCAAAAGAGCCAAGGAGGCCTAATTTGACCTTAGAATCTAGTCAGCACTGTCAAATAGAAATGTACTGTGAGCCATAAATGTGAACCAAATATGTAAATCAATAATTTTCTAGTAATCACATCAAAAGAAGGAAAAAGGACAAGAGAAATTAATTTTAATAATAAAGTTTATTTAAACCAATATATCACACGCTTAATCTTTCAACATATAATTGATGTAAAAACTATTGAGATATTTTACATGCTTCGGTTTGGATTGAGTTTTTGAAATAAGGGAGGAGGAAGGAAAGGAGAGAGCAAGGAAGAATATCAGTGAATCTGTAGATACCTCCCTGCAGAACCTGGTAGCCCTGGGAGGATGGAGCCAGGGAAGAGGTGCCCTGATTTCCCTCTCTTCCCTTCCTCTGGTCTTCCTCTCTGCCTCCTATTGGCTGAGCTCACTGGAAGTCCAGAGAGCAAGGGAGCATCAAGGTGTGATCCATTCAAGGTCTGCCCTGGGGGCACAGAGCCTGGTGGACAAGGGTAGAGACAGGATCAGGGGCCTGTTGGGTTGACTGAAGTATTTTGCCCTCTTCCTTTCTCTTCTTTTTTTTTTTCATATCATTTCCTCTATTAATCCTGAGCACTTTATTCTCCATATCTGTTCTTTTTGTCATCAACCTGCCTACTTTAACATAGATATTTAACTTGAAGTCTAAAGTAGACCCTTACCCTCCTACTGAACAGTATAAGAAAGTTAACCCCCATCTTTTCTCCCACCTTAGATGCAGTTATGGCTTGTTTGAAATAGATATTGTAACACATTTGTCTGATGAGGAAAATGAGGCTCTGGAGGTTATATGGCCTTTCCTAAGTCAGGCAATACTCCAGTGTGCTTGACTTTGAGGATATGAAGGTAAAATATAATTCACATTATAACATCCAGTTGAAATTATGAAAACATTAGACTGACTAATAATGTTGCACTTTAGACAAAGTAGCTAAAAGCATATTGGTTTTATTATCATTTGTCTTATGATATCTTAAAATTTCACACTTAAGCCATATACAGTGTGCTCTACTCAAAACATTTTCTATAGTCAAGACATTATAATGATGGTTGCAACAACTTCTGACAAGGGGTTAGGGGTGCGTTATAGCTTAATTAATTCTCTTCCTTACAAAATAACTGATGGCAGGAGAAATCTTAAGATAGGAAACCTAACATATAGATCCAGGCTAAAAAAAGAATACCTTCCTGGAAGCACGAAGTGTGGCTCGGAGTTCAGCTTCTGCAGGCAACTTGGAAACTCAGAGCCAGGTGACAGAACCACGTTATCATTCTGAGCCAGACTTCAAGGCTAGGATTAGGACATTCCAGTATCCCCATGGGACAGGAGCCTTGCAATGCCTTAATGAGTCCTAAAAGAGATTCATTTTACTAATGTTATTTGCAGAGAAAAACAAACAAACAAAATAACACCAACTAACTATTAAAGGATTTCTTTGCAGTGTACAAGATTAACATAAAAACTCAGGAGCATTCCCACATACCAATAATAATAAGCAAAGAAAAAAATGTAAGAGAAGGAAACTAACCTTTTAACAAAATACAACTGACAAAAGATGTGCAAGACATTTTCTGAGAAAACAAACTGGTATTGAGTGATAACATTGCACAAGCATTGCCTGTGATGTAATCCAAATGCAGCTTTAGTTGTGCCTCTTATCTTCCTTTTACAATGTATACAGACAAAGAGATCTTCCCAGCACTGGGATTGCAACTTGAGAAGTCCCTGTCTTTTCTGGTTCATCTCAGGTAATAAGCCCTATGTTCTCTTTAAGTGGCATACACAGTCTTATTTCGGTAAATAGAACTCTCAGTCCCTTGTCATAGTAAAAAATCAGAATTTAATTGAGTGTTAAATCTCTTCCAGCTGAGGTCTGTTCACTCTTTTTCTTTTTTTTTAAATTAAATCTTTATTATTCAGATTACTACATTTGTTTCTCTTTTTTCCCCTCCATAGCTCCCGTCCACCCGGCTTCCAACCCTCCCTCTATCCTTACCTCCCTCCCATTGACCTCATCCATAGGTGTATGATTTTTGTCCGTTCTATCCCTGTACACCCCTTACCCCTTTCCCTCTGAGAATTATCAGTCCACTCCTTTTCTGTGCTCCTGATTCTATTATATTCACCAGTTTATTCTGTTGATCAAATTTTTAATTCACTTAATTTTTAGATTCCCTTGTTGATATGTATTTGTTGTTCATAATATTTTATCTTTTACCTTTTTCTTCTTCCTCGTCTAAAAGAGTACCTTTCAGCATTTCATATAATACTTGTTTGGAGTTGATGAACTCCTTTAGCTTTTTCTTATCTGTGAAGCTCTTTATCTGACCTTCAATTCTGAATGATAGCTTTGCTGGATAGAGTATTCTTGGTTGTAGGTTCTTGCTATTCATCACGTTGAATATTTCTTGCCATTCCCATCTGGCCTGCATCGTTTCTGTTGAGAAATCAGCTGACAGTCGTATGGGTGCTCCCTTGTAGGTAATTAACTGTTTTTCTCTTGCTGCTTATAATATTCTCTCTTTGTCTCTTGCTCTTAGTATTTTAATGATGATGTGTCTTGGTGTAGTCCTCTTTGGATTCCTTTTATTTGGGGTTCTGTGTGCTTCCTGGACTTGTAAGTCTATTTTTTTTACCAGATGTGGGAAGTTTTCAGTCATTATTTCTTTAAGTAGATTTTCAGTATCTTGCTCTCTCTCTTCTTCTGGCACCCCCACAATTCTGATGTTGGTACGCTTGAAGCTGTCCCAGAGGCTCCTTACACTATCTTCACATTTTTGGATTCTTTTCTCTTGTTGCTTTTCCAGTTGAGTGTTTTCTGCTTCTTTATATTTCAAATTTTTGACTTGATTCTTGCCTTCCTCTAATCTGCTGGTAGGTCTCTGTATAATATTTTTTATTTCAATCAGTGTATGTTTAATTTCTAGTTGGTCCTTTTCTGTCTCTAATGGGTTCTTTTTCATCTCCTCTTGGGTCTCGCTAACTTTATCCAACTTTTCTAGGATATTCTTGAAAAACCTTATAAGCGTGGTTTTGAACTCTATATCCAGTCATTTGTTTTCCTCCATTTCTTTTGTTTGTGATCCCTTCCCTTGCCTCGGTATTTTCACTATGCCGGGGAAACTTCTGTGTTGGATTCAGCCTTATGATATCAGACTTGCAAAACTGCAAATGTCTCTCTGTTGAGCTTGGGATGCTTTTAATATTCTCTCTTTGTCTTTTGCTCTTGGTATTTTAATTATAAGGAGTCTCAGGGCTTAAGGGACTGCCTTGCCTTTCAGTCGGCCCCGCCCTCCATGGCCCCCCAGTCTCATGTGACCGGGTAATCCCTAGAGCAGTCCTTGTGTGTGTGTGTGTGTGTGTGTGTGTGTGTGTGTGCATGCTCGTGTGCTCTCTCGCTCTCACAGTGCCTCAATACTGCTGCCTTTCCTGCTCCCCTGCACTCCGGGACCATATGAATCTGGGTCCCCAGGACTTCGCCCAAATCTGGGGTTTAGTGGAATTAGAAGTGATACAGTTGGGATGCTTTGTCTCCTGCCCTCTTGTGAAAGCCAGCGGCACAATCAGCAGTCAGTCTTCTGTGCGCAGTGCTGTGCGTTCCGCCCGACTTCTGCCCTCTGTGACTCCCCCAATTTCCGTGCACTTCTCCCTTTTCACAGTCCAAACTCCCCCCGTTTGAGTTTTGGCTGGATCTGGGGTTTAGTGTCGTAGGATAAGGGATTCAATGCTATTGGGAGACTCTGTTTCCCTCCTGCCAGAGAAAACCAGCCAGGTACTCCAGCACCCACTTTTCCACGCGATGTCTCCGTACCTCAGCTTTTTGCAGCTCCTCTGGGTTTCTGTGAGCCCCTCTCTTTCCTTCTAGTTGTAGAATTTCCACTCAGCCAGCTTTCCTATGGTTCTGGATGATGTCCGTTCTGTCTTTTAGTTGTAGTTTTGAAATTGTTGTGTGAGGCAGCAGTGTAGGTGTTTACCTATGCCGCCATCTTTGTTCTCTCCCACTCTTTTTCTTTCTTAATATTGTAAAGATGTTAATGTTTCCCTAAATTGACCTGTAGATTCAATGCAGTTCTACTAAAAATCCCAGTGGGTTTTCTGGGTGGATGGAATTTGATGAGCTGATTCTACAGTACCTATGAACATGGAGAGGGCCAAGAATCACTGAGACACCTTTGAAGAAGGAGGTCAAGGTACTTGAGCTTCTAGGAAAGAAGACTTGTAATTAAAGCATACTAATTAAGAGAATGTATTGCAGGCATTGGAATGGACAAATAAATCAATGAAAGAAGAGAGCCCAGGAATAGACTCATGCATATAGACATTTGATTTATTTCAGAAAGTGGCACCACAGAGCCACAGGGCAAGATGATTTTTTCAATAAATGGTTCTGGGACAAGTGGAAATTTATAGGGAAAAATGAAATTGAATCCTCCAAAAGCAGTTGTATTAGATGCTGCTGAAATTGGATCCTTAAAAAATTGTTTTAGATGATGGAAGGATGTATGAATTTTTGTAGACTATTGATAGATGCTACATCATACAACTCAGTTTAGGTTTTAAAGGACACATAATTCAGATGTTGGCTGTAAGAATAGGTCCAAGAATTCTATAGCATCCCTTCTTCCACAGAAGAGACATTTGAGGGGCTATAGTTAACTCCTCAGCCTGAGGATTAGTTCTTACGTTTCATCAGAAAGATTCCTATGAGGTCATATCTTAATTTTATTCAGTGTGGGATTCCATGTACCTGAATGGAGCCCCTGGGGAACACTGAAACGAATTTGCTGAGAGTGCTTCTGAACTTCAGATATTGTTCAGGCTTGAAACAAATGCTCTTTGCTCTTTTCTCATTTAATCTTAACCTATTATGATTTTTTGGGTGAACCTTGAAACTTTTTCATGACCTTCAGGTATGGTCTAATATTTCTGTGGCCTAAATGTGGCTAGTTTGCCCTGACCGGTTTTGCTCAGTGGATAGAGTGTCAGCCTGCAGACTCAAGGGTCCCAGGTTCGATTCCGGTCAAGGGCATATTCCTTGGTTGCAGGCACATACCCAGTGGGGAGTGTGCAGGAGGCAGCTAATTGATGTTTCTCTCTCATCGAGGTTTCTGTCTATCCCTTTCCCTTCCTCTCTGTAAAAAATCAATAAAATATATTTTAAAAAATGTGGCTAGTTTAAGAAAGAACATTTCATAAGCTGACAATGATAACAGGGTTTAGATTCACATTTGTGTCCACACATGCATTTTCTATCATCCTTTCCTACATATGAATGATTGAATATGTATGCCTCTTGCTTCTTCAGTTAGATTCCAAAGTGCTAAAGATCACGGCTTATTTGAAAAATGTAACTGCCATCTCATTATCATAATCACAGCTGAAAGTTAGCTTACTCTGATAGACACTTTATTGAATCCATTGACAAGACACCACCATGAGGTTGGCTACTATTACAATCTTTATTTTGCAGATGAAGAAACTGAGGTACAAGGTGTGAAGTGATTTGCTGAAGATCACACAGCTAGTAGGAGGAAGACCTAGGAACAAAACCAGGAAAGTCCTATTCTGGAGTCTTGGCTGCTCTCTATTGTATAATACTTTTTATTATATACACAAGAAACTGATTATAGAAAATAAGTTTTGAAGTTCTGTGGTAACAGATCCTGGCTAACTTATGTAGAAAAAAAAATTCTTGGGAGGATATTGGGCAGCTTTAAAAATTGAGCCAATATCTAGGAAACTAGGAGTATGGGCAAAAACCCAGGGAGCTGGGTCATATTACAGAATTCGTCTGGTAAATCTGAGGCTGCTGGGTGCCACTGCTTAAGTTGAGTACTCAACTGTCCCCTTGTCATTGCCTCCCCTGCTCAACATTTAAGTTGTCTTGTAGAAACTTCCCTTTGACCAAGCCCCAGACACCTGGGCATGCTCCATCTGCTAAGGGTGAGGACAGGGAGTATATGGTCTTCTTTGGCTTTTGCAGTGAGAAGTAGGACTTGACTTCCTATCAAAACCCACATACTGAAGGCTTTCCCAGGGAGTAAGGGGAGTTTGATGTTGAGCAGCCAAAATATAATGAACAGTCATTACAGCTCTCCTATTTACTATCTTGTGTTCACCCAACAGCGGCAATTCTGCTCACAGAGAATGGCCCACTAGGCACTTACATTCCATGCCCAACAACATGCTGGCAAATAGGAGAGCTATCTGCATAAGTCAGACTCAGAACATTAAACAGTAGCCCTTTAGTGTCACACAGGAAAGTGTTATAGGTAACACTTTGTATTATGATTCTTCTTATATAGGTCTTATGAGAAGCCATATGTGATATTTACTTACATTATCATGTATTAGCACTGATGAAGGAAATGCTTCTTGATCTAAAGAATGAAAAAAATGTAAAATGGTGATTTTTTAAAGGATCTATGTTAGTATAATGAGATGGCAGGGCTCTTTGGAAAATACAATAATGCTGGGAAAAATAGAAGGCAGAAAAAAAAAAAAGACCAAATATGAGCTACATTGACTCCATGAAAGAAGCCATAGGCATGAGTCTGCAGGCACTGAGCAGGTCTAGTGAGGACAGGACATGTGGACATCATTCATTCACAGGGTCGCCAGGAGTCAGAGTTGACTCAACAGACATAACACATTAATATCACTGTCACTAAGGATAACTTTTCTTTATTATCCATTCATTATTACTTTTTATTAACTGCCACTAAGAAATAATTAAAATTGCAGTGAGATATATCAATGATTATTTAGATGAAATATGATATAATAGAACTTTCTCTCAGGTGACAGAAAGAGCTTAGGTGACAACAGGAAGAGCCAGGTAGGGGCTGAGGTTGAGACAGGGGACAGGGCTGAGGCCCCAGGAAGGGTCTAGTATATATTTATGGTCTAGGCAATCTGTACATTAATCCTTAGGGAAAACAGAGGCCAAGAGGTCAACTGAGGAAGGAAACTGGAAAACAGGGCAGGGAATCAAAGAAAGGGATCCCTCTGCCTGGCCCCTTGGTGTCCCAACCCTAGGGAGCTGGAAGGTTACAGTTACAGAATGTTTCGGCTGTAAACTGGAGTGTGATACTGGAGTGTGATATTGAACTCCTCCTTGTTTTTTGCCCAGGGCTAGAATGGCTCCCAGAGTGCGGGTGGGCCCAGTAGAGAAGCAATTAGAAACACTCGGCTGGGGCAAGAAGGGCCTGTAGTGTTCCGACTGCAAAAGCTGATGACAGTATTACTTTTTTAAAAGCCCTGTTTAAAAATTGGTCATGGTTCATTTAAGCACTGTGGCTTTGGGAGTTACCTCACAGCTATGTGTTTTGCCTTAGTTAAGTGGAGCCTGATGAACCAGAAATGCACTTTATATTATGTGATGCAGAGATCTGGTGGGATGGAAATTCAGTTCCTGTTAAGGGTTCAAATGCTAAATTATCCAAATTAACTAAATAGCATGTCAGTTCAGAGCTCCAGTTTTAATCCTTTAGGGGCCCTGCTAATTGGTATTTGGCTTCTAAGTAGCGCAGTGATTCTGTATTCCTCCTAGATGTTCTTCAGCAACATTTGGAAAAGCAATCGATCCTGGCCAATTAAATTATCCTATCTCAAAGAAGCATGACTTTTACTTAGTTTGGGAATTTTGAACAGAGAACAATCTTCTAAAAGACGCTTACATTGAGGGACTGGAGATAGCCAGGCCTGCTATTTCCAAGTGTTTGTATGTCACGAATGTAGCACAGACTACTTTTCCCTCTGATTTGTAAAGCAATTGCTCTTTTTTAAAATTTTTTTTATATTGTTTTCAGAGAGAAAGAGAGAGAGAGAAAGACAGGCACAATGATGAGAGAGAATTACTAATCTGCTGCCTCCCGCATGTCCCACACTGGGAATCGAGTCTGCAACCCAGGCATGTGCCCTGACCAGGAATCAAACAGTGACCTCCTGGTTCATAGGTCGATGTTCAACCACCAGGCCATCCAGTCCAGGCTAAAGTACTTTGCTCTTTTATTCAGTTGTGACTTTGGGATGACTTTGACAGTAAATCTCTTTACTGAAGGGATAGACCCCACAAGGCCCTGTTGCATAGCCAGAGTGAATAATTGCTGTCACCTGTTACGTGGTCTTGATCCCTCAGTCTGGCCCTCCTGTGCATTTGCAGCTGTCGAGGTGTGCTTATCAAGAATCTGCTTTCTGCGGTGTGCTCTCGTCTATCGCTTGGAAAAGATGTTAATTAAAAAAGAAATAGAACTGCCAAAAGTGAATTATTGAGTTCCATGGTTATCTCTGGATTCTGGACTTATTGTAGATGTCAGCATCATGGGGAGAGGAAGAGGTCCTCCAGCCGGAATCCTCCAACGACCATTCATTACTCTGGAGAGGAGTGGGCGGTATTTGCAGATAATACGGTCCTGAATCTTAACTAGGATGGGCCTTGAATGAAGATTACTTTCCCATTTTCAGTTAGATATCTGATGTGAGGTAAAGGCTTACATACAGAGGCCTAATGAATTGACAGCGCAGGGAAGATTTTAGACACTTTGCAGTTTTAAAATCCTGAGAGTCAGTGTTCAGATATTTCTTCACAGTGTGCATTTGTGCTGTTTATCCTGAAATCCAAAACATTCTAGTTTGATTTAGTAATTCAATTTAGTGTCTGCATGATTCATTTTCTCAAAAGAAAATTGGTTAGGGTTGTTTAAATCTGCAGCTGGCTTTCATCTTCATTTTCCTGTTCTTATATGTATGTTTTTTTCTATCCGCTGTAAATTTCCATTTTTCTTCAGCCTACATTTTCTCAAGCTCCTTATAATCATTGCATAAAGTGAAGCTTTTTATTTTCTTTTTATTTTTTTCAGATACTAGATACATGTGCCTGGTATGTTAAGAAGTTCTTTTCTGGGTTCAGTTTTAGTATCATTTACATTCAGCTGAGTGACCTCTACTTCTGCCTGGAATTCTAGTTGTTTAGGATCTCTTTTAATTAACTCTTTCTTCTAGAATTTGTTGCTTCTCAAAGCTTCTTGCATTTTACCTGCTGTTAGAGCCACATCTGCTATTCTCTGTAAGGGACATGTTTTATACTTGGATGCCATTTACACATGTATTAAGTCATATTTCAACAAGTTTTTGTTAAGCTCCCAATCTGTGCATCTTAAGTACAATAATTCATAAAAATGAGTTGAATATGCTTTTTAAATGCCCATGAGCTTAAGGAAGATAAAGTAGCCCCTGCTGCTCAAAATGGGGACCCAGGAGTAGCAGCATTGGATGCTGGGACTTGTTAGAAACATGCGTCTGCTGGCCCACCCAGCTTTCCTGAACCAGAGTCTGAATTTTATTAAGATCCCAGGTGATTTGCATGCATTTTAAAGTTTAAGAAAAATGTGCAGAGGCATATAACAACATTTATTATGTATTTATCTATTTATGTATAGTTTGCTATACAATATTATAGTGATTTGTCATTTTTTTCAATTACAGTTGACATTTAATATGATTTTATATTAGTTTCAGGTGTACAGCATAGTGGTTAGACATTTATATATTTTATGAAGAGTTCCCCCTGATAATTCTAGTACCCACCTGGGACCATACGTAGTTAATACAATATTACTGACTATGTTCCCTATGCTGTACTTTACATCCCCATGACTGCTTTGTAACTGCCAATTTGTACTTTTTAATTCCTTCACCCTTTTCATGCAGCCTCCCATCTGACAACCCTCAGTTTATTCTCTGTATCTATGAATCTGTTTCTGTTTTGTTTTTTCATTTATTTAGTTCTTTAGATTCCCCATATAAGTAAAATCATATAATATTTATTGTTCTCTGACTTATTTCATTTAGCATAATACCCTTTAGGTTCATCCATGTTGTCACAAATAGTAAGATTTCATTTTTTATGGTCAAGTAATATTCCATTGTGTATGCAGAGTGGTTTACAATTGTTCACATGGACAATGATTAATAAATAATAATACAAGAATAAACTGTTTTATGCATACTCATAACTATAAACCTACTTTTGCCCCACCTGTATGTACCACTCAGTGATTTAGTATTTTTATATCTTATAATATTGGTTACCCCACTAATTCCGGCAATCATTTGTCATTATGCAAACTTACAACAATATTATTGACTAAATCTCCCTTCACTTTTTTCACCCATCCAATTCCCCTCCTCCCCTTTGGCAACCACCCCTTTGGTCTGTGTTCTATGAGTCTGTTTTTATTTATTTATTTTTTGTACATTTGGTTTGTTTTTTTATAACAAAATTTTAAATATGCATTAGTAGAGTTAATTATTTAATAACTGGAGGCCCGGTGCACAAAATTCATGCACGGGGTGGGGGGGTGGTTCCTTCAGTCCAGCCTTCACTTTCTCAGGGGATGTCCACCTTCTGGCAGTCAGACATCCCTTTCACAGTCTGGGGCTCTCACAATCTGGGAGCCCTAGCTCCTTATTGCTGCTGCTCTTGTCAGCCCTGAGCCCAGTTTCTGGCTGAGCAGTGCTCCCCTTGTGGGAGTGCATGACCACTAGGGGGCATCTTCTGCGTAGAACAATGCACATCATAGCGACCTGTTGTTCTAGTTCTGCCATAAAGTCGCTTAGGCTTTTATTATGTAGATTGTGGCTAAAATGTACACATATAGATTATAGCATGAGTTTTGTTATTTCAAAGTGACATACTGCAAACGCTTTGAGCCAAGCTCACTTTTTGTTGTTGTTGTTCACAATACACCTTGGAGAATGTAGTGTAAATGGGAAAGAATGACTCTGAGTCTTCCAATCCCTCTGACAAGCCACACACTTGGGACTGTCCCAAGGGATCAAAGAACAGTCTGTATATGTTTTTTAGCTTTGTGAGTCCCATTCGTATGGCTTCTAACAGAGGCTGACCCTCCCAAGAGTGTGCTTGTGTAAATAATATAATGAAAATATTGTAATAAAATTCACCTACATTATCCAGGCAACTGGGGGTGGCTGTGATGGGGAGGGGAGAAGTGACAGGGACAGATGGAGTCAGGGTCTGACAGGGAAGGAACAATTCATGCTTGTTTGGCCTTGGAGCATAAAAACATCTGGGAAATAAAATGAGTGAAGTTGACTGGAAATGTGAATCTTTGCCAAAATTGTGTAAGAAAGGTGCAGTGAGGAACTGGAGCAGACGTTTACTTCCCTCTTCTCTTCCTCCAGCTTGGAGATTAAAAAAAAAAAAACAGCAAGAGAGAAATCATATTGCTGCACATGGGAAAATTGGCCATCCTAAATAAACATGTATTAAGTTTGATTTCCCCAGTAAGCAGTTGGTTGCCCAGGAAAATGGGTGGAGCAACTGTATGATGTATGTGCCCGGGCAGAACATTAAATTGCTTCCGGAGTCTTCAGATGTCAGAGAAGTCCTTTCTAGAGACAGTGACTGGAGGACTTTTGAGGATCAGATGGAAGAAATGAAAAAACAGTAGGAAGACCCATTTCTCACTGGGCAAGGAAGAGCATCACAGGTCTTAGGACAAGAAAAGCTATTAGGAAAACATTGCCTCTTTGGCGCTGCCAATTGCTAATGCCCAGGTGCCTGGGTGACTGTGAGCTCAGCCAGGTCCCTCTGGCTTCTTTGGATCTCTTATCCTCAGCAGAAATAGATAGCTGGGCAGTGGGCAGTGGCACTTCCTCTTCCTAGAGACACAATCCTCCTGTATTTTTGCTGTGGGCCCTCCTTCCAGGCCATTCTCTGGATCCATGCTGCTCCTTTTCTCTGCAATCTCTTCTCCTGCTATGTCCTGTGGATGCTCCCCAAGCCCCACTGCGTGATCCTGATGGTTTTACTTAGCACTCTCTTCCTACTTGTTCTCTTGTGTCCATCTTATTTCTAAGCATAGCCTTCAAACATCCTTGATTGAATATATACTTTTAATAAAAATTTTTGAGGAATCATCTCCAGTATGTGTTTCTAAGCCATATTCAAGAATAGGTATGTACTAGAGGCCCAGTGTATGAAATTCGTGCATGGGGTGGGGGGGTCCCCTCAGTTCAGCCTGGACCCTCCCCAATCCGGGACCCCTCAGGGGATGTCCGACTGCCTGTTTTGGCCCAATCCCTGGACCCCTCTCACAATCTAGGACTGCTGGCTTCTAACTGCCCACCTGCCTTCCTGCCTGCCTGATTGCCCCTAACTGCTCCCCTGCCAGTCTGATCACCCCTAACCACCTCTGCCTGCCAGTCTGATCGCCCCTAATTGCCCCCCCGCCCCCCCACCCCACTGGTCTGGTTGCCCCACGTAGCTAGCTGTTTAGTTGTTACTGTGAGGGCATCATGACCAAATTGCATATAACCCTACTATTAATATAGATGTGTATAAATGTAAATATAAAATATATGAAATACTATAAATAAACATGTAAAATATAAATTATGTAATAAAGTCAACAGATAAGATAAAATATTAAAAAATAAAAATGAAAACAACATTAAAATGAATTTGTTTTCTTCCCACAACTCTGTCTATTCCCTTTGCCAGATCTCAGAGTGCACCTGTGCCTTTAGGAGAGCCCTCCTGGACAGGAGCTGCACTTGGCCTGAATCCCATCTGCTAGTCATTGCCCTGACCAACTTCCCTCGCCTCCTGACTGGCTCCACCTTAAAACGTGGGGCCCGGAGAGACTGATGCTCCAGTTCCCCAGTGTTTAGGGTCAAACTTAGTTCAGAATGTTTAGCGAAAAGCACTGGCTTCCTTAGGTATCAGAAGTGAGGTATCAATCCCCGAATAGTCTCATAACTTCTGGTTGCTACTCTGATCAAAGAGGAATTTGAAACCAGCCCATTTAAGAGCAGATCTGGGAATCAGTATGCCTCTCAGTGATAATATAGTGACACACCTAGAGGCAGGAAATCTTTGTGAACTGGTCTCTGAGATTCGTGAGGTTATTGAAAATGAGATGGAAGTCAGGAAGTCCTATTGCAAATGAATCACGGGCTCCAGTCAAAGTATATGTAATTACATTCCTGTATAGGTCAAAACAAATTATGAAAGGTTTCATCAGTATTTGAGAGTGAAGATTAGAAATGAATTCTAAGTGATGGGAAATACCATTCAAATTACTACCAAATTCCTGAAAATACTGTTTATCATCTTTATGCTTAGTTTACTCATCTGTTGATTTGCAAATAATAGATTCATTAGGTCCCTCATGGTTTCCCTAGATAGTTTGGTGATAATGTATTTGGCCAAAGAAAATAGCCATTTGTTAAGTAGTTGAACAGCTGCTAAAGTTTGTTGGAGGACATCTTAGAGGGGACAAGCCTTTTGCCACACCCATATGAGCTCATTCTGGCACTATGGACCCAACCTCACCCTGTTAGCAGCTGTCGGGATGGGAAGTACTTCCGCTGTTGAGCTGCTGCATTCCCCAATGACATGACTGCCACGCACATTCTGACCTCTCTGAATGTCCTCTGTTGTCCATCTATTCTTGGTTGCCCCATAATCCACAGTATCCCATTTAGGAAAGAGCTGGACAGGGTCTCCCTTCCAATCTTTCCTTCACTTCTTTATCTTGCATACTTCATTAATTTTAGGTATTTGTGTAAGAAGGGGTTTATCCACCATTTCGGTAGGATTAATGTCTTAATACTTTAAAAGCATAGCTTTAGGCAGGAAATAGGGAGGCAGGGGTGATAAATTTTTGTGCTGGGTAGGGAAATACGTGTATAGTGATGATGCTTCCTGAATTATAGCCTCATTTTTCCGCAGGTATCATGTTTCCCTTAGCAAGAGAAAAAGTTTGGTTGGAGCTGTTTTTTTGCCTTCATTCTATATTATATTCTCTGGGATTTTTCTGCTTTGCTTCCCTTAATGTTAGAAACTCGACTTCAGGAAAATAATGTACAGAGTTTTGCCTTTTTTTGATTGGGCTGAAAAAAATACTACATTTAGGCTCTGAGTTAACACTTCATTCTAAACCTTGAAAAATGAATTAATAACCAACAGTATTTTGGAATCATCTTTTAAACATACAGGTATGTTACTATGAATTTGAATATATCTATATCTATATCTATATCTATATCTATATCTATATCTATCTTTACCTATATCACATATCTATATCTATTTGTGTTCAAAAGTATTTATTGACTGCCTCCTCTCTGGTACTATTCTAGAAGCTGAAGGCAATAGTGGTGAACAAGGCAATCTGCTTTTCATATGGAGCTTATTGTTATTTTTTGATAGGGGAAGAATATAAAACAGTAAAAAATAAATAAATAAACAAATAATATTATTTTAAATATTAAGGCAAAGGGGAAAATAAAGTAGATGTATTCATTATGGTCCCAGCAAGAAACAGAGGGAGCACTTAAATTATGATAATTTGAAAATAGTTTAATAAAAGTTCTATTTACAAAGGTATGGGCAGGGGCAGGGTAAGGAGACCTTATAAATGAATGCAGTACTGAGGTTAGTAACAGAGGCAAACTCTGAATGGAGGAACCAGTTACTTAAAAGCCAGACAAGACCAGTGGAGAGGGCTGCTGTGCAGGGGCTCTGACCTTCAGCGAGGTCTTGGTCAGCTCTTGTCTCTGCAGGAAGGAAACTAGGGAAGTAAGTTGCCAGCCTCAGGGCTCCGCATTGACCTGACCCATTAGAAGGCACATGATGAAGCAGCTGCATGTTGTAATCCATATATGTCAGTTTTTTAGGGCACAAAGCAGGTGGAAGTAAGGTAGGCTCTGTCATTCTCAAGGGGTAAGGGAATAGATATCCCACACCAGAGAGAAATGAAACATTACATGGGGTGTGTGATGGGTAAGGATCTAAAATGTCATATTGTTTCTGCCATAAGTGTACTTACAGTTTATTTGCAATGATCAAAATTAAGTTTATGAAAAGATAACTAGGAAAATAAAACTGGTTATAGTATTATACAGCAAAACGCTTACATTTAAGAATAGGAAGCGATTCTTTCTCCTTTGGAAGATGAGGAGACATTTCATGGAGCAAGTGTGATTGAAACTGAACTTAAGGAATGGATAGGCTGTTAGTAGTTGGGAAAGAAGGAGGAAACATTCCAGGATTGTAAAGTGTCCTGGGCCAAAGTGCACAGATGGGACACATTTAGGAACCATTTGGCTCAAGTGGTTGAATGATTCTACAATCCTTCTAGAATCATAGACTTGTACTGAAAAGAAGCTTATGCTCTTCTAAACTCCCACGCAGTGTAAAATCACATCTGTAGGCACTAGTTAGCTTCCTTTCTTCTTTTCTATTTCTCTTTCCTCTCCCTCCTTACCTTGGTGTCTTTCAACAGGCATTTATTGAGCACCCACAATTGGCATAGTTGGAATAAATGAACCAATGAGACACTTCACTGAGCAAGACCGTGTATCCAGTTAGTCGGGGAGTTTAGTTTCAATCTCATATTCCAGAAGGTCTCTCAGTAATTTAACAAGATTGTAATACTGATAGCTAACACTTACTGAACACTTTTTATATACCTGACACTGTTCTTATTCAAGGAAACTTGGTTTGTCTTATGAAGAATGCATTCAAGACTTTAGGAGAAAGGATTACTGAAATGGTCTTTCATGTTTTGGCCCATCAAAGGTATGTTGGACTGTTTTAAAAGAAGCACACTCATTTGTTGAAGTAGTATGTTGACTGGATAACTAACCTACTGCATATCAGGTGTGCATGAGACTTTAACTTTGCACAAATTATGGAAGAGGAAAAATTTTTTTAGCGAGAGACCCACAGAGATTGAGTCTGGGTCCAAAGTGATTCCCTTCTGCTCCACGGGAGCGTCTTCTACTTTTGGGATTTCTTTCTGGGATTCCAGACCTCAGTGCAGCAGGAGACCAGGCAGGTGTAGGTCGCAGACAGGATGGCAGGAAACTAACAGAGAAAAGCAGCCAGACTGAGGAGGGGCCAACTCGGAGGCTCAGCTCAGGCCGAGGCGTGTCCGGCTCTGCCCCAGAGGAGGGGAGAAATCTGACTTGCACGCGGTCCCCAGGCCCCCAGAGAGATGTTTCCTGAGAGGCTTGCTGTGGGTTCTCTTCATTTCCGAGGTTGATAAGAAGGAATTCATTTGGAAAAAGAGAGCTTCGTGATTCACAGTGAGCTCTGGGCGTGCTTAATAAGCTCTTTAGGAATTTCCCTTATAACTTTTAACTCTCTTCTGGTTAACTTCAGAATAGTTTAAAGAAATAGGTTTTGAGCCAGAGGGCGGCGTGGCGGGGTCGCCCCGAGGCGGCTGCCATGGGGAGTCGGGTGCATTGCCGTGGAGACGAGCCCGGCCAGTAGAGTGGGCTGCGCTCTGAGCCGACCCTGCTTTCCCACGAGGACTGGGGCTCCTGCGTGATTGTGGGACGGGTAACCGGTTTTCCATGGACACGGCCTAGCAGAAAGATGTGGCTTGGCCGCTGACCCACTGGCCCGATGACCGCATCTCCATGTACCTTCCCGGGGGCGTTCCCGGGGCCCGCGTGTCGGCCGTGGGGATGGCCGCCGACAGCGAACTTACGCTCTCCAGCAGCCACCTCACCGCGGTGGTGAATACCTTGGATGCAGACACACAGGATGTGCAGGTGCCTGGGGCCGGCACCCCCAGCTCACACCTCTGTGACTTCTTTGTCCCCGTCGTCGCTGGCCACCGGGACGCGGTCGGGAGGAAGCAGGGCGGCCCGCAGCCCCGCCGAGCGGCCGGTGTGAGGCGCCAGGCTGCCCTGCGCCCCGCCACCTCATGAAGTGCCATGTCCCTGCTGGACGCCCGCGCGCGCGCGGTGGACCAAGGCATGTCGGCCTGTCATCCGGCCCCACACTTAATTTTTGAGGCCTGGATTTGGGGGAGCAGCTCATTCGCTCAGGGTCCCAGCTGTTTGGCAAGAAAAGCGTGCGCAGGATCAACTCACCTCCCCGTGGGGATGATCCCTGGCATCTAGGGGAAGGAGGTCCGTTTAACGATTCTACTGTAAGCCGTGCCACCAGCCCCTGCGTCCGGGGTCAGAGGGGTCGATCTGCCGCTGATCCTAATCTAAGATCTGGACTTAAAACATTCCACTTTTGTGCTACAAAAAAACAAAAACAAAAACAAAAACAAAACACACCAATAGGTGATGCCTTTCATCAGAGCAATAAAAAAGGAAGAGTGCGTAGTTTTTAACTTGTAATCCTTCTCTCTAAAGATTAAACTCACTGAGTGTAATATGGTAAAGATAAGTTTCCTACCCTGTGAGGGACAGATCATGGCTACTGGCCTGAGTGAGATTGACCGGCACCCAAAGCCCGACTGGAATCCCACAGCCAGCCTTCCCCAAACCAACTCACCCACCCATGCGTGCCGCACTTCCACCTCGTTCTTTCACACACGAGAGCCTTAAGCATCGTGGCACCTCCTTGCTTAACAGTAAGTGCCAGCCTACTGGATAAGTGACTGTCCAAAGTGCTCTGGGAACCCTAGGGGTTCTGGGCCAATGCCGCACCCACCTTCAACCACAGGACCCAGCTCTGGTTTTTTTTGGATTGGATTTATGCATAAGATAATTTTCAAAGAAAGCATTCTACCATATGACATATTTTTTTGAGTGCTTAGGTACACGATAAGGTGTGAAAGTGCCCTTGGCAGCCCCCCACCAGCTTTTGCTAAAAGGTGGCATTAGTTTTCTCTGGGGAACCCGTGGAGAGAAGGCCTCTGAGGTTCCTCTCTCAGGCCTTGGCTCAGGAGGCTGGAGCTGCAGACCTAAACCTAGCCTTGTCACCTTCTCCCCATGTGATTTTGGACCTCTCTGAGTCTGTTTCCTCATATGTCCATGCAGTGACAGCCCTTTTATCACATGGTTGTCATGAAGATTCAATAATTCCTTAACACAGTGCCTAGAACTGCTTCGTGTAACCGGCAGTTCTCACTGTGAATGATGCTGTGGCTCTGCTGGTCCAAGTCAACACGGTCATCCTCATAATGGCATTTCCACATCATGCATTTCCTTTAATGTTTACAAAGCATTCTTCCAAAAAGTCATCATGGGGGGTGGGGGGCAAGGCTTAAATCCTTTCAGACCCGACCTCAGGACGCCTAGACTTCAGAACCTTTTCAGAGTCCCCCCAGTATTTAATCCATGAGAGTGGGCCCCACCAGTAGGCTCTGAAATCCAGGATTGCTCAAATACCCCAGGTTGCCTGAGGAGATGGCTCAACACCAGCTATTCTGATACAGAAGTTTCCAGGCAAACAATATATAAGACAGACAAAAGCACAACTGCTCTGTGGGTCAAGAACCCAGTAGTACCAACCAAATGCCCTTTCTCTCTAAAATACCCACCCTGGCTTCCCCTAAGGGCGTGCCCAGGGGTTCAATTTTAGGCTGGTGGGAGAAGGAAAAATCACTCGTTCTAGACCGATCTCATTTTACATTTGAATAAACAGACGCACAAACACCAGGGCTGGGGTGGAAGGGCCCTCCCAAAGCGGCCTTTCTGGAAGAAACCTCTTTGGAAAATTTCTTTTAAAGTGTTTTTAAAGAGAAATTTAATTTTGTTCCCATTTTTAAAAACTTTAAATAAGCATACCATAAAATTACCTTTTTTGTATATATAATTCTATGTGTTTTAGCACATTTGTCTAACCACCTCCGCAATCAGGACACAGCAGTTCTAACACCCCAAAAATCTCCCTTTCCTGCCCCTTTTTATTCAAACATTTACCCCACCCCAGCCTCTGTCAAACGCTGATTTTTTCTTATAGATGTACCTTTTCCAGAATGTCACACACACAGAATCATAAAGGGTATAACATCTGGAGACTGGCTTCTTCCAGTGTGATGTCTTTTGAATTTCATTCTTTTCACAGTACTGCCTTTTATATTCATCTGTTAAAGGATATTTGGGTTTCCAGTTTGGGGCAATTTTGAAAGAACTACAAACATTTATGTGTATAGGGTTTTATGTGAACTTAGCTTGTCATTTAGGATATCTACCTAGGAGTGAGATTTTTGCTCAGTCATATGGTAAAGGTTATATTTAACTTTATAAAAAGCTACCACACTTCCAGAGTGGCTGTATCTTCAATGTATCACTTATGAGATATTCAGTTTCTCTGTTTCCTCACTGCTATTTGGTACTGTCAATATTTTTTATTTTAGCCATTCTGATAGATGTGTGGTTTTAATTAGTATTTCTTTAGTGGTTAATGATGTTGAGCATATTTTTGTGTGCCCAATTGCCCTCCACATACCTTCTGTTAAAAAATGTCTATTCAATTCTTTTGCCCATTTTTAAATTGGGTCGTTTTCTCACTGTTGAATGTTGACAATTTGTTATATATTCTGGATGCAATGCCTTTGTCAGATATGGATTTGTAAACATTCTCCCTAATTTAGCTTTTCATTCTCTTAAAAGTATCTTTTGCAAAACCAAAGTGTTTAATTTTGATGAAGTGCTACCTACCAATTTTTCCTTTTATGGGTTGTTATTTTGGTGTCAGATATCTCTAAGAACTCTCTCTGCCTACCCCCCAGATCACAGGGATTTTCTTTAATATTTTAAAGTTTAAGAGTTTAAATTTTTCACTTATTTCTATGATTCTCTTTTATATGGTGTGAGTTTTATATGGGTCTGATTGTTTCAGTTCCACTTGTTGAAGACTCTCCTTTCTCCACTGAGCTGCCTTTGCACCTTTGTGTAGGCCCATTTGGGAGTCTCTATTGTTTGATGTGTGTTTTTCTCTTTACCAGTAGTACACAATCTTGATTTACTGTAACTTTATAGTAAATCTTAAAATAGGAAAACAAGAAATATGTTCTTAGCAAAGGGCAACATATCTTATTTTCCCTGCACAATGTATATGAATTATAGATTGGTCTCTTACGAAAGTTTTTCCTCAAGAACTATTAACATTCTTAGGTAGAGTTTTAGTGCTAGTCTTAATTAAATTTGTTCATTAAATGTTGCTCAGACACCATTATAATACTGAAATTGAAGTAATCAATGGGCAGAAAATGAGGTATTAATGTGACTTGAAAATGATTTAGCTGAATCTATTTCACACATGAAAGAAGTGTTTTACATTTGCATTTTTACCACAAATACTTGGAATCTAGGTATTGGAGAAGTTCATCTTAAGGTGATACTTACTTTAACTTCCTCATTTTTTAACTTGCTTTCCACGGTTAATTCCATATCAATTACATATGGAGATGAAAGATACTGTTCAGCTGAATCAAAGGGCTGTCTATGACATGGGTGGTCTGAGGGTGAGTGATGGACTGGAGTAGGTGGAAGGCGGAACAGCATAAGTCTGGTTCAGAAACTCTAGCTTTTAGAAGGAGATGGGGGAGGGAAGCGGTCAGGAATGAGGAGAAAAGGCAGGATGTAGTCATGGAAATGCGTGGAGACAGGTTTTTGCCCAGTCCCACCACTGGAAAGTGGTTCCCCTTGGGAATGCTTCTGTGGAGCTTGCAATGAAGCAGGCTTTGCAAGCACTGCCACTGCAGCCTTCTTCAGATTCTGGAGAAAGGGAGCACTGTACAAAAGACCAGGGGAAAGAGACTCAAGTTTGTGTGGAGGATCTCAGTGATGTAGCCGGGGGTTCTCAGAGTGTGTGTTCTTAGACACTGATGGCAAGCACAGCACTTTTTTTCTGTGGTGGATCTCATGACATGCTCTAAAGCATGTGGAAGGGCAGAACATCCCCCTTTAAGTTCCTAACTACTTATCAACAAAAAAGAGAGAAAGATTTCCTAAGGACATTCAGTTTAGAGTGCCTGCTTGGACGAGTCTGTGCTAGAGTCATTTGTAGTTGAGTTACCACATAACCTGTGCTCCACCACACACCTGCAAAGCCTCTGAGTGTTTGCTTTTGGTGAAGTAGATTGGGATTGACAAAAAAAAAAAAAAAAAGATAAAAAAGAAGAAAACATAGTAGCGTTTTTGCAGCAAACTAACAAGAGTTCAGATATGAACTGTTGTTGAACCAGGAGATATGACTCAGCCTCTTAAAGTCAGATCTGTAACAAATGAGCAAGCTCCCCTGATTGAGAGGGGGAAGGAGAAAAAGAGCCCTCAACTCCAAGCAAAAGACCATGCGGGTCCAGAATTTGGGCATTGGAGTGTGTATTCTGTCCTCAATCACATTGTCATAAAGGAGATTTCTGGGATTACATATTCCCTGACTCATGGCAGTACCCAGTATATGTAGGACTTTGGGTGTGTGAGCACCTCCACGTTTCTGGTGTGTTTGGTATCCAGCTGCACTCATGAGGAAAAGAATTAGAGGAGCTGGCATCTTCCTTCTCTGGTGAGAGATGCAGACCCCAGAAGAGGGGAAGATTGGAACCTGATGCTGACTGCTTCCTTTCCAAGACAGACACTCAGATCCTAGCTCCAAAATTAGTTAGAAGAAACTTGGGGGTATGCAATCATGTGCAGTCGGGAAATTGGTAATGTCACCCAACACAATAGCCAAAGAAGAAAGGAAGGTGGGATCTGTGCTGCAAGTCAGAAGAGATTCACTTGCCACAAGCAAATATAACACATGATCCCTTTGAGAGAAAGCTATGTAATAGATTTGTCAGAATTTCAGAAAGTTTTCTTACAGTGAGATGTAATCAGATCAAGGCATTTAGTCATTAACATTCCTGTGTGGTGTTGACTCTCACAAGGAAAACATTAGGGCTATCATTTGCTCTTTTGGCCATTCAGAGTAATCCTCCCATCATAAACAACTATAAAACCAGATAGAATATACGAGACAACTGTTTTCAGGTGTTACATGATAGGCAGAGTAGGACAGATTCTTGAGCAAAGAGAAACACGAAACACATGAGATGAATCCCTTGTTTGCCCTGTCCTTTGGGTTCAGGGCACTTCTCTCATTGTGAAGAACTGAGGAGGAGCCCGAGAGAAGCGGTGGAATTGCCAAACTTAGAGGCAGTGATTGGATCTTGGGGGCTGCTAAAACTTTGTGGGTAGAACACTAGAAGAGATGGATTTGCTCAGAGGGGACCCAAAAATCTGTGTGGATGCTTACTCTAGGTCTGTGGCCTGGGCCTGGGCTGTGCACATGCAGGCCAAGTCTGAGGGGTAGCAGTAAGTAGTTGATGTGGGGATGAGAGGTGACACAGAAAAACCCGAGTTTATCCAGTGCTAGGAGATATTGGAGTTGTGTTGCAGATATGGGGAGACCTTGCTGAACAACTTGGATATTCTTTTGAAATCACAGAAAATTTGTACCCTAAGAATAAGAACCATGGGCTCAAGTAAGGCCACACCCTAAAAACAAAAAAACACCAACTCCTTAAAGGAAGACAGCAAAAATCACACACACTACCCAGTGTACAATAAACATTTTCCAAACATGTGAAGAGGCAGGAAAATGTGACTCAGAGAAGTAGACCTCAATATGACCAGACATTAGGTTTTGTAGACATGGATTTTAAAATAGCTATTATAAATATGTTCAAGGATTTAAATAAAAAAAGGATGGTTTGAATGAAGGAACATATGGGGGTGTCAGCAAAAAAACAGTAACTATAAAAATGATCTAAAGGGAAACTCTATAAATGGACAATATCTGAAGTAAAAACTCCAATATGAAGAATGGAAATAAAAATGATTTTTAAATATTGGACAAAGCCTTAGGGATGTCTGGGACAATATACTGGATAGGGCAAAAGTAGCTTTACAGTTGTTCAGTTGGGAAAGAATACAATAATAAGAATAAACTCTGTGTTTTGTGTACTCACAACTATAAACCTACTTTTGCCTCACCATGTAATTTATTATTCACATAATTGGAGTCCCTAGGGAGAAGAAAGTAAACGGGGCAATACAAAATATATATAGCTGAAGAAATAGGTCTAAAATTTTTCCAGATTCAGAGGAAAACATCAATTTACATATCTAAGAACATTAGTAAATCCCAAATAGGATAAATGAAAAATGAAATGCACTTAGATATATCATAATGTAACTGCCAAGAATTAAAGATAAGGAAAATATCATGAAAGTGGCCATAGGCAGGGAGGGGAAGAAACATATATTACAAGGAACAACATTTAAAAGCTAAACTATATTGATAATAAGCATAAAAAAGTTGGTGTGGCTTTGTCTTTTCAGATAAAGACAAAAACTGTTACCACAGATGAAGGAGGACATTTCATAATGACAAAAGGACAATTAACCATCTGTGATAATAAATAAAAGTGTAATATCTGCATAATATAATAAAAGTGTAATATGCTAGTTAGACTGGGCAGCCGAACAGCCTTCCAGACGTCCTTCCAGACGAAGCCAGGGCTTCGAGGGCCAAGGCAAGCTGCTGTGGCTATGAGCTGTGAGGGCCAAGTCCCTTCACGAATTTCGTGCATCAGGCCTCTGGTGAAGATATAATGATCCTAAATATGAATCCATCTAATAGAATTGCAAAATCTGACAGAACTAAAGTGAGAAATAATAAAATATACATGTTGGAGATTTTAACAGCCTTTCTGAGTAATTGATAGATTAAGTAGATTTAAAGCATACAGATTTTTAAGTTTTTTAAATTTAATTTGTGTCATCACCATTTATCCCCCACTCCTATACCCTCTTCCACCTCCACCCAACACTTTTTCCCACAATTACCACACTGTTGTCTGTGTCTATGAGTTTTTTCATTCCTTTCTTTTTATTCAATCTCTCCACCCTCCATAACATCTCCAACAGAGCTGTCTCCTTGCTCTCTTTCTATTACTTTGTCTCTATTTTGCTTGTTAGTTCAGTTTGTAAAGCATATAGATTTAAACAACTAACTCTTTTCTCCACTTAGCAGTTATAGAACCCTATTTCCAACAGTTGCAAAACACATATTGTTTTCAAGTACACATGGCATGTTCAACATCATAGATAATATGTTGGGCCATAAAAAAGTGTCAGTGCATTTAAGAGGCTAGAGACTATGTTCTCTGATAACAGTGAAATTAAGTTAGAAATCAATAACAATAGAATTTCTAAGAAAGAAACTCAAATGTTTGAACATTAAGTAATATTCTTCTAAATAATCTATAGGGCCATGAAAAAATTGAAAAGGAAATTAGAAAATATTTTTAACTAAATGATAATAAAATGTAGCATTAAAATTTGTAGGGTGCAGTTAAAGTAGTTATTAGAGGAAAATTTATTGCTTAATATACTTATAAAAGAAGAAAGTGCAAGATAGAGCAAAGTAATAAATAGGAGAATTCCATAAAGTAAAACATATATATTAGAGAAAATTACCATATAAAAGTTTCTTTGAAAAAATCAACAAATTGACTAGCTCCTAACAAGAAAAATCAAGAAAAAAATGAATTATCAATAATAAGGAATAAAATGAGGATATTATGGCAAATTCTATATATGTAAAAAGATTGTTTTGCAAAACTTCATGTCAACAAATTTCATAGCTTCTATAAAAAGGACAAATAACTAACTTCACAAAACAGAAAAAGAAGTGAAAAATCTTAGTAGCTCTAGATCTACTCAAGAAATAGAATTAGTAATAACTACCTACTCCTGTCCCTAAAAATGAAAAAGCTCCAGACTCAGACAGTGTTATGAGTGAAGTCCATTGGCCATATAAGAAATTAATGCCAATTAAAAATAAACTAAAATAAATAGAGGGTGGGGGAATATTTTACAACTCATGTTATAAATTCAGGATAATCCTGACATTAAAACCTAATAAGTAAATAAAGTTACAATGAATATATTTTATAAACATAGATTTTAAAATCTTCAACAACAGAAAATTAAATCTGATTATAGGTTGCTCAGCATTTGAAAATCAATGTAAATTATTTTGTTATCCCTACTAACAAAATAATTTCAATAATTACAGAAAACATATTTGACAAATTCAAAACATATTCCAGATTAATAAAACAAGTACAATTGCTAGCAACAAAATGGAAACAAGGCTTTATAAAGGAAATCTACAGAAAGTTATAGCTAACTTCATACCTAATAAGAGACTGGATGTTTTTCTTCTAAGATAAGGAAAAAGGCAAGAATGCTTATTTTCACCACATCTGTTTAAAAGTGTAGTAAGAAGGTCTTTATCAGAGCAGTAAAGCAAGAAAAACACACACAAAAGATTTGGGAAGAATGAAGTAAAATAGTTTTTATTCATAGGTTACATGATTATTTATGTAGAAAACCCTAAGAAATGTATAATTGTTTATTAATATGTGAGTTTATCAATATCCCAGGACACAAAGTTTATAAAAAAGAGTAAGTATTTTTCTATAATTTTGCAATAAAAATAGTAAATTCAATTTTTAAAATTCAATTTTAAAATATTATAAAAAATAATATACTTAGGAAGAACTATAATAAATGATGTTGTAGGACCTTGAAAAACAAACCTTTTTAGAGAGAAAAAAGATCTAAATTAATAGATATGTAATGTCATATATTAGTACAATGGTACCTCGAGATACGAGTTTAATTCCTTCCGTAACCTTGCTCCTATATCAACTTGCTCGTATCTCAAAGCAAATTTCCCCATTGAAATCAATTGAAATGCCATTAATCCGTTCCAGCCCCCAAAATGCCACCCCAGTTGTTCTTGTTATGTGTTTTTGAATAAGAAAAATGTATTTAAATGACAAATATTCTATAAAAACATAATAAAAAAATGTAAAGAATAAACTGGTTTTATAAAGCGTATTTACCTACTCGTTACAGTCTGAATGCTACACTTTATCCCTAAACTGAATGTAACTTAACTAATCTTCACTGAACTTAATTGCTACTGGTCTTTGCATTTTGGGCCGATTTCAAAAAAAACGTGTCCAACGAGGTTTGCCTCTTCCTCCCTTTCAGAATGTTTCTGAAATGGGTGAGGCAAGTTTCATTGAACAGCTCCGATGCACGACCAGTAGCAACTTTTTCAGGGTGTTTCTTTTCCACGAAATGGGACACCCTCTCCCACATTCCTAAGATCTCCTTTATCTCACTTGTAGAGATCTCCTCCACCTCTGGCTGCTCCTCGAAACCAATTTCTTGGAGAACCTCTGCATGTTGCTGAGACTGCAACTCTTGTAATTCCTCCGTGGTGAGTTCCAGAGAGTGCTCCTAGACGAGCTCATTCATGTCTCTCTCATCCACCTCCAGGCCCATGGATTTTCCCAGAGACACTATCTCCTCCTCCACTGGCACCTTCGAAGGTCCTTTCGGTTACGGCCTCAGGCCACAGCTTCTTCCATGCAGAGGTCAAAGTCCTCGTTGTAACACCCAGCCAGGCATGATCAATAATTCTGAGGCATATCATGATGTTAAAGTGGTTCTTCCAGAACTCTCAAAGGGTGAGGTTTGTGTTCTCTGTCACCTCAAAGCAGCGCCGGAACAGGTGCTTGATGTACAGCTTTTTAAAATTAGAAATCACCTCCTGATCCATGGGCTGCAGGATAGGAGTGGTGTTGGGAGGTAGGTAGACAACCTTTATAAACTTGAACTCTTTGAGGAGTTCATCTTCGAGGTTCGGTGGATGAGCAGGAGCATTGTGGAGGACGAGGAGGGCTTGCATGGTTAGGTTGTTTTCCTGTAGATATTTCTTAACAGAAGGGCTGAAAACCAGGTTTACCCACTCCGCAAAGAACTGCCTGGTGACCCATGCCTTCGGGTTTGCCCTCCACATAACTTGCAGTTTATCTTTTAAAATCTTATGTGACTTAAAGACTCTGGGGTTTTCTGAATGGTATACGAGCAGAGGCTTGATCTTGCAGTCGCCACTCACATTGGCGCACAGTGCGAGAGTTAGCCTATCCTTCATGGGTTTGTGGGCTGGCATCGCCTTCTCCTCTGCTGTTATATAAGTCCTATTCGGCATCTTCTTCCAGAAAAGCCCTGTCTCGTCACAGTTGAAGACTTGCTGGGGGATATATCCTTTGGCTTCTATCAGTTTGGAAAAAGTTTTGAGGTAATCCTCAGCTGCCTTCACATCCGAACTTGCTGCCTCACCATGCCTGACGATGGAGTGAATGCCGGACCTTTTCCTGAAGTTATCAAACCAGCCTCTACTGGCTTTAAATGAGTCTTTCGATGCTTTGTCCGTGGAAGTGCGCGGGGTCTGCTCCAGCAAATCACTGTAAATCGCTCGCGCCTTCTCGCATATGATGCCCTGTGTTAATGTATCTCCTTTAAGCTGCTTCTCCGTCACCCACACCATCAGTAGATTCTCCATCTTTTCATGGAGAGAGCTACGGAGCTTAGAAATTATTGTAACACCCTTAGTTGGCGTTATACCCTTTATCGACTCCTTCTGTTTAAGCACAGTGCATATCATTGAAGTAATATGCCCGTATTGCCTCGCCAAGTCAACCACTCCCACACGTTGCTCATATTTTTCTATGATTTCACTCTTTAATTCAATAGACATCATCCTCTTCTGAGCACTGACCTTTCCACTGGCTTTCTTCGGACCCATGGTTATAAAAAGAAATGTGATAAAGTATGTAAATGCACAAAAGATGCTTCAACAATGAGGTAAACAAGCACACTGACTGAGGCGTGGGAAACTATGAGACGATCGAGTCTCGGTAAAGTGGTAGGTCATGTGCAGCCGGCCGATCCGTGCGATTACTCGTATCTCAAATGTTGCTCGTATTTCAAAGCAAAAAATCGCTCGCTCAACAGCTCGTATCTCAAAAATCTGGTATGTTAGGGCACTCGTATCTCGAGGTACTAGTGTATAGTTAACGAGAGGCCCAGTGCATTAATTTGTGCATGGATGGGGTGTGGCTGCCTGCCCCGATGAGGGCCAATAGGGGCCAGGTTGGCTGGCTGGCCCTGCCCCTGATCAGAATGGAGAGGGTTGATCAGGGGCTGGCTTGGCTGGAGGGAGGGCAGCGGGTGGTTTTGGGGGGTGCCAGTCAGGGCCCTGATTGGGCTGGTTGGCCGCAGCAGTGCATGTCATAGCGACTAGTTGTTCTGTCGACCTGGTCGATTGGCTTTTATATATATAGATGCTTTTACAATGTCCTTTCTTCCCAAATTGATCTATAGTTTTATCAGAGTCCCAATCAATATTCCAACAGGCTCATTTGACAAAATCTTATCTTGATTGTGTATGGTAATATATATGCTCTGGAATAGTCAAACATCTCTCTCTCTATAAATATTTAAAACATAAACGAACGGCTGACCATCTGGTAGCTATGACACACAATGACCACTAGGGGCCAGACACTCAATGTACAGGCATGAAAACATGGAACAGATTGATGAATATCAGAGGGAAGGAAGGGGGGGGAAGGGCAGAAAGAGATTAATCTAAGATCTTATATGCATACTAAAGGCCCAGTGCACAGATGCACCGGTGGGGTTCCTCGGCCTGGCCTGTGGGAATCAGGCCAAAACCAGCCCTCCAACATCCTCTGAGGGATCCCTGATTGCCAGAAGGTGCAGACCAGGCCGAGGGACCACATCGGTCCCTGTAGTTTTTAGATATAAACAATTGAGAGACATGCTCTGATTCATGACTTTGTATAAAGATATAGTAATCAAGAAAGTGCAGTATTGGCATAAAGACAACGAAATAAATCAGTGGAACAAAATTTCAGTCAGGAAAGAGATCCTCATAATTGATTTTTGATAAAGGTGTCAGGGCAATTCAATGGTGAAAAGAAAGTGTTTCCATTAAATCATTGTGGAATAATTGTATATCTGTAAGAGGGAAAACTTGACTATAATCTCACACCATACATAAATATTAATTTGAAATTACTTATAGACTGAAATATTTAAAATGAAAATTTTCAAACTTCTAGAAGAAAACACAGGAAAATATCTTTGTACACTTGAGATAGAAGAGATTTCTTAGAGGATACAAAAAAAGCCCAAAACATAAAAAAAACCAAAACTGGTAAAATTGAACTTCACAAAAATTAAAAAGTTTTGTTCATCAAAAAAACACCATTAAGAAAATGAAAAAGTAACATGCATATTTGGGAGAGTATATTTGCTATTTGTTATCTATAATAAAATAAACATAATATGCTAGTTAAACCAGACAGCCAAACAACCTTCTGGATGTCATTCCAGATGTTCTTCCAGATGAAGCTGCTGCAGTGGGGGCTGAGGGAGAGGTGGTCAGGAGTGATCAGGCAGACAAGTGAGTGGTTAGAGGTAATCAGGCAGGCAGGCAAGTGGTTAGTGGTGAATAGGCAGTCAGGCAGAATGGTTAAGGGAGATCAGGCAGGCAGGCGAGCAGTTAGGGGTGAGGACAGGCATGAAGAGTGGTTAGGGATGATCAGGAAGGCAGGCAGGCAGGCAAGCAGTTAGGAGCTAGTGGTCCCAGATAGTGACAGGAATGTCTCACTGGCAGTCAGACATCCCTGAAGGGTCCCGGATTGCGAGAGGGTGCAGGTTGGGCTGAGGGACCCCTCTTCCTCTGTGCACTATGCCTCTGGTAATCGTCCTATATAATAAAGTGGTAATATGCAAATTGACCCTCATGCCCTTGCACAAGATGGCTGCCCCCTCCACGTGGTCAAAGATGGTCACCACAAGATGGTTGTCAGGGGATGGTAGTTGTGGGCAATCAGGCCAGGAGAGGAGGGCAGCAAGGGAGGATAGTTGGGGATGACCAGGCTGGCAGAGGAAGGCAGTTAGGGGCAACCAGGCCTGCAGGGGAGGGCAGTTGGGGGCGACCAGGCTGGCAGGGGAGAGCAGTTAGGGGTGACTAGGCTGGCAGGGTAAGGCTGTTGGGGGCAACTGGGCTGTCAGGGGAGGGCAGTTGGGGGCAATCAGGGCAGAGGTGAGCACTTAGGCATCAATCAGGCTGGTAGGGGAGTGGTTAGGGGGTGATCAGCCTGGCAGGCAGGTGAGTGGTTGGGAAATAGCAGTTCCAGATTGTGAGAGTGATGTCTGACTGCCTGTTTAGGCCCGGACTAAACCGGCAGTCAGACAAGCCCCAGGGAGTCCCAGATTAGAGAGGGTGCAGGCTGGGTTGAGGGACACCTCCCACCCCAGTGCATGAATTTCATGCACTGGTTTCTAATTCTGTTTAATAAAGAGTAATATGCTAATTGACCCTTATGCTATTGCAAAGATGGCAGTGCCCACAGCCAACAAGGAGGGAATATGCTAAATGACTGTCACACCCTCAAAGATAGCGGCGCCCACAGCCACAAGATGGCGGTACCCAGTCCCCTAAGCCTTGCTGGGGTGGCTGCTCCACGTGCCTGCCTCCAGAGTCCCCCAGTCCCCTCAGTCCCCCAGACACCCAGAGATGGCCTGAGGCACAGGCAAGCCTCAGATGGTGGCTCCTTAGCCGATGCCTGAGGCATAGGCAAACCTCAGATATCAGCTGCACAGGACTGACCTGAGGCATAGGCAAACCTTGGATGTTGGCTGCCCAGCCACTTGGGGCTGCCTGAGGCTCAGGTAACAGGGCTGGCTGAGGCTTTGCACTCCCAGCAGTGGAGGCAGCAGAGATGTGATGGGGCATCGCCTTCTCCTGATAATCGGGTTGCCTCTGGCCCCTGAGGGCTCCCTGTCTGTGAAAGGGGGCAGGCCTGGCTAAGGGTCCGCCCCCTTTAGTTCATTAATTTTCATGCACCAGGCCTCTAGTAAATAACAAAATATCAAACAAGCCTATAAAAAACAAAATACTTGAAAAGGCACTTCACAATAAAAGATTTTTAGGAATGTCCAATAAATTTATAAAAAGTATTCAACATCCTTAATCATTTGGGAAATGAAAATTAAAATTATAATGTATACTACTTCATATCCACTAGAATGGATAAAATTAAAAGTCTGATAACATCAATCCAAATTAGGATATGAGGTATCTGGAAGCTTCACATATTGCTGGTAAAATACTTTGGGGGAAGTGTTTGGTAGTTTCTTATGAAGTTACATAGATACTTACCCTATAACCCTGTAGTTCCATGACTACATTTTACCCAAGAAAAATGACAACATATGTTTACACAAATGAAAACATGTACCAAAATGTTCATAGCAGCTTCATTTATAATAGTCCCCACTGGGAACAACACAAATGCTCATGGTGAATGGAAAAATAAATTGTGCCATATAGATTTAATGAAAAACTGCCCAGCAGTATAAAGGAATGATCTGAAACATGAAATACTATGTATGAATGCATTTCAAAAACTTAATGTTGAGTGAAATAAATCAGACACAAAACACTTACATTATTTCATTTATGTGAAGTTAATAAACTAGCAAAATTAATCTATGGCAACAAAAATTAAAACAGTAGCTGCTTATGGGGATAAGAGTGATTGGGTAAGGATTGGGATGATTGAAATGCTCTATATTTTGATTTGGGGTGATTGAAATATGCTCTATATTTTGATTTGTATGTTGGTTACATAGATCTATCTCTATCTCTAATCTATCATGTCTATATCTAACTTAAAACTCATCTAACTATACCTTAATTAAGATAAACATGTATCACTGAATGTAAATTTTACTCTACTAGGAAAATGAGTAAGAGAATGGAGTCCTTCATTTCATTTTTTTGGTGCTGCACACACTCAGAAGCTGGCAGGTTAGGAGCATGGAGGGTAGAAGGAGAGTGATGGTTGGGTGTAGGGTAAAGGAATAGGTGAGCATAGCAGAGCATTAGAGATGGGGGGCGGGGACAGATTTCCTGGCCAGCATGAGTATGAAACTTGGGGGAAAGGGAAGAATGTTTAAGAAGGATGTTTAGGGAAATCTGTTTGTTTTAAACAATGTGAAGGCTCTTGTCTTTCCTTCAAGAAAATCTGAAGCGCTCCATTCTTCTTGGCTTCCAAAGTCGAAACCTGTTGCTTTTGAAAGTGTCACCCTACTGAAGCTAGGTATAAAAGGACTCAGTTTCTAAGGATTTCAGATATCATGGCCAAGAGTGTTTAACTCTCCATACTCTGACAGCATAGAGGGGTGGGGCAGGAGGAGGGGGAATGTGCTGAGTAGTAGTGTGGTGTAAATTTGTAAACTTCTGATTTCCTGAGTGAGAAGGGCCTTTGAAGTAAGTTCTGCAAGGGTTCTTATATCATCAAACAATAAGGACTTAGTCACTTTAAAGGGAAATCTTATCAGTGTTTTATAAGTGATCCCCGCCCTCTGCCACTCCGCCCCTCGCCTTGTTTTCTTTACTGGTGGCTTGCACAGCAGGCACCACCCTGTGGATTTATGTTATCTTGCAACTTCTTCAAGGTAGTTTTGGAATTGCCTCTCTATTTCTTTGTTCCCAAGGGGACACTTCCTTGTTGTGAAGCAGCCTAGAGCTATGAAACCTTAGCAGAACGTTCTGGGCACAGTTGGAACTGACTTTGTTTACTGCTTATTCCCATAAGACCCGAATTCCGTAGGGATGCAGCTTTGGTGCATGAATCCCTTTGTCACCATCTCCCTCTGCTGGCCTGGAGTTTGCATCTTAGTACTCCACCCTTTTCCCCATTTGGTCTGATTTTTAAAAATCTTCTTGGAATATAAAGATAGCGACTTTAAACAAAACAAAATGTTTACTTATGAGTAAGCTCTAGAAAATTTAATTATTATTCCCGGTTCTCATTATCCTGCTCAGCTTCCTGTCTTTACCCATCACAATTCTAGTCCTTCTGTGGTCACACTGTGACACTAACCCTCAGCATCTCACTCCAGTATATAACTGTACAGCAACAAGCCGCACTGAAGTGCGATTTTTTTCTAAATGCAAAGTACTTGAAATATTTCCATAAAATATTTCTTACTATGAACAGATTTGTGCTTACTAGTTTTTCATTTTGGAGGGCAGATTTTAATGTTAAAATATTGCATGCCATCTGATTGGGGGGAAGGATTAAGAGCAAAGGGGGAAGGGTAGATAGAAGTTGAATTATTCTGAACAGTTCTGGAAATGATACCATATTTTAAAATCAATCCAGAATGGAAAATGGAAGTTGCTTCCAGGCATGACAGTTTAGCATTTACAGCTTAATTTCTGTTTCCAGTTCTCCCAGAAAACAGATATCACGAAATCTTTCATGAAACTCCAAATCTCCTCTTAAGATGATGTTTTTGGAGGCATGGAAAAAGCCCACAAACACCGAGGGCTTGTGGAGGGAAAGGGGAAGTAAGTCTGTTTTCTATTCTCCTTGGGCTGACTGAGAAGGAGGCATGAGTGGGGAGTGGAGTTTGACTAAGAATTTGATCACATTTAAAGGAAAAACTGTCTTTCTAAAGGCTCTGTCAGTTTTGTGCTCCCAGACGAAGAGACCTGCAATGAATAGCTTCTATTAAGTAGAATACTTCAATGAGTTTTTGAATATGCAAATCTAGGCTCAGGCTTTAATTTTGAATTTTGAATAGGAAAGAATTAAACTTCTAGTAAATTAGTATGACTTTAATGGTTGAGGCTGGCAGTCATATGGAAGACAAGGTCCTACTGGCAGTCATATGGGAGACAAGGTCCTACTAGTTTCCTACTTGAGAACTTCCTAGAATGAGAATGTCTGAGTGACACTCTCATGGGGAGAGCCATATAGGGATTGGCATTGGATTACATTTAGGTTCTAAAAGTCATTCAAGCACTTTGGAAGTTACTCCATATCTTAAGCACATTAATTGAAACATGCTTCATTGCTGAGCCTTGAATAATGTATAGGCCTGTGGTGGTTGAGAACTTGTGACCTCAGTGTGACAACAAAAACTAGAATTGTGATGGTAAAGATAGGAAAGTGGGCAGGAAAATGAGAACTGGGAATAATAATAATTAATTTTTTAAAAAATATATTTTATTGATTTTTTACAGAGAGGAAAGAAGAGGGACAGAGAGTTAGAAACATTGGTGAGAGAGAAACATGGATCAGCTACCTCCTGCACACCTCCCGCTGGGGATAGTCGCAAGCAAAGCACATGCCTTTGACCGGAATCAAACCTTGGGACCCTTCAGTTTGCAGGCTGACTTTCTATCCACTGAGCCAAACCAGTCAGGGCATAATAACTAAGTTTTATTGAGTATTTATTACATGTCAGGCATTGGGCACTTTCTGTAGATTATTTTATTGAATTTTCACCCTGGGAAGTGGTGATTATTCCCATTTGACACAATTAGTAAATAGTGCACCCAGATTTAAATTCCTATTTAGTGCCTCTATTTTTATAAAGCATGGAGAATATTTTCCATATGTAATTCTTTCTTTGAATGAAATTAAAAGCAAACCAACAAATAGCCACTGGTCATAGTATAATGTCTTGTGAGGACATAGATTTTGGGTTCTTCATCTTTAAAACATGGAGAATCTGCCATTTGTGACAATGTGAATGAGCCTGGAGATATGCCAGACACAAAAAGAAAAGTATTATATAATCTCATTTATATGTGGAATTTACAAAGTCAGACACATAGAAGCAGAGAATAGAATGGTGGTTATTAAGGACAAGGAGGTTGTGTGGGGGGTGCTGGTCAAAGGGTACAAAGTTTCAATTATGTAAGATGAATACATTCTAGAAATCTAATGTACAGCATGGTGACATCCTATATAATAAAAGCCTAATATGCTAAGTGTCTGGTCGGCTGGTCAGCTGTTAAAAAGAGTAATATGCTAAATGATAAGCTAAGGCTGCTGAACTGCTTACTATGATTTGCACTGACCACCAG
This sequence comes from Lasiurus cinereus, assembly GCA_011751065.1. Classification (NCBI taxonomy): domain Eukaryota; kingdom Metazoa; phylum Chordata; class Mammalia; order Chiroptera; family Vespertilionidae; genus Lasiurus; species Lasiurus cinereus. The sequence goes on along the minus strand of JAAGEH010000293.1, from coordinate 32,614,997 downwards.
GGGGCAGACAGTTGACTGGTAAGTTAGCTTGCTGCTGGTGTCTGGCTGATTGGGACTAAGCAAGCCAGGCCGGACATGCCCTGGAGCCCTTCTGCAGTCCCTCCCTGGCTGACCAACCTCCTGTGTCCTTCCCCAGCCCCTATAATGTACTGGTGGGGTCCCTTGGCCTGGTCTGCACCCTCTTGCACTCCGGCACCCCTTGGGGGATATTAGAGAGCTGGTTTCAGCACAACGATGGATTGACTGGTTGCTATGATGTGCACTGACCACCAGGGGACAGACGTTTAACACAGGAAATGCCTCCTGGTGGTCAGTGCACTCCCAGGCTAATGGCTGGAGAGCACAATGGCGGTGGCGGGAGCTTCTCCTGCCTATGCGGCAGTGTGATATCCTCTGAGGGCTCCCAGACTTTGAGAGGGCACAGGCCTGGCTGAGGGACCCCCTCTCTAGTGCACTAATTTTGTGCACTGGGCCTCTATTTAGTTAATAATAATGTATGAGTATATTAGAAATTTGCCAAGAGAATGGGTATCAGATGTGCTTGTGCTCCCTTTCTCTCTCTCTCTCTCTCTCTCTCTCTCTCTCTCTCTCACACACACACACACACACACACACAGATATAATGGTAACTGAGATGGGTATGTTAATCAGCTTGACTGTAGTAATCATTTCACTATGTATATATCAAAACATGCTGCACATCTTAAATATATACATTTGTTATTTAAATTAAATTTAAAAAGAAGATAGAAAAGTAAACCTATCAGATTGACTTCTCACCCTCCCCAAAGCAAAAACCAAAACCAAAGCTTATCTACTTGTATACCCATGCATACCACCTTTTCCAGTCTCAGTCCTTGGTCGACTCATCAACACTTTCTTTTATATGCTCACACTTTCCTCTTACTAGTTACAGCCCTTCTACATCATTTTATTCTGCCTAGCAAAGAGATGAGCACATATTCTGAGAAGATGTGCCAGGTTTTCATTACTCATTTTTTTTTGAGAATGGTGGAAAAGGGAAAATTACTTCTCAATGCTTCCCTCACCTCATTGTGAGAGACTGTGTTAAAGTAGTGTATGGAATTTGTTGGCAAAGGTGAAATATGGATCCCAGGAGATGCTGATTTTAAAAGAAAAGCTCTTATAAAAAATGTTTTGCCTATCCTTGAGAGAGTTAACTTTGGAATGAGTAAAACTTGGACTCTTGGGCTTAAAGAGTAAGAGAAAGAGTACCCATTAATGAGAGACAGTTGTCTAGAAAACCCAGAGGACACAGTATTATGTAGTTCAAGGTTAATGGCAGTTTTGTGAAAAAGCAAGTCTTATTTTATAAGAAGTTTAAGAAGTATAAGTGAACTATTCTTATTTTATATGATGCAATATTTTATTTAAATGAGGCTCATATTTTAATTTGAGCCATTTTCAGGAATACAAATGGGCTCCTTCTTGAATGTACCAGTATAATAGATATCCTATACCTACACATCCCTAATTTCAACCATTTGTGTTACTTTATGAAAAAAGTTGAGGACAGAAATAGAGAAAATAATCATTATGTCTTAGCCCAAATTATGTGTGTGGTGAAATAGGATTAGAGAGATATATAAGATACTTTTGACTAATTAATGTTCACTCAGATGACCATTTATGTCCCTTTGCTATTCCACCTTTTATGTAGAAGAGCATCTGGCTCATAATAGGTACTCAGTAAGTATGGAAGGAAGGGAGGCAGGAAGGGAGGAAGGGATGAATTAATTCAGTAGTCCCTGCAGTCTGCTGCCTGGCAAGAGGCCTACTCCTGCAAGAGAAACCTTCCATTGCCCAATACTTCCATGCCTGTTTGGTTATTCTAATTAGCAAACCCACTTGGCCATCAATATGAAAAAGCAGTCTTGAATCAGCGTTAATGGTAATAATGATGGCATTATAATCCCCATTTGCTGACTCCTGAGATCTTTCATTTTTAATTTTTTTCTTTATTGATTAAGGTATTACATATGTGTCCTTATACCCTCATTGTCCCCCTCTCCCCTGCCACCTCCCCACTTATGCCTCATCTCTCCGGTGTCTGTGTCCATGGTTAGGCTTATATGCATGCATACAAGTCCTTTGGTTGATCTCTCCTCCTTACCCCATCCTCCCCTACCTTCCCTCTGAGGTTTGATGGTCTGATCGATGCTTCTCTGTCTCTGGATCTGTTTTTGTTCTTCAGTTTATGTTGTTCATTATATTCCACAAATGAGTGAGATTATATGATATTTATCTTTCTCTGATTGGCTTTTTTCACTTAGCATGAAGCTCTCTTTGTCCATTCATGCAAATGGTAAGAGTTCTTTCTTTTTTACAACAGTTTAGTATTCCAGTATGTAGATGTACCACTGTTTCTTAATCCACTCATCTGGTGATGGGCACTTAGGCTGTTTCCAAATCTTAGCTATGGTAATTTGTGTTGCTATGAACAAAGGGGTGCATATATCCTTTCTGATTGGTGCTTAAACTTTTTTTTAAATTAATCTTTATTGTTGACATTATTACAGATGTTTCTCCTTTTTCTTCCCTAGCTCCCCTGCACCCAGTTCCCACTCTGCCCCAGGCCCTCACCACCCTATTGTCTGTGTTCATAGGTAATGCATACATGCATATAAGATCTTTGTCTAATCTCTTCTTGCATCCTCGCCCCTCCTCCTCCCCCACCTCCATGGCACTTCTTTCCCTCTGAGAATTGTCAGTCTGTCCCATTCCCATGCCTCTGATTCTAGTCCATTCACCAGTTTATTCTGTTCATCAGAATTTTTATTCATTTGATTTTTAGATCCAATTGTTGATAGATATATATTTGTTGTCACTTTGTTGTTCATATTTTTATCTTTACCTTTTTCTTTGGCCTCTTCTTAAAGAATACCCTTCAGCATTTCATATAATAGTGAAACTCCTTTAGCTTTTTCTTGTCTGTGAAGCTCTTTATCTGACCTTCAATTCAAAAAGATAGCTTTGCTGGGTAGAGTAATCTTGGTTGTAGATTCTTGCTATTCATCACTTTGAAAATTTCTTGCCACTCCCTTCTGGCCTTCATAGTTTCTGTTGAGAAATCAGCTGACAGGCACTCCCTTTCAGGTAACTAACTGCTTTTCTCTTGCTGCTTTTATGATTCTTTATCTTTAGCCTTTGGCATTTTAATTATGATATGTCTTGGTGTGGTCCTCTCTGGATTCCTCTTGTTTGGGGGTCTCTGTGCTTCTTTGACATATAAGTCTATTTCTTTCACCAGATGGGGGAAATTTTCTGTAATTATTTCTTCAAATAGGTTTTCAATATCTTGCTCTCTCTCTTCTTTTGGGTCCCATAATTCTGAGGTTGGTACACTTTAAAGTTGTCCTAGAGGCTCCTGACACTATCTTTATATTTTCTTTTTGCTCTTCTGATTGGTTGTTTTTTGCTTCCTCATATTTCAAATCATTGATTTGATTCTCGGGATCCTCTAGTCTACTGTTGAATCCCTGTATATTATTCTTTATTTCAGTTGATGTATGCTTAATTTATGACTGGTTCTTTTCCATTTTTTTTTTGGCATTCTCACTAAGATCCTTGTAGGTCTCACTAAGTTCCTCTGAGGTTTCTAAAAGATTCCTAAGTAATCTTATAAATGTAGTTTTGAACTCTATATCCAGTGATTTGCTTTCATCCATTCTTCTTTTGTGGCATGTTTCTTTGTCTCCACATTTGGCTTCTCTGTGTTTGTTTCTATGTATTGGGTAGCTGCTAAGTCTCTTTGAGTTTATAGAGTGGCCTTGTGTGGTAGGTGTCTTATAGGGCCCAGTGGCTCAGTCTCCCCAGTCACCTGAGGTGGACACTCTTGGTGCACCTGTTTGTGGGCTATGTGCACAGTCTTATTGTAGTTGAGCCTTGATTGCTGTTGATGTCACTGGGAGGAATTGACCTCCAGGCCAATTGTTTGTGGGGACCAGCTAAAACTACAGTGGGAGAGCTGCTGTGCAGGAGACACCCTTATAGAGCAAGACTTGCTTCAGTGGGGCTTTGGTACTGAGTCTGCCCCTTGAATGTGTTGCTTATGGATGTGAAGAGGTGTAATCTGGTATGATCTCACACTAATCACTGGGTGCACTGGCTCTTGGGTCTCCAGGGAGGTGCAAAGTCAGCCCCTGCCTGGGGTCACCCAGCAGGAGCTACAGAGAGATCTTCAGATTCTTTCTCTTTGTATAGAGTTTGGAAATGCCCTGATGAGGCCCAGCTGTGAAGCAAGGTAGGCTGGTGCTGGTACTGGTGCCAGGTCTTGGGCCTATTATTGATAGGTTTGGGGCTTCCTGACTCAGCTGCAGCTTGTTTGACAGGTTTTTAGCCTGAGAAAGGAAAGGCCCTTCATATGCAAAAGCCAATGTGCCAGGCTTGGGTGAGGCAGGATCTCAAGGAATCACCAGGTTGGAGCAAACAGAAATGGCTCCTGCTGCGATGCCCAATAGTCCCGTTTCTCCTTGTAGGTATCTGGGTCCCCAGAGCCTTGCCCTGGTGCTGGAGCTCAGAGGAAGCGGGAGCTTGTACGTTCAGTTTGTGGTGCCTGCCTTTTAAGAGAAGCAGCTGGGTCTCCAGCAGCCTCTGTGTCACTGAGCCCTAATCCACACTGTTTTTGTTTTATATATATTTTATTGATTTTTTTACAGAGAGGAAGGGAGAGAGATAGAGAGTTAGAAACATCGATGAGAGAGAGACATCCATCAGCCGCCTCCTGCACACCCCCCACTTTGGATGTGCCCCCACCAAGCTACATGCCTTTTATTGGAATCAAACCTGGGACCATTCAGTCTGCAGACCAATGCTCTATCCACTGAGCCAAACGTACGGCCTGTAGGGACTTCTTTTCCCAGCTCTGGGACCCTGGGCTAGAGGTCTGGTGTGGTGCTGGACCCCTTGCTCCTCCCGGCAGCCTCTACAGAGGTGATCTCCCTCCCAATTACAAAAGTGGCATACGTGGGTGCAGGTCCGGCCAGTTCCTCGCCTCCTCACCTCCTACCAGTTTCAGTGTGCTTTCTTCGTCTCTAGTTGTAGGACTTCCATTCAGCCAGCTTTCGGGCGGTTCAGGATGATAGTTATTCTGTATTTTAGCTGTAATTTTGATGTGGTTGTGGGAGGCAGCGAGTATAGGCATTTGCCTATGCCACCATCTTGGTTCTCTCCTTAAATTTTTAAGTGAAATGAAAACACATTGCAAATTTTAGCATACTAGTCACACATAAAGAAACATTTAGTCAATGAGCCTTAGTGCTTTCTGCTTATATGCATTTTCCTCCCCTCACTTAGGAACTCATTATCTTAATTCCTCTTTGTCTTTTGATTCTCTCCCCCGCCACTTTTCTTCTTAACTTGCCTGCTTTTCTTCACTATGAATACTTGAGTACTTTCCTAGAAAATCCAACCCTGAATTGCTTTCTATAATAGTCCAGTAGCTACTCCGCATTGGAAAGAAAAGGTGCTTCCATTTGGAAATGTTTTAACTCATTTAAATTTGATAAACTTCTGAGTTTACAAACAGTGCTTGGTCTAATAGAAAATATTTCTATTAGAGCAGGGGGCTTTATTGTTGTGCCCAGAGTTCGGGGTCCCCAATAATCCAACACTAAGGAGTCTTTTCCGATGCAAAAGCAAAGAGTCTTTATTCAAACCCGGGCTTGGCTCTCAGCCTCTTTCTGGGCAGCAGCGAGGCGAGAGAGCGGACTGGGCGGGAACAATGAGTTTTATGGGGTAGGATAATTAGGGGGCTTGGGAAAGTGATGAGGGTTACAGAGATTGGTCACTTGAACCACTCTGTGGTTAAGCCTAATTAGGACCTTAGCTGTGTCCCTGGAGCTTCATTGGTACTTTCAGGTGAGGGTCGGGGAAGTTAAGACATTGCTGGCACACCTGTGGCCACTCCCAGAAAAGGGAGGGGGGTTTAGGCAGGGGTCCCAGCCCTTATAGGACAAGATGGAGGGGCGTCCATTTCCTTTCATTATCAAGTGTTTATGCCAGACAGTGCTGGACCAAATACCATGCTGGCCAGTGGGACATAACAGTGAAAAGCAGAACTAATCCCTGTGTGTAGGAGAAGATGAAAAACCATTGTGCTAGGAGCTCTACACACATTATCTCATTTAAAACTCATAATAGTCCCAAGAAGTAACATGGAATTCAATCCTTGTCTTTTCACCAGTCTTATTACCCACTTTAACCTTGGTATAGAGCCTTGTTTTCTTCACTTTTTTCCATATAGGCATATCTTTTTTGGCCCTTGCCCAGCTCTCCCTCTAAGAATGAATTTTAATTGGTCTAAAGTTTAGAGTCTAAACAAATAATAATGGTGTAATTAGCCTTGCTAAATAATTGGTTAAGTCTGTGTGGGCCATGCACTTCTGAAACTTGAGGGAGAAACTGGTGGGAACCTGTGGTGGGGGTGGTTTCTTGCTCTAAAATATGAATGCAAGGCAAACATGTTCTCCTACCTCTAGATATTATCATTAACAAGTGATGTATGTAATGTATGGTGATCAACAGCAAACTTGGTCCAAAGTGAGAACCAAGCCCAAGAAAACAAGCTGATGCACCAAGCATGTGGTAGGCAGTGGGTGGAATGAGGTGCAAGGACCTGAAACCTCGATGGGATTGTTGAATTGCTGGATGAATCAGTCCTGGAATTGAGGAAGATATTGGTGGCCCTAAGTTCTTTCTCGACTCTAGCTCCTTCATAAATAACTGCTATGGAGTAGCAGGAGAGAAATATGACTGGGTTTTCTACATTTCTGTTCCTCACAATGCTTTTACCTGTGAGTACAAAAGAAAGTTATGGTTGAATATATAAGCCATGTTTTTAACTGCATGATAAATCTTACTTAGATTGATTCTTAAATTATTGGGTATGGCTGTATCTGAGGTCAAGAAATTATCCCATATATGCATCATAACTAATTTTTATGCGTTTAGTGAGTCCTATTATTCTGAAACTACAAACAAGGCTTGCTTAATCATCTCTATGCACCTTTATGGAGATATCACCAATCTGTGGTATATTTAAATCTGGGAGTCCCTGGACATGCTGTTGGGAGTGGTGAGGAGGTGCTTTGTATACTTCAGTGTCATGGAGAAAAATCATTGTTCAAGTCAGAGTTAATGGGGCAATACTGACTTGGCAGAACATTTCTGGGAATCTGGAAAGTTTAGACTGGCACATGCCATAATGAAAAACATTGCATGCTACAAAGTTTTTTGCTTAAAAGTATCTTTTAGTCATAGCCAGCCTTTAGATGGTGTTCATGGCATTGGGATATGGTAAACATTGTAAATATGCCCCCATGAGATCCAACAGCTAATTAAATGAGGAGACACTGTTTTTTTTTTTTTTAAATAATCAGTTACTATCCTCATCCTGAATTTGTCTCACCTGTGTAAGTATTAAACTGTGAGGTCAATTTGCTTTCCCCCAAACAAAAGCTTTCAAACCCAAATGTTGACTTGGAACATTGTGTGATGAGTTGAACACCATGTGAATGGGACTTGAGTCAACCTGTAGAGAATCTAACTCGCAAGAAGTAGGCTTTGCTTTTAGTTCATTGTAGTTACATGTTTTGAATGATCTTTGGCCTCTCCTGTCCCAAAAATACCTCTTCAGTTTGCGTTCCCTGCTCAACTATTATTCATACAGCTGTTATACTTTACTAGAGGCCTGGTGCATGAGATTCGTGCCAGGGTGGGGGTAAGGTGTTTCTCAGCCTGGCTTACGCCATCTTGCAGTCCTGGAGTCCTTGAGGGATGTCCAACTGCTGTGGAGGCTGGAGATGCTCCCTCCACTGCCGCTGCACTGAGCAGCACTCCCACTGTGGGAGTGCACTGACCACCAGGGAGCAGCTCTCGTGTCGAGCAACTGCCCCCTGGTGGTCAGTGTATGTCATAGGGACTGGTCATTCCTCTGTTCAGTGGATTTTCATATTAGCCTTTTATTATACAGGATAACTCCATTTCTGTAGGATGTTATGTGTTAAGTAAGTGCATTTTGTACTCAATTAAAAGACTTAACGAAACTGCTAACAAAATGACATGAAATTCAGAAAGATGAAAATAAAATTCAGAAAAGTGGGCAGATGAAAATGACATGATAGTGTAAGAGGGAACTGGGAAGTATTTAGTCCATGGAAGTGGAGTCTGCAAGATCACACACATGCATTCAAACTGGCCCAGTTCCCCAGAGGGACAAGATTCCCGTAATCTCTACATTAAGACATTCCTGCTGCTCAGGAGAAGGATGACTTTCCTGGAACTGAAGCCTGGAGGAATTGTTTTCCAGTAGATCTTCCTAAAAGGGAACACTGAAATGTAATAGGATTTCCTCTAAAGAGTGTGTTCACATAAATACACAGTTCTGTAAAAGTGTTTGAACCAGGGGCAGGGAGACAAAACAGTGCAGCCCACACTTCCATTAGATCTACATGCACTGTCTTCTCTTTTCCCTCAGGAAAGAAAGCTGCTAAATGGAGTCTCAGTTTCCAAACCTTAACATTTTCCAACTATGTATGATATGATGACTTTACAGTTGTGAAAACAGCAGTAAACTATGTTTTCGTAAGTCAGAGTCCATATTGGAACTTACAGTCTTAAGTTATATTGTGGATGTAACCTTGATTGGCCTACCCACTATTTGTCTTTTTGTTAGAATTTTTCAACTCCCTTTTCCCCCTTGACTTCAGAGTGCAACTGTTTGTATTTATATCTGAGAGCATACCATTCCACTGGAAAGACCCCTGGGCATAAATTTAAGGTAGCTCTTTGTTTTACAAAGCATGTACTAGAGAAGTACAACTACAAAATGTAAGTCACATGGTTCTAATTTACGGTATTCATTCACAAAGTAAACTGTGACATTTAAAATGAATTCTTTAAAAAATTCAACAACCAGCTCCCCTTTCTTGAATCTATGGGCTTTCAAGGTGTCCTTTGTGGGTGGAATGGAGAGAAGGTAGCTCTTAAGATCACATAATATAGAAGAGATAGATAGATAAAAAACACTATTTCCAATAACATATTTAAAAAGTAAAGTTTGCCATGAGTGCATCCCAAGAGAGAACACCTGTTAGGAGTTTAGGGTATATTCTGCAGATTTTATTTTCTCTGCAAATAATAACATTCTATGTAACTCTATACAATAGTATTTTCTCTTGAGTTAGGAAACTGGTTGAAAGGAAATAAAACCTTACCTTTCAGCGATCCCAAGCGTACCATGAGGCCCATCACCTTCATCTCCTGTCTTTCATGTTGAAGCACTACAGGTGTACAGGTGCTGATTTTCTTCTGCTGTTGCATACACAGGTGGAGCTACAAATCATGTAAAATCACCTTTATTTTTTTATTTTTCAATTACAGTTTTCATTCAGTATTATTCAGTATTTTCAGATGTACAGCATAGTGGTTAGACAGTCATGTACTTTATAGGATGGCTCCCCCACTGCTTCAAATACCCACCTAATCCCACACATGGTTATTACAATATTTTTGACTATTTTCCTATGCTATAATTTATATATCTGTTAATGTAAATAATACTAGTAAACAATTAAAAAGAGGCCTTGAAGCTCATGCAGTTAGAATTTGTGAAATGAAGTCATAACTGCTTTTCAGTTGTATCTGAAAATAAAAGATAATGTGGCTATATTTTAGGCTACTGTGTGTGTGTGTGTGTGTGTACATGTGTGTATGTGAATTATTATTTACCATATTAAGGTAGTTGATTTTTGAATGTTAGTGTTGAGCCAACTAATTTATTTAAAATTGCTCCCAGAATTTTTGTCTATTCTCTTGACATAAGATTATTATATCAACAGCCTAATTCAGATCACTGAAATTAGTTAATAAATCAGTGAAAGATGATTTTTAATCTCCAGTCAGTAGATCAAAGACTGACAAATCTAATTTATATACCATAAATATTAGTTAATTATTTTTTATGATCAGTTTCTTACAGTTGAAGGAAGCTTTGACTTAACATAGCGTCATGGATGGAAAGCTCTGGATGAATACTTCATGAGCTGTAGGAGTGGTTGACTCTGTTCCTCCAACTTTAACTTCTTTGTTAGGTACATTGGAGGGTTTTGGATTCTAGTTCTGTTTGAATGTGTGTTTGTGTGTGTTTAAATATAAGGTAAAAGGATCTTTATAAAAGAGTTATTGTATCATGGCTACAAAGTTCTATCTTATGGATGAATTATAATTCATTTAACCACTTATTGTTGGACACTTGGGTTCTTGAATAAATAATTCTACATTATGTATATGTATTTCATACAAATATCTGTCTACAGATACTCCAAGAAATATAATAATTAGGTGAAAGAGATGGAATATTTTTAGGTTTGGGAGAATGTTTACCATATATATATGATAAAAGCAAAGTTATTTTCCAGATAGGCTTTTAAAAATGATATACTTATCTGCATAGCCAATGGACATGAACAGTAGGGTGGTGAAGACCTAGGGGAATGGGGAGGAGAGGGACACAGTAGATAAGGGCTGGGTGGAGAGAGGGAAAATCGGAGACATCTGTAATACTGTTAACAATTAAAAAAAGAAGAAATTATAAATACATATTTATTTTATTATTGCCATCACTTAAAATATTATTTTGATGGTTTTCAATTGGCTATTACTTTAATAGTTCTAAAGTTACTATTAATTTAATGGTTGTCAATTATTTTAAGAATTAAATATATTTATTCTTCTATGAATTGTTTGTTCATGTCATTGGGCATTTACCCATTTTTTTTATATTAGGATGTCAATATTTTTATTTTTAAAGGACTACTTTTATATTAAGGACATTATCTTTTTAATATATTTGTTGCAGATAACATACCTAATTTAAGTGGAGTTTTACATTATGATATACTCATTGTATTATATTTAAGTGGAGTTTTACATTATGACATACTCATTGTATTATATTTTTGTCCATCTGTTTTAGTTTTGTAATTCCTTTCTAATGTAAGAATCAGCCAAATATATTCTTTTTGTGTTAAATGACTCCATTAGTTATATTTAACATATCTGTGTAGATCTTATTTTGGTGTGAGGTTAATATCAAACTTGATTTTTCCCCCCATGTTCTTTTCCATCTTTCCTTAGCAACTTATGTGGATAAACCCACACTTCTCAGTGGTTTATGATGTTTCCTTTGTAAATATTTAAAAAAATTAGGTTTACCAGCATCTGTTTCAGGTCTTGTTTTTGTATTCTACTGATCTGCCTGCCAATTCTATTTTTAGATCAGACACTTTAATTGTTTACTTTGTAAGACTACACAGGACAAGTTATCCCTTATTCCCACCCATTGGTCCCCTTTCACAAAATTTCCTTTGGTTGTTTTTTTGGGGAGGGTGAAGCAATAGGTAGTAGGATTAGTTGTTTCTTAATCCCATTCTTTAATTAAGGCTATACAAACATGTTATCAGAACAGTAACTTTTTACTATAATTTGAGAATATATAATTAATTTATTCATTTAACAGCTCTATCAGTTTCTATGAAAATACATTTTAAAAGGTGAAAATGAAACACAGTTCTGTTTCCAACCACTGAATAGTTTCACATGCCTTAATATGATTTTTTTTTCTTTTGCTGGTTTTAGCATTTTGTATTTGCTCTTATGATAGTATAGCTTGGTTAATAGGATTATGTTTTAGAAATAAAAAGTTATTCCTCAATGAGTATTTGATGGGTATTATGAAATATATTGTTCTTATTTAGTTTTCATTTCTGAATCATAAACTTGACTCTACAATTCAGCAAGACTTGGAAGAGGATAAGGAAAATATGGAACCCACACATATGCAGCAAGAGTACAAAGCTTATAGGATATTGTAAGCAGGCAAGGATGAGGGGTGCTCTCCTGAGCTACAGAAGGAATGCTCTGATGGTTAAAATAAGATGCAAGTCGATTTGTTAGAATTGTCCACAGTGGGACAAAAAAAGAGAAGTGGTCCAAGGACTAAGCTCCAGGGAGCTATTGTGTTCAGAGGCCAGGAAGAGAACTCAGCCAGTAAAGGAAATTTAGGTATAGGAAATGAGAGTTAGAGTGTTGTGTCTGATGAGTAAGTTTTTCAATAAGAAGGAGATAATTAACTGTGTTAGGAGCTGCTGGAATTGTATAAAAAATAAGAACTCAGCATTGATGATTAGTCTTGGTAAGACATAGGTCGTTGGTGAAGTTGCCAAAATTGTGTTCACAGAGTGGCATACTTGCATATGGGACCATTCGTCATGGTCCCAATGCTGAATCCAACTTTTCACTAGAGCATTTTAATTCTGTTTTAACTGTAATATCAGTGCTTGGCCACGTGTTTCAAATGTAAAAGTTATTTTGTGATTTCTTTTTCTGTTTTTCTTTCTTTTGTTTGAAGTTCTATGCGTGGGTGTGTTGTGCCAATAACTGTTTCTTCAAACAAACTGTTATATGCTCATAGATACAGCATATAATTTTGGAAATTATAATGAGAAAAAAATAAAGTGAGTTACTTAATTTGAAATTTAAAGTGCAACCACTTTTCTCTGGGACTTTTTTTTTTTTGGTGGTGGTGGAGAGCTCGGAGGCTTTTCTATAAACATCACTGAATTAAATGATGTGATTGATACTATATCACCCTATAACTTTGGGTTGGCTTTTGGGGTTGGGTGCTAATGTAATTGCTGAGCAAGTGACCTCCAACAGAGCTGCCCAGTTGTTGCAGAGAAGACCTTCATAAATGGGGATAGGGGTATTCTGATGAGGGAAATACAAATATAATTATTCTACAGATGGAACATGCAAACATGCTTTCAAGAGCCAGTGTTCTCATTCTTTCTCCTGTCTCCATGACACATTCATATGGAGGAATCCTTACTCAGATGTAAAAGGAATATCTTTTATTTAACACTTAAGGAAATTATAAAGATTCTTTAAATTTAGGAAGCTAATGATGGAATCAGGGAGATATTTTGGATTTTTATAATGTCTCCATTAAATTTGTTGAAGATCAGGCTAAGGGAGAACACTTCTGAGTCAGAATAATTTTAAAATTAAATCATCAAGGTAGACTGAGATTGAAATAAGGAACACGAGATGGCACTGAGTGCTGGAAGGTGGCTCTTTTAGTAGATTCAGGGGTAAAACCTCCGGAGCTCTGGGTACCTCTTTTAGCACCGTAAGATTTTGATAATAGGTGTTGATCAGACTCTTCTCTGATCCTTTGATTTAAGTAACTATCTCAGAAGAAAGGACCCACTGAGCTTATCTACTAAACAAGATTACCTCTTGAAGGTTTGGCAAAGCCATTTCTATTTTACTTAACTTGCCTACATTTTATGTGTCAATCAATAGCTATTGGGAAATATAGACCTTAATGATGCCAAGTTAATTATAGGTGATTAAGACCAAATATTAGTAGGTGGACTATGTTGTTATGGAATGTTAGGTTAGTGTTTTGGGGAAGTTGAGTATAAACAGGGAGAAATACATTCTTATTTTATGATCCCGAAACTCAGAATCTGAATTACTAACATAAATTGACATCAGTACTCTTGTCCCACTATTGACTCCTTATATTTTGCTTTGCCAAAAGTCCAGATGAGAAAAAAGTGGAAATAAGGAAACTTGTTTTATGTGAGCTAAATTACTTGTTAATATGTGCTATTAAAGGCTGAGAATGAGTTTTAGAATTTGAAAGTTCATTGTACTTATTATCTTCCAATCAAGCCAAAGTTATTGAGAATACCATATGGTTTTAAAAGATATATTTGGTGTCTTTGGGAACTGGAGGCTACTAAATCATTAACAGCTGCCAGAATGGAACAGACCAAATGTACTTGGAATTTAGTCCTTTGTAGTGGGGAACTTTGTGGGTTTCTTGGTTCAGCCCATCTGATGAGAAGAATAACTCACAAACATGTTAGCTAGTTGCACAGGATGAAATTTTGCCAGAGAATATGATAGATGAGAGTGAAGATAAATTTAAAAGACTGTGTCATTAGCTGAAAAAAATTAAAGACAATTAAAGAAGAAAGTAATATTGCTAATTGTGAAGAGTTTCTTCAGGTGCAGGGGTTCTCAACCTAGGAATTATTTATATTTGGGCCAGATAATTGTTTGTTGTGGGGTCTGTCCTGTGTATTGTAAGATGTTTAGCAACATGTTTAGCTTCAACCACTGGATGCCAGCATCCTCTCTCCAGATGTGAAAATCAAAAATGTCTCCAGACATTGCCAAATGTCCTCATGAGGCATACTTGCCCCTAATTGAGAACCACTCGGGTAGACTACACAATAGCCCCCAAATCAAGTTGTTAGCATGTAGATGTTTTTAAAATCGCGAGACTGGGTAAGATCCGGAAGATGTAGTGAGAGGAATAAGGAGGCAAAAAGACCAAGGACTGAGCCCCAAGAAACTCAAACTTTCAGAAATCCCATGAAAGCATAGGAAGGGGCAGAGGAGACTGAAAAGGAGCCATCACAAAGGGAGGAGGAGAGTGGGGAGAGTTGTCACAGAAGGTAAGAGGAGAGAACAAAAAATTAAAGCCTATACTCAGTGAATAGCTGTGAGGGTTCCTCAGTTGTGCAAATCATGGTAGTAATTCATGACCAAATGAAAAGTGATGTTCACATTTCTATTTCCTCACCGGCCAACTCCTGTCTCATAGGTAAAAGCATCTGATGCCGATGCAGGACTCTATGGCGTGATCAAATATTCTCTTTATGACGGATTCCAAAGCTACGAAGCACCTCGAGCCTTCCAGATTGACCAACATGATGGGCAGATCTGTGTTTCTCAAGATATTGACAGAGAAAGGGACCCAGCCACCTATGAACTCTTGGTGAAAGCAAGAGATGGGGTAAGTCTTTATGTATGAAATTTTAAACAGACTCAAAAGTGAACCACTATGTATACATTACAAAGTATGTATACATTGTCAATTGCCAATAATGTTTCATAAATCACTTCTTCTTTCCCTTTGCTAGAGAATTTCAAATCAAACACCAGACATTATATTATTTGTTTCTTTCTTCTTCTTCTTCTTTTTAATAATCCCACAAAATTTAGAATTTATTTGGGAAATTTACTAGGAAGGCAAAGATACTTGTTCTTATGAGGTAACCAGAGAATAACTCAGTACAGATAAAGTGCTACTGTATTATAAAGATAAGGAAAACAATAGCTGAATATAAGAAAATAAAATATTGTCATTTAGATAAGTAACATTACTGAGATTGAAAGTAGAAATGACATTTATATTATTTCATCCAGGTAAGGATTAAAAAAAATAACTATAATAAATTAACATTAATTAATTAATATCTAATATGTATTCCATTAAAATTTTTTTGGAGTATCCAAAAATGTCTTTTAATAGTTTGCTTACTTGAGTAAAGATTCAAATAAGTTTATAAATTAATTTCATCATGATCTTACTTAAATTTCAGTCTATGATAGCTATATTCCCATCCCTTACCTTTTCTCTTAGGATATTTATTTTTTTGGAAGAAATCAGGTTATTTGCCCTTTAAATTTTCTACATTCTGAATGTGGCTAATTTCATCCCTGGGATTCATTTATAATGTTCTTTATTGTATTTCCTATAACTGCCATTTAAAGCCAGAGGTGATGCTGTGGACTTTTTATTACATCAGCAGACACACATCATTATTTCATTACGGGTAATGACATGGTGATTTTTGAATTCTATTATTCTTTTGCATTTATTTTCTGGAATCTTCAACTAAAAATAAAATACTCTTATTAACTAGTTGATTATCTTGCAGTATAAATCATATAGTAAAGGCAAATCATACTTGATTATTTCTCTTTACTTTATCAGCTTTTAGAATACTGAGTTGCCATCTCCAAAGAATACTAATGATGTTTTTTCTAGTTTTATTATGAAGTCTTAGATTTTAATATATTTTATCTGTTTCATACATTGCCAACCTTATGCTTTCTGATGTCCATATTGACCCTTCAGTGAAGGAACCTTCAAAATGGCTCATATGTCTTTCTTTTTGCAGACTTTTAAATTGACATTTAAAAAAAAAAACACAGAAGAGTGTGTAAATCTTAAGTACATCTTATAGGATTTTTGCAAAATGACAACATGTGTGGAAGCAGACAAAAAAACATTACCAGTGTGCCCTGGAAGCCCCTCACTTGACTTCTTGTTGTAACTATCCCTTCTACCCTCGTACCCTTTAAGAATAATCATTATTGACTTCTAATACCAAACATTATTTGCCTATTTTTAAACTTTCAGTGAATGGATTCATACAGTATGTGTTTTTGTTGCTTTTGCTCAACATCATTTGTAAGAATCATTCATGCTATTGTGTGCAGCAATCGTTCATTCATCCTCATTGGATTATGGTATTATTTTCTGTGAATTTACAATAATATTTATATAATTGAACATAACCATTTTTTTATTACAAATAATGTTTCATGAACTATCTCATACATGTAATTTGGTGAACAAACATAAGCATTTATAATGAGTATATATTTAGGCATGGAATTGTTGGACCATAAGAAAGCCAAACAGCTTTTCAAAATGATTGTACCATTTATACTCTCATCAGTAAAGTATGTGAATTTCATTTGCTCCACATTGTCCCAAACATTTGTTACTTTTTAAAAATGCTGTGCATTTAGATGTTATTTATTTTTATTTTTTTAGTATATTGTTACTGATTTCAGAGAGTAAAGGAGAGGGGGAGAAAGAGAATCATTGATCGGGTGCCTCCTGCACACCCCCTACTGGGGATTAAGCCTGCAACCTGGACATGTGCCCTTGATTGGAATTAAACCTTGGATCTTCAGTCAGCAGGCTGAGGCTCTTAGCCACTGAACCAAATCAGCTAGGGCCATTTATTATTTAATCTCTTTTTAATTATAGCAATTCAGGTACCTATGTAGTGGTATAGCACATTGGGGACTTTGCATTACCTTGAAGAATGATAAATAGAGTACATTTTCAAGTGTTACTGGCTATTTGTTTAGCTTGTTTTGTGAAATATCTATTCAATCCTTTACCCATTTTTCATTGTACTGTTGGCTTCTTCTTATTTTTTTAAATTAATTCTTTATATTTTTGGCATTCAAGTTCTTTGTTGGATATATTTGTTGCATATATCTTCTCCCGTTCTGTGGCTTGCCTTTCACTCCCTTATTGGTGTCTTTTGAGGAACAGAAGCTTTTTTAAAAAAATATATTTTTATGGATTTTTTTACAGAGAGGAAGGGAGAGGGGTAGTTAGAAACATCCATGAGAGAGAAACATCAATCAGCTGCCTCCTGCACGCCCCCTACTGGGTATGTGCCCGCAACCAAGACACATGCCCCTGACTGGAATCGAACCTGAGACCCTTCAGTCCCCAGGCTGACGCTCTATCTACTAAGCCAAACCAGTTTTGGTGGAACAGAAGCTTTTAATTCTAGTAAAGCTCAGCTTATCTATATGTTTCCCTTTACAACTGTCCTTTAAAGAAATATTTGCTTATCCTAGATATAGAAGAGTATTCTCTTATGTTTTCTTCCAGAAACTTTATTGTTTTACCTTTTGCATTTATTTTTTCCAGTATAGGTATTCATTCAGTTGATCCAGCATCCTTTGCTAAAATGATCATTCTTTCCTCACTGCACTGCAGTATCAGTTTTTCATGAATCATGTGACTGTGTATGTGTATGTCTATTTTTTACTTACTTGTCTAAATTTGTACTAGTGCCATAATCTTTTAATTTTATCTTTATAATAGGTTATGATTCATGTATTCTTTTAGCTTTGTTCTTCATTTTTCAAGATTGCCTGGGCTATTCCTGACCATTTAATTCCACGTACATTTAGAAACAGCTTGTCTTAATTTCCATTACATTGCAGCAAAGATAGCCTACTGTACACACAGTTTTGTACTTTTTCTTTTCACTAAGTTTATTTTGGAAATTTTCTTTGTTACTGACTTATATAGATGGGTACAGCTAACACCTTTCTGGTCTAATCCTTGTCTTTTGAAATTAATGAGAGAATCCGCCTACTTAAGATATAAATCAATGAGGAAAAATGAATGTGCATATATTTATTACAAGTAAACATGCATAAATTAACATGAAAGTAATCAGTAAAATTACTGTGAGCTTTTACTATATTCAGTAAAATTACTGTGATCTATTTGGTTAGATTTTTATCAACCCCTGACTATTGCAGGAACCCTTGAGTCTATGTAAGAAAACATGTAGTAAACAAAAATAGGAGTAAACAGAGGAGTTTAGGTTAATTCAAGTTTCTGTGATCGTTTAAAACTCAACATATGCGAACACAAATATTTACTCAAAGCTTCAGAAATATATTCTCAATAGATTTTAAGACAATTATAAAAGGCCATCCTAGGATTGAATAGCCAGTTTAATTCCAATACTATAGTAGTCAAACATCTGTTTCTAATTAGTTGGTTTCAGATGACTTTGTAAAACTGTACTGATTTATCTTAATAAATAATTTGATGCCAGAAAATTTTTTACTGATTAAAAAAAAAGCAGTGCACTAATTAGAATTATTGGCAGAGGAATGAAAAAATCAACCTAGATATTTAATTTAAACCTCCTTTCTTCTTTCTGTTTTTATATTGAACCTACTCTGCAGACTTACTCTATGGAAAGGTCTGCCTTCCCTCAGTTTACTAGTCTCTATGGCAACATTCAAGTGCATCTTTAACCACAAAGCTTTCCCAGCTTGAACAAAGAGGATGCATTTTTCCCCCAGCCAAAAGGTATTTTCTTTTCTAGATAACTAAGAAAGTGTTTATAGCCTAAGTAACAGCTTCTGATAGCTTTTAGAAATCAAACAAGAAACATTCTTCAGGGTGGTGATTGCTATGGTCTGAATGTTTGTGATACTCCAAATTCATATGTTGATGGTCTTAGAAGGTAGGGCCTTTGGAAAGTAATACTGAGGAAATTCACTACTCAGTGGGTAACTTGGCCCAGGGTAGCATCATAAATCATCAAAGAAAAATTTTGGCATAACATTAGTTACTTTCAGCAACTGTGTGTGTGTGTGTGTGTGTGTGTGTCAAGCTTCATTCAATTCTGCTCAGTCCTGGGTAGATAGTCCTCATACTTTTCTTCAGGAGCCATCAATGTGCACTTTTTCTCTTCCCCACTTCCCTCTGTGGTGTCATCATCTTTCTCATATTCATTTCCTCATTTTGCATCTTCTGTATAATCTCCATTCCTTTTCAAGTTTACCCCCTCCAGATGCTCTTGAGTGTTTGGATCCACCTTCACCACCGTCTTCCACTCTTTCATCAAGTCATCAAGGTGAACTGCTTCAATCATACTCCCGCAAGCATAAAGCAGCTCGTGTTTCATGGCCAGTACAGAACTGGAGTGAGAACTAGGCTCTATTAGAGGGCCACTGGCTTGTCAGAATCACCTTCCTCTTTCCTTGGTGTCTGGGGCAGAGGGTACATGTTCAATGGTGATCAGAGATGCATCCTCTGTGGCCACCACCTTGACTACCTCCAAGAGCTCTAAGGTGCCAGATTCCCCACATTCCTGCTTATCATAACCTTCAGGCTGCACTGCTTTTGGCCTCACTTACATTTTCTCTTTTCTAACCTGGTCCCCTTAGCTGTCCCACACACCAGCAGTTCTTTTTGGTATCATTAAAAGAATTGTCCTCCAGGCTTTTTTTCCTCTTATTTACCACAAACACCCCTGAGAATCAGTGACTGATGGTTCCAGGCCATAGCCACTGAAATGCCAGAGGTTAAGTACGCTCTATGCCCTTTGATGTAATCTGAGTCCAAACCCATTTGCCTTTCCTTCCTTCCTCAGTCTTAAGTCAGAACATATCTGAATGCATGGTGAATTTGTCCATCTTAGTTGACTGCTTGCCGTAACCACCATATATGATTATGCTCCTCTGGGGAGTGGTGGACATTTGGCAGCCCAGTCTGCCAGACCCTCATGGGGACAGCTTGCTCCACATGAATGTGTCTAGGTTAATGGCATACTTGTTATTGTAGTGATATAATCTCTTATGCACTCATGGAAATACCAAAAATAATTAGCTGTGTCTTCCAGGCTACCATCTAATACCCACAATGACCTAAAGAATCCCCTATTGATTTGACTTACTCTTAGATTTTGGTCACCAAATGCAGGACACTTTAAAGATCCATGTAATAAAGAGGATCAATTCATCTGTCTCAGTCAATGTGGATGAAGATGGAGACACAGTGTTTCTACAGTCTGTCCTTGTTAGCATCTAGTTTCTGGAAATGGGCTATCAGAGCTTCAAGGCTTGCAGTGTTTGGACACCTTCTTCTCCATTTTGGTGGTGTGCTTCTCTTTCTTGCTCATCTTGTGGGTCCAGGGAGGTGCAGGGAGGTCAAGGAGAGAGCTACATATGCAGTCTACCTGAAAACAGGTTCTTCTGAGGGCATGCCTGGCCATGCATTTCATAAAGGAAGGGAGAGAGACAGAAACATCAATGATGAGAGAGAATGATTGATCAGCTGTCCCCTACACATCCCTTCTGGGGATCAAGTCTGCAACCCAGGCAGGTGCCCTAACTGGGAATTGAACAGAGACCCCCTGGTTCGTAGGTCAATGCTCAAATACTGAACTACATGGCTGGACTGTCATGCATTTTTTTTAAATATTTTTATTGATTTTTTACAGAGAGGAAGGGAGAGGGATAGAGAGTTAGAAACATCATAGAGTTAGTTAGGGAGAGAAACATTGATCAGCTGCCTCCTGCACACCTCCCACTGAGGATATGCTGGCAACCAAGGTACATGCCCTTGACCAGAATCGAACTTGGGACCCTTCAATCCGCAGGCCGACGCTCCATCCATGGAGCCAAACCAGTCAGGGTTGCCATGCATTTTAAAAGACAAATTTTAGAAGAGTCATCCTTATCCCCTCAAAAAATAAGGTTTTTAACAACTTCCTAACCTTCACGTTGTTTGAACCTAAACCTGCTTTCAATGTTTGTCTTAGAATGTAGGAGAGCAAGAAACCTAAGACTGTGTGTGTGTGTGTGTGTGTGTGTGTGTGTGTGTGTGTGTGTTCGGATGTGCAGTGTTTATTCTGTTGTCTGCATATTTATACATTTCTTCTGTGATGAATCATGTATTTCTACAAGGTGAAGTCTGTATCCGTCATGATTGTTGTGTGCAATATCTACCAGCAGCATATGTCCCTAATCAGAAAGGTTAGCAAAGATGAATATAACAATGTTGACAATGACTGGGTAGACTGTCCTTTAAATACAATCTAGACTGGGTCAGAAGACTAAAGTAACTCAGACAGATATTTTAGGTTCAAGATGGTGGATTCTAGGCCATAGTGAATTTATTTAAAACAATGAACTATACTTTGACAAAAGACTTTTAACTTCACAGAATTGCCTTATAGTTTGTGGTTTTTCTCTGATCCTTTTTTTTTTCCCCCTAATGCATGTCTTGAAAACTTTTTGGAAGAAAATTGCTGAGAACCCATTTGCTGGTGATTATTAAGATATTTACTTGTCAAAAATTTTTTTTTCTTATAAAATACTTACCTGTTCTGGGCTTCTTTTCTATTTATTCTTGTGATGACTGTCAATATTTTAAAAAATTCAATCACTCCTCCTATTTTATTTTTTTATTTTTATTTTTTAATTAATTTTTTATTAATTTTTTATACATATCTCCCCATT